>QRDG01000388.1:0-536029 GCA_012064385.1 Puccinellia tenuiflora | reverse complement strand
TGTTCAGTTGCTATCTTCTTTTAAAAGTGCCCATCTGGATGCGCGAGCCGAAGCTGACCGAGTAAACAGCCGACTCCGGTGTGTGTGCTGAGTAGTAGGGTGGGACGCGACCTCCTTCTGGTCCGACAAGCGCTGGGGTCGCGTTCTGGTTCTGCTACAGGACCGCGTGCAGCAAGTGGCTTCCCTCATTGGGTCCTGTAAGTCTGCCTTGTCGCTGGTGCACAAAGCTCTGTTTCCTCTGGACGCGCAGAGCGAGGACTTGCTGCTCTTCTGGCGAGGTTCCGCAATGGTGAGGCTGTGCAAGGGTTTGTTCGCGCTCAGCTGGTCAATGGCGCCATCTATGCCTTGGCGTTTGTGGCAGACGACACCCGTACATGTGTCTGACAGGTATAGATGAGGTTCCTCCGCAACCTGACGGCGCACCAACGCAAATGGAGCACCATTACCGAGCTGTAGAAGGTGTGGCTATTGCCTTGGTCAACAAACTTGAGCATGATACCGAGTTGCAGCTTGAGCATGTGACCTTGCGGGTTCCTAAAGCAGAGCCGAAGGATTAGCTCCCCCTCGAGCGAGTTCCTTGTAGGATTTGAACAGTTTGCTGTAAATACAGTGCACATGAAGACTTTAGCTTTGAGTTGTGCTGTTGCTATTTGTCGGTACGGCCCCTGTTACCAGGTTCCCGGCCGCGTTTTATTTTGTTTTGTCCTAAGCAATGCAGCCCCCGAGTATCGGGTGCCACGGAGGCGATCTTCCTTGTTTTTGTTTAACTCAACAGCGCAGCCCCCGAGCGTCGGGTGCTGTTCCGGAGTTTGTTTTGTTGGCCGTACGACGCAGCCCCCGAGTATCGGGTGCCACGGAGGCGATCTTCCTTGTTTTTTGTTTAACTCAACAGCAGCCCCCGAGCTCGGGTGCTGTTCCGGAGTTTTTTTTGGTTGGCCGTACGACGCAGCCCCCGAGTATCAGGTGTGCGGAGGCGATTTTCTTTGTTTTTGTTTAACTCAACAGCGCAGCCCCCGAGCGTCGGGTGCTGTTCTGGAGTTTGTTTTTGGTTGGCCGTACGACGCAGCCCCCGAGTATCAGGTGCTGCGGAGGCGATTTTCTTTGGCGTGCAGTATATCGATTCCGAAGATAGAGGAACATTGCACTTTTATTATGGGAGACATAGTCTCAAAGATTACATCTGTGGCTGAAGAGCCTTATTGTCAGTTGTGCTACGCATAGAAGCGTCGCAGATGTGCAGCGTTCCACGGGTTGTGCGAGAGCTCTCCGTTCCTTGGATTCCTCAAGCGGTATGCTCCTCCACCGATGACCTCAGCGATGATGAAGGGTCCCTCCCATGGGGAGGCGAGCTTATGCACCTTCTTTTGTTTGAGCCAGAGCACCAGGTCACCTTCCAAAAATGACCTGGTTCGCAGTCGATGGCTATGGTAGTTGCGCAAGCTTTGCTGGTATGTTGCGGTGCGGGCGAGTGCAATGTCTCGCGCCTCATCCAGCAAGTCGACGTCGTCTTCGAGCGCTTCGTTGGCATCGTCTTCATCGTACGCTACAACACGAGGCGCGTCGAAGTGCAGGTCGTGAGGTAGGACTGCTTCTGCTCCGTACACAATGAAGAATGGGGTGTACTGGGTTGATCGGTTTGGCGTGGTGCGCAGGCTCCATAGCACAGAGGGTAGATCCTCCACCCAAGCACCCGCCGCGCGCTTGAGTGGCACGAAGAGGCGCTTCTTGACTCCGCTGCAGACGAGGCCGTTCGCTTTTTCCACTTGTCCATTGGACTGCAGATGAGCGACCGAGGCGTAGTTGAGCTTGATCCCTTGTTCCTTGCAGAAATCTTGGAACTCTTCGGCGGTGAAGTTTGTTCCGTTATCGGTGATGATGTTGTGCGGCACACCGAAACGGAAGATGATTGACCTGATGAAGTTGACGGCAGTTGTTGCCGCTGCGTTTGTGATTGGCACAGCCTCTATCCACTTTGTGAACTTGTCGACTGCCACCAGGAGGTGAGTGTGTCCACCACGAGCAGATTTCCTTAATGGTCCGACCATATCGAGCCCCCACTGGCGAACGGCCACGCCAAAGGGATTGTTTTCAGCTCCGAAGCAGGTGCGTGAGGCTTGGTGGCGAACTTCTGACAGCCGATGCATCGCCTGACGATGTTCCTCAGCATCATAGGAGCACCGTGGGCCAGTAGAGACCCTAGTCCGCAAGGGCCTTGGCGACTAATGGCCTGCTGCTGGCAGGGTGCCCACATGTGTCGGCATGGATCTCAAGGAGGATAGCCCTTGCATCCTCGGATGCATATGCACCCTTTGGAGGATGCCTGAGATATGCTTCACTGTAAAGCTCTCCAGTTGATTATTGTGAATGCTTTGGCACGAGCGAGTGATGCAGCCGTGCTTCGACTGTATCCTTCTGGAGTTCTTGTCGTAGCATGTACGCCAGGAATGGTTTCGTCCATATGGGCTCGATGAGGAACACTTCTACTGGGCGATTTGCCAAGTCGGGTGCCTCGGAGCTTGAGGCGTCAACCTCAGGCGTCCCAGTTGCTGGTGTAGAGGGAGCCGACGGTCGCGCCACCTTGATTGACCTTTTGTTTATCTTTCCAAGAAGACTCCGGGGGGCACCTTAGCTTTCAAGGACCCATTATTTTCTAAGGTGGTCCGCCTCTTCGTTGCTGTTGCGCCCGACATGACGGAGCTCGCACCGTCAAAGTTGCCCTCCATGATGTTATACAGGTTCCTGTAGGCGATCATGTGTGTCTATTGCGCCGTCAGCACTCTTCATGTCTGCTAGTACCGACCAAGTTGAGTCGCCGTAGATCCTTAGGCGGTCCGGCGCCTCACTCCTTGCCATCTTCATCCCATGTATTAGGGCCTCGTATCAGCTTCGTGTTGGATGGTTTCTCGAAGGTCCATCTGAAGGACATAGCGCAGCCTGTCACCCTTTTGCTATGAGGAATATACACCTGCGCCTGCTCCTTCATCTCCGTTTGAGCCACGACAGTACATGGTCCAAGAGTTCGACCGTATCAGGTACCGAAGACAACTGCATCTCAATCCACTCCGTGGTGAAGTCGGGGTAAGAACTGGTGTCCTTGATTGATGTGGGTGTTTGTATTTAGGTCCAGAGGACTAATTCGATGCTCCATTGGCTACCCTGCCGGTTGCCTTGGAGTTGTTCAGGATGTCCGCAAGTGGTGCCGCACTCACTACCGTGATCGGGTGCTCTTGGAAATAATGTGCCACCTTGCGCGAAGTCATGAATACGCCATAGGCAAGCTTCTGGTAGTGGGGGTATCTTTGCTTGGAGAGAGACAAGACCTCGCTGAGGTAATATATGGGCCTCTGCACTCCATGGACTCTTCCTTCTTCTGCGCGTTCGACCACCAGCACCGTACTGACCACTCGGTTCGTGGCGGCTATATAGAGGTACAATGGCTTTCTCCTGAGGAGCTACCAGGATTGGTGGAGTCGATAGCATGCGCTTGAGGCTGATGAATGCCTCTTGAGCTTCTGGCGTCCACTCGAACCGATCTGTCTTCTTCATCAGCTGATAAAACGGGAGCGCCTTTTCGCCCAACTTGCTGATGAATCTGCTGAGTGCAGCTATTCGCCCAGAGAGCTGCTGGACCTCCCGAAGCTTTGAAGGCTCCTGCAGATCTTTCAGGAGTGCTTGTATCTTCTCCGGATTTGCTTCGATACCTCGTGCGGATACGAGGTACCCGAGCAGCTGCCCGACTGGAACGCCGAACACGCACTTCGTTGGTTGAGCATGATATGATCTTTTTGAGCGCGACAAATGTCTCGCGTAGGTCGTCAAGGAGCGTTACTTCTTTCTTGGTCTTGATGACTATGTCGTCAACATAGACTTGGACGTTTCGTCCGATTTGCTGCTTGAGGCAGTTCTGCATCATGCGCTGGTAGGTGGCGCCCGCGTTCTTGAGCCGAAGGGCATTGTTGTGTAGCAGTAGACGCCGAAAGGCGTGATGAATGCTGTTTTATCTTCGTCTTCCTCCTTCATCCGGATCTGGTTATAACCTGAGTAGGCGTCCAGGAAGCAGAGGCGCTCGCAGCCTGCCGTCGAGTCGACAATTTGGTCGATGCGCGGCAAGGGGAAGTGATCCTTTGGACAACACTTGTTTAACGAAGTGAAGTCGACACACATGCGGAGTATGTCTGTGTTTTTCTTTGGTACCAGTACAGGGTTAGCCACCCAGTCTGATTTCTTGATCTCTCGGATGAAATTGGCTGCCAGGAGCCTGTCGATTTCCTGCCCGATGGCAAGACGCTTCGGCTCGGCGAAGCGGCGCATAGTTTGCTTGACGGGTCTTGCGTTAGGCAAGATCTGTAATTCGTGCTCGGCGAATTCCCTGGGTATGCCTGGCATGTCGGCTGGGCACCAGGCGAACATATCCCAGTTCTCACGCAGGAACTCGACGAGCGCGCTTTCCTATGCAGGAGGCAAGCTTGTCGAGATGAGGGCTGTCTTCTTAGGGTCAGTCGGATGTATCTGGTGCGCCCTTGTGTCGTTGGTCGCATTGAAGGACGACTCGGACGGTGATTTTTTGCCCTCAGGGAAGAGGGTGCGATCGTTGGTGAGCGCCAGCTCCTGGAGCTGCTCCTGGGCTCCAAACGACTCAGAGATCTTGTTGAACTTGCGGTCGCACTCGTCGGACCGCTCGAAGTCGCCGTTGACGGTGATGGTCCCATAAGGTCCTGGCATCTTGAGCTTGAGGTAGGCATAATGTGGTACTGCCATGAATTTGGCATAAGCTGGTCGCCCGAGGATGACATGGTACTGCGACTTCCAGTCCACCACCTCGAACTCTATTTTCTCCTTCCTGAAGTTCTTTGGCTCGCCGAAGATGACGTCGAGCGTTATCGTGCCCAGGGGGTACACCGGCCGCCCCGGCACGATTCCATGGAAGGTGTTGACCGACGCGAGATTGGTTGTTAGTATGTTCATCCCGCAGCGTGTCGGCGAACATGATGTTGATGCCGCTGCCGCCATCCATGAAGACGCGACTCATCGCGAAGCCGCTGATTTGGCGTCGAGAACGAGGGCTGCGTGGCCTGGCCGTGGTACTTGCGGTGGGTGGTCCTAGCGAGAGTAACTATGCTCCCGTGAGACCACCTGAGGTACTCCGGCAGAGTTGGTGGTGATTTGACGGCGAGGGTGCACTTGCCTTGTTATTAGCTTCTGGTCCCGGTTGGAAGGGCGTCCCTTCTGTATCATGAACATGTGCCCGACAGATTTCGGGGTAGGGATCTTCACCTGCTTGGGGTTCCTCGACGCGTGGTTGGAGCTGGATAGCTCCCGCCATATGTCCTGGTGAGAGCAGAGCCGGGGCAGGTGGCGCTCCAATGGCTGGCGCACCTAGTACAATTTGCGCCTACTGCTGGAGGAGGCGTGTGTATTCCGCATGCAGTTCTTGAAGCCCTCGCAATCCTTCAAGAGGTGGTGGGACGTGAGGTTGCCATGCTCGTCCATGAACATGTGGAACCTTCAAGCTCCTTGCAGGGTAGGGGGAGGGCGCGGCACTCGCCCGTTGCGCAGCTGGCGTGGTCGCCACTCCTGCTTGATGTTTTTGTTGTCCCTATAACCGGTTGTTCGGCTGCCGTTTTCATAGCGACTGCTGTCACGGTTTCTTTGCTCGCGGCTATCGGGAAAACCTGCTGCCACGATTTCTGCACCTTCGTTGTCATCATATGCTCATGACTTCCGCTTGCGGCGGCGCTCGCTGCTGCGATGACTCCAGTGTCCTTGGTCGCCGTTCTCCACGGGTGTATCGTTGCGCTCGTTGCGTATAGAGTCTTCTCCGTCTGCCCACTCATTAGCGATTTGCATGAGGTGAGCGATGGTCTTCGGCTTTATTCTTCCGAGCGCCTCCTTCAGCTCGAGTCGATAGACACCTCGGGTGAACGCGTATATCGCGTTGTCTTCTGAGATCCTCTCCGCCGAGTTACGGAGGAGGGTCCACCGCTGAATATACTGGCGCAGCATCTCGCCCGATCGCTGCTTGCAAGCTCGAAGTTTTCGAACGAGGCGGGTCGTTTTGCATGTGCCAGTGAAGTTCGGATGAAGTCCTCGCCGAAATCTTCCCAGTAAGTATATGCTCCCCGCGGCAGGCCTTTAAGCCAGGCTCGGGCAGACCTTGTGAGCATCAGCTGAATGTATTGCATGGCCGTAGACGTGGAACCTCTCTGGCAAGTTACTGCCGTGAGGTAGTCCTCCAGCCAGGCGGAGGGTTCTTGTAGGCCATCATACTTTGGGGTCTCAGATGTTAATCTGAAACCCTTTGGCATCCTTGCTTCTCGGATACGGCGACTGAAGCACAGTTCTCCGCAAGGTTCGAGGTCTTCTTCGGAGTCTGGGTCGTCGCTGCTCGTGTCGCATGCAGCCCGCCTCGTGCGGTTCTTGTTGACCTTGTTCTGCGTGATGACATTGCGTGCATCGATCTTCTCGTCCGCGAGTTGTGCGATGCCTTCGATCGCGGGTGGCGCGGTTTTCGCGGTCATGAGCGACACACTCGTTGTTTACGCACACGATGCGATCCTCCTGATCACGTGCAGTGCGGTCGCCAAGGTGGCGAGTCCGCGGTTCATGCCGTGGGCTTTGTTGGCGCCGTGGAGGCGCGTTGTTGGCAGTCGCTGCAACTGCGGTTGGTTGTGGTGGTTCTTCTGGTATCAGCTCCGCACCCGCCATACTGACGAACTTGATTTGCTGGCAGTGCAAGGCCGCCCGAGGGTCGTCCTCCGGTGGTTGTGTCACTTGCAGGTACGTGGCCACCGACATGAGGGCGCCGGTAGCTGTTTTGGGGATTGGTATTCCCCCGTCGCCCAGAGACATGAAGGAGTCCTCCAAGTTTCGGGTGACAATAGTCCTTGCCCTCTCCGGCATACGCAGGTAACGAGGCCAATCGCGGGAAGGTTGAGATCGCCCCGATGACTGGACGGATAAATCCGCCCTTCACGCGCTTGACATGCTAGCTTGCCTTCTTCTTTCCGCGAGGAGGCTCTCCTGCTCCTTTAGCTTGATGCCTTCCTGCCATAGCAGGTACTGGTAGCATTGCAGGTCTTCAGCCGTGGCGTCTTCCGCCGGAGCGCCATCCGCTACAGCCTTTATCGCTTTTTCACCCATAGCTTGGGTGATGTGCAGTTGAGTTCGTCCGTTCTGCAGGGTTACTGTGAACGGGTGTGTGCGTGGCTCGGGTGGGGCGCTTGGTGATGCTGCCGTTATGATGGCCGTTCCCGCGGCTGGCCCTGCGGGTGGTGCCGCGGGTGCTGTCATGTACACTTGCATGGGGAGGATGCGCGGAACCTCCTCCGGGTCCGAGTCGTCTCCAAAGACAGACTCGAAGTCTGCTTGATTTCCACCAGCAAAGTCCGAAGGCTCGATGGTGGGGTCGATGAAGTATAGGGCACGACTGCCCACTCAGTCGTGCGCACAAAAGTGGTGGTTGGCGATGACGATCGTGTTGTCGCAGTCAAGAACGACATGATCTCCTTGGGCGAATTGTCTGAGGATTCGTCGTTGGAGGGCACGGCGGAAGCCGATGCAGCCGATGACGGGGCGGACTCCACCGCGGCAGTCGATGAAGTAGTGGGTGCTGTTACCGCAGGGTGCGGTACGTCAGTGAGGCGGAGAGTGCCCCACTTGTTAACGAAGAAGCGTAGTTCGCCGAAGCGTACATCCACGCCTGCGTGTAGATCCGCGAAGGCTGGCCGCGTGACCGGCGAGTGCGGGCTGAATCCCAGGGAGCCGAAAAAGATCGGCGATTGCAGATCCGGCGAGTCGCCGATTATCAATGATGAAGCCGCCGAATCCGTAGATCCAACACCAGTCTTTCCCACAGACGGCGCCAATTGACGTGGGGTTACCGCGCCAAATCCCTCGGAGGTCATCCTCGGGTTGAGAGAAGAGGAGAAGATGGTGGTGTTCGTAGATTCGTCGGCTGACAAGCGTGGTTTACCCAGGTTCAGGCCCCGAAGGTAAAATCCCTACGTCCTGCTTGTCTGGTATTGATTGATGAGGTTACAGCGGGGCTACAATGGTGAGATCGAGAGATGCGATCTCGCTAGGGTTCTGGTGGCTGGTTTTCTGTGTGTCCCTAGCCGGTGGCCCTCCCAGCCCTTAAATAGAGGGGCTGGGTCTCGGGAATCCTCTACCGACTAGGGTTACAACCGACCTTGGTGCTGCCTAGTCTTGGGCTTGTTTCCTTCGGTACGGGCCTTCCTTCCGGCCTTGTCTCTCAGGCCACGATGATGTTTGAACACCAGGTAGCCAAACCGTGGGGCACCCGAAGGGTACACCCACGTCAGTGGGCCTCATCGTCAGTGCCCCGACACTTGCGCTCCCACGCGTCGCCTAGGTCCTGCGGGAAGGCTAAGCGATATGTCTTGTCTCGTGGGATCCTTGTCGGGGATTGGTTTCCTTCGCCCCGCGAGCATCCTCCCGGGGTGCCTCAGCGGGTCCCGGGAGGGGCTTCTCTTGTGCTTTGGTCCGGATCCTCGGCAACGGCCTGACCGGGAGTATCTGTCCTCCTGGGGCCTGCACATCCCGTCATCCTGACACCCCCGGTTGGGAGGGCGTCGACAGAAATCCGTTAGTCCCTCATATCAGGCAAGGCTTTTAGACATTTTGAGAGCGGCTCCCATAGAGGAATGAGAAAATTCCTCTTTTTCCTTTGTTTATCACTAGCCAGTGTTGACTGATTTCTCAGGTACAATGTGTGAAGGAGATATTATTTTTGGTTATATTTATATTTTGTGGGCTGGGAATCCTTGTCAGCTCTCCGCAAATTTAAATGAGCACAGATTCCATACTCATCAGGTGAAAGAGGGGGAAATGACATTGCTTGACATAGGATATAAAAAACTTCCCGACTACTTCCTCATGAACAAAAAACAGAGGCACAAAAAGGAGCATTTCAAAAGTTTAAAGGTAGCACATGACAAATTTACTTGGAATGGCAAGAAATACCATGCGTAGGTAGGTATGGTGGACACTGCTGGAAAGATATTGGCTCAAGGGTTTAACCGGTACAAGAATAACTATGCAAACATGCAATGTTAACCGGTACAAGAATAACTATGCAATATACATTAAGCATAATCACAAGACTTCACACTGTCTTCCTTGTTAACTAAATATTCTTTTGATAAAAATACCAGCCTTAGAAACTTCCAAGTATGACAAACCACATAACTTCAAGCTTTAACGGTAGTTCTTCACTAATGAGCTTCTACTTCAATAACCAGCAAGTTTAAACATTAATCTAATTAATACCACAAAACGATTGAGAAGCATCAAATTATCCACATAGTGATCCACAAGACTATGCAGGTTTTTCTATTTCATACCACTACCACATGCACGGCATTTTATCATTCCAACACATCAAACAAGCAACCATAACAACTCTCTAACAAATATAAGTGAATCACAAGAGAGTTTAAAAACAACAACTAGCAGCGCTAAACAAGATAAAAGCTAAAAGGGAGAGCTTACTAGGAAACAAACAACAACTAAGAATACTCAAGAAGATATACACGAAGCACAAGAGTATTCTAACAAAAAAGTGGAGCGTGTCTCTCTCCCAAACAAGCATGATGTGATCCAAAATTGTAATTACCATCAAACAGAACAAAAAAAATGAAAGAAAAACACAAAGACACTCCAAGAATAGCACATAATATGTGAAGCAATAAACACATGGTTCCAACAGAGACAACCTGATGGTTGTCGATGAAGAAGAGGGATGCCTTGGGCATCCCCAAGCTTAGACGCTTGAGTCTTATTTGAATATCCAGGGGGATGCCATGGGGCATCCCATGCTTGAGCTTTTCTACATCCTTCATCTTCTTGCATCATCCTCTCTCGTGAAATTTAAAAACTCCCTTCCAACAAAACTTCTCATAAATTGATTAGAGGGGTTAGTACTCTTAAAATAAAATCCACTTTGGTGCTGTAGGGACACATTACTAAAACTTAATTTAACATTAGCTACAGTATACCTTTGTGGCATCTTTCCACAAAAATAAACTACAAAGAAAGCTCGTATTAGAGACAATGCAAATAAAGACAGAAATATGTCAAAACATAACAGTTGTAAAGATCGAATTTTAAGAGGCACTTTACGTGGCTCAAATCATAAAACTAATGAAAGATAGATAAAAGTATTAGGCATGCTGTCAAAAATTTGCAAAAAAATATGATTGTCTGGAATGTTTCAAGATTTTCTGCAATAGGCGCACAGAATCTGTTTCTGGGCAGCAAATCAACACCTCGCACTTTCAATGCATTAGAGGTTACTTCTTGGCACAAAAACCAAAAGAAAGAGATACAATGGATTTGCTACAGAGGCAAAAACTACATGACTCATGAAAAGCAAAAGAAACTGGAAGCAAAAATATAATGGGTTGTCTCCCAAAAGCGCTTTTCTTTTAATTTAAATGATGTTCTCATAAGAATAAGAGTTGAGACACAAAATAGATCATTAAGAAGCAAATATCAAACACATTTAAGTATAACACACTTCCTATGCATAGCAATCTTATAAGAAAATAAATCAATGAAGCATAGAGTTACTAGCATAGGAAGGCAAAGAAAGTGCAACATTAAAACTTTCAACATAAAGAGAGGAAACTTAATATTATTGAAATATTTAAAGCCATGTTTTCCTCTCTCATTATAACTTTCAGTAGCGTCATGAATAAAATCCACAATATAACTATCACATAAAGTATTCTTATTATGATCGACCTGCATAAAAGTACTATTACTCTCCACATAAGCAAAATCTTTCTTATTAGTAACGGTAAGAGTAGGACTATCATATAGAACTTGGACACGATAGACTAATTGTATATTAGAAAGATGGTGTTCAGTAAGAGAATAATAATTATGACAAGTTTCATAAGGATGATTATAATTATTCTTTATGGCTTAGTCATCATCACATAATCATCAAAAACTAGTGGCATAATATCATCATATAAACAAGAGGATAGTCATCTTTCAAAGCATATATTTTTGCAAACAAGTCATCATCATGTTTACTAGCAAAAGTTTTTTCAACTATCTCATCATTAATAGTAAAGGATTTACAAATCCCTCATCCCCAAGCTTAGAGTTTTCCACATCATGATTAGAAGAAACATGGATATTACAACAATATAACAATCATTAATACCGTCATTTTAAAAGTTGGTCCCAAAAAGGATTTCAAGATCGTAAGTAGTACTCCCTCCGATCCATAAAAAGTGTCGCTCATTTTGTACTAAGTTAGTACAAACTTTGTACTAAGTGAGCGACACTTTTTTATGGATCGGAGGGAGTATTATCATTTTCCCAATCATGATCATTACAATAAGTAATAGGCATAACATAATCTTCTTCAATAGTGCCTACATACTTAACATCAAGATAATAATGAATACAATCAAGTGGATCATCTTCAATAATTTTTGATTCATAATCATTAGGAACAACCATGATTGGAGAAACAGGCTTAGGGGATGATATTGTTTCCTCTTTCTTTCTACTCCTCCCTCTTCTTCTTCTTCTTCTTCTTCTTCTTCATCGCCACCTTAGAAGGGAGTGGTTGGAAAGGAAGCTTCTCCACATAATCTGATTCATCACTAGAAATAACAGGAGAAACTTGGAAGAATTTCTCCCTTTTATTAGTGGAAACATAAAGAAACATTTTTCTTTTCATACTTTGGTAAAGTGCCATTCTTTCTAATTTTTTCAATGTATGCATTTTCATGGCAATTCACAACACAATAAAGATAGCTTCCCTGCAGAATGCTATTTGTCCCCAAAGTACTCATATCTAACAAAGAAGTTTTTTCTGATAACTCTTCACACCCCAAAAATAAATTAAGTTCATCATAAAGATTAGAGGTGATCATGTTATCACAAAACTGGCTAAAAGTTCTATCATGAAAGTGCAAGCATTGGAAATTGAAATGACCTTCTTAATTGCAAAGTTCACAAATAAAAGGATAGAGGTCATTTACTTCTCTAGCAAATTTATATATCGATCTTTAAGCCATTTGCTAGTTCTTTCATGCTTGGGTTGCTTACAATATTTATCTTCTTCAACCCGAGTCCTTTCACAAGGTCTATGCACTCCACAAAAATTAACATGCTTACATAAAAAATTATTTGTAGAGATTGGATCATGTCTATTGCAATGATCATTAATAATTTCATTTTCTTTGCAAATGTCTTTAAAAGGTCCATGATGCTTGGTCCATTTCCCTTTAGGAACATTAATATGAGAAGCAAAAGATTTACAAAAAAACAACAACTATTTGAGAATCAAGCCCAAAGTTAGCACTAAGCTTATTAAAAGTATCAGTTTCAACAAAGGACTTAATGCAACCGTACTCATAATTTATACCTGACTCTTTACCATTGTATATCTCCCAATCTTCAGTGTTGCGTTGAATACTTTCAATAAGATCCCATTTAGCATCAACTTTCTTACTTGTAAAAGACCCCATAGAAGAAGCATCAAGAATTTCTTTGTCATGACGAGATAACCTTGCATAAAAATTATTAACAATAATACCCTTGGAAAGCTCATGGTTAGGGCATTTAAGCATTAATGATTTCAATCTTCCCCAAGCTTGAGCAATGCTCTCTCCGTCATGTGGCCAAAAATTATAGATACAATTTCTATCTTGATGAATTTCATGAAGAGGATAAAATTTAGAGTAAAAAGGGACACAAGCTCCTTCCAATCGAACAAGTGAGAATTGTCTAGTAGCCTATACCACCCCAATGCTTTGTCAAGGAAAATAATTTCCTCATGATTACCTCTCTTGAAACACCTGCAATCTCAAACAACTCACATAATTCCTTAATATAAATTAGATGATAACAAGGATGGACAATTCCATCTCCTGCATAGTGATTACTCATAACATGATCAATTATTCCAGTTGGTATTTGAAAGGAATGCATTCAGTAGGTGGAGTACCCTTATCCACCATGGGAGTGGTGGAGAAGTCACTCTCAAACAGCAAATTAAAAGGACAACTTTCCACTACCCTTATCCGCTTACCTTTCCTCCCGGCAACGGCGCCATAAATTAGCTTGATGTCTACTACACGCTTCTATTCTTGTAGACTTGTTGGGCCTCCAAGCGCAGAAATTTGTAGGGTAGCAACACTTTTCCCTTAAGTGAGTAACCCAAGGTTTATCGAATCCACGGGAGGAAGAGGTTGAATGTATCCTCTCTCAAGCAACCCTGCAATTAAGATACAAGAAGTCTCTTGTGTCCCCAACACACCTATAACAATTGTCAGTTTTATAGGTGCACTAGTTCGGCGAAGAGATGTTAAAATATGGGTAATATGGATGGTAAAACAAAGTTTTGTAATTCTGCAATAAAAATGGCAGCAAGCAAACAAGTAGCATAAGTGGCTAAAAACGGTGTATCAATGGTTGGAAACAAGGCCTAGGCTTCACACTTTCACTACCGGCAACTCTCACATCATTAACATAATTAAACACATGATACTTCCATCAAAACACATGCAAGGTAGCCGTTACTCGGAGATCATTCTTTCGTGGATCTAAATAGGATGAGAATTGCATAGGGCTACGAGAGCACACCTTAAAGTTCATATTTCACATCTAGGGACAATGCAACCCTGTCACTTTCATCATCCAAAGATAGTACTAACAAACATCACAACATATCTCTTGAATAGTCTCTTTCTAATACATCCACGACACCCACCCTGTCACCATGGCACCATGGAGATTATACTAAACACAAGCATCAAGAAACCTGATGATCTATTCAATCCAGCAATGTCGACACCCTGCCAACTGGTGGTGTCAGGACGACGGGACGTGCAGGCCCCAGGAGAGGAAGACGGATGCTCCCGGCTAGGCCGTTACCAAGGATCCCAACAAAAGCACAAGAGAAGCCCCTCCCGGGACGCGCCGAGGTGCCCGGAAAGGACACCCACGGGGCAAAGGATACCGATTCCCTGACAAGGGCCCCACGTGACAAGACGTATCGTTCGGCCTTCCTGCGGGACCGAGGCAATGCATGGTAGGGCAAGTGTCGTGGCGCTGGCAGCGAGGCCTGCCACTTGTCCGCCGCGGTTACACGCCATCAGATGGCGTGGCATGCATGCAGCCTGGGCGAGTGGAGGGCCCCTCCGGTTATAAATGGAGGTCCGCATTCAACAGGAAGAGAGGACAGTTGGGAACCAGCAACCTCACACAATAGATGCCAAGAGATAAGAAGGAGAAGATGAGAGGTAGTCCCCGGCAAGGAGAGCCAACCGTGGGAAAGAGTGATACGTCTCAAACGTATCTATAATTTTTGAGTGATCCATGCTAGTTTTGTGATATTGTCACATGTTTTTACTGTCAATTATATCATTTTTATGCATTTTCTCGGACTAACCTATTGACAAGATGCCCAGTGCCAGTTCCCTGTTTTTGCTGTCTTTTTATTTCCGAAATTTACTTCTGGAAATATTCTCAGAATTGGACGAAAATTTACGGAGATTGTTTATGCGACGAAAGACAGCTGGAGACCAAAGGGCAGCCCTGGGGGGCACCCACAGGGCAGGGACGGCCTCCTGCCGCAGCCCCCCCTTGGCCCGTGGGTGGGACCCGCCCCTGCTCCTGGGGCGTCCCCTCGGCCCCCTCCGACGCCTATAAATTGCCTTTTATCCTAAAATGTCGAGGCGGCCATTATTTTCCAGAAACTCGACCCCGACGCGCCGTCGCCAAAAACCCTAGTTCGGGGTCCAATCTGAAGCTGATCCCGGCACTCTGCCGGAGGGGAGATCGATTTCGGAGGGCTCTTCATCATCATGCCTTCCTCCGGGATGATTTGTGAGTAGTGTTACCTTGCACTACGGGTCCACGGCAGTAGCTAGTTGGTTGTCTCTCTCTCTTGTGCTTCATGTCTTATGATCTTGTGAGCTGTCTAACATGATCAAGATCGATTATTGTAATGCAATGTGATGTGTTTGCTGGGATCCGATGGATTATGACGTTATGTTCAGATTGTGCATGATTCTTATATGAGTAATTTATGTTCTTGCATGCTCTCCAATGTGCGTAGTTACTTTGGCCAAGTGATTGTGTGTATCTCCAAGAGAGGGTATTTATGCTAGATAGTGGGTTCATGCCCCCTTTTGTTCCTGGGCACGAGTAACAGAAACGTCTAAGGGCGAGGGTGTGCTGTTGCTACTAAGGGTAAAATAACAGTGTTAATGTCTCTTTTGATATTAGTATTGCTTACTTCATGCACTTTACTTAATCCAATTGTCTGTTGCTTGCAACTTAATACCGTTGGGTGACAGGCTGGATAGTGATCCCACGGTAGACTTTTTAGACAAAGACGCAGTTGGACCCAACAGTCTTTGTTCCTTGTCGTGATGCCTCCATAAATATTATCATGTCCTTTTTGTCATAGCTAAATTGGGTTTGTGTCATGATCTTGTCAATTGCCTAGCTATAATTCGTTCACCCATCACATGCATATTTTATTTACTTGAGAGACTCCACTAGTGAACCCATGGCCCCCGGTCCATCTTTTTACATTGTTTACAACCTCATTTACTTGCTTTTAATCACCATTACTCCTCTGGTCACTTTTCATATTTCATCTATTCCATCATACAATTAACCGCTTTGATTTCTGCGAGACCGGAAAGATTGACAACCTTTCCGCCGTTGGGGGCAAAGTATTTTGGTTGACTGTGTGCTGGTCCACGTCTGTTGAAGGTCAAGCGCCAGAGATCTTCAACATTCACCTCGTTGTTGATTTCAAAGTCCTACTGGTTCGATAAACCTCGGTTCATTAAACGAGGGAAAACTGCTACTAGGTGCAATTCCGCCTTCGCTTGGGGCACCACCCAACTTATTTTAATACAGCAGCAAAGATTTAGATTCCTCCACTTGTACTCGGTCGCTACCACCAAATCAATACCAGATCAGACATGCGAGACATAGGGCTTCATCTCCGGATGGCCTGAAACTGAGTAAAACTCTGCGTGTGCCGCCTCTCTCATCTCCATCACCCCAAGACCAGCGAAGGCGACGCAGGAAGTCCCTAGTGCCCCACTACCGAAAAACGACTGGAGAGCATGCTGAACTCTCCGGTGTCTGCGTTTCAACATGCGACATATGTCGTGCCAGGTAGGGCACGTGCTCGGATCTCTGGTTCGCCATCTCCGACAACAACTCCGATGACCGTCACATGGAGTTCAGGGGAGGGCCGGAGGTTCCGTTCTCCTCCACCTCTTTTGGGTCATCTTCTACACTACGGCTAGGAGGCGACGCTGGCCGGCCAGCAGAAGACCCACGAGGAGTGGTGGGCGGAACCAGGCCGCCGACACGGGATCGATCTGGGAAGGGAGTGCCCTGTCTGTGCTGCGCACTCTACTGCGGAATCCCCATAATCGGCCAAGGATGACCCCCTCGCTCAAGTTTTGCTGGAGGGCCTAATCTGCATGACGGAATACACCATTCGATGCAATGAATCCGTCCGATCTGACGCGATCCGTGCATCCGGAAGATCTGCCGCTTGCGCCGGAGGAATCTAGACCGGCGGAGTGACCGACGCGCGATCACGAAGGTCCCAGGCGGGGGCTCCAACATCGGACGACATCGCTCTGGGGATAGGGCGGCGGGCCCTATCAACCAGGTGGAGCGCCACCGGACGGCGGAGACCTTCCCCGGCTGGAACTTGCCGACCCTGCGCCCCAGTGACCTAGGGCGCGCACAGATGAGCTAGCTAAGCTGAAACCTCTTTAAGTTTCCTTCGTGTTATCATTTAAGAAAATTCTCTAGGCAGAAATGGCATTCCCGGGAGGCCCGAGTATAATCCGCCATATCATACGAAAAACCCCTGTCCGCGGGTTAACTGGATTTGCAACTGCTTTGTGACCTCTCCTCACCTACGAGCGAAGTCAGAACCATGCCTCTCTTGCTCTGTTTGACATAGGGGAGAGACCTTTCATGACGGGGGGTGCTGGACACCGGCCGGGGTCGCCAAAGACAATGCTAAATGATGTCGCGGGAGTCGAGGTCGCTCTCCCAGAAGTAGCTTGTGAACGCACCTGAACCCGCCCCGATTGAAGACCTCCATCCTTGATGTCATGAGAAGGGGCTCGGATTTGCTGCCTGCTTAGGTGTCGAGTATAAAGCTAACGGGCCTAGATGATGCAGGGGCAGGAAGAACTCCGTGTCAGCGTATGGACTAACCGATACGACAACTCAATCTGGAAGAAGGATGCGAGATAAGTGATTCTATTGCTTACTAATCTCCTTCTTTAGAAGGATAGTTTTTTCGGAGAAGGGGTGGAGTATTGTATGTCCTGAATGTCGAATGGATAGGCCCGGCAGGGCGGGGTTCTCGTGGACCGCCCCAGTGCGATCTGGGGGCTCCGTGCATGGAACCACCCTCCTGAGGCCCGAAGAGGTTCACGGTCGGTGCCTCACCCCGTGTGGCCCTGCATTGGTAGATGTCCTTCGCAGGCGCTGACTGGTGTGCGTTCGCAACCGATGAATCCCCAGAGACATAAGGATCGAACATACAATCCGACATATCTGCTCCGGGAAAGTACATTGACTGCTGATTTAATGCAAATGAAATGCTGGTCCTATGAATCTACGATGTTTGACATAGTTATTACAAAGGGCAATGGGCCCCGAATGCAGGGAAGAAAAACAGGAAAAGGAAGGTCATTTCTGACTAGTGCGTTTCTTCAGCTCTTCCACAGAAGCAGCGGCAATCTCCTTCGACCGAGCTTCATCATCTCCACCAGGAGGGAAGGGTTCAAAGAGCCGAGAGAACGGGAAGCCAGGAGCCAAGAACGCTATTCGGGGAAGGATGGAAGCGCCTACTGCTCTAGCTATTTCTTGGACTTCGCTCAACATCTTCTCCTTGACCACCTCGGGGAGGGAGAGGAGCTTCCGCGCCAACTCAGCGAAGAAAGCGAGGAGAGGGGCTAGCCCAGGGCTTCCCGGGTGAGCCAAGGGTAGGCCCAGATCAAGCATTGCTCATTGAGTTTTTGACGCGAGGCGTAGCAGAGCAGCTTCGTCAAGACCCCAATGGGGAACCGCGGATTCGAGTTGCTGGTTCTTCGCCAATAGCTCCGCGGAGTACAGATCCTTCTTTCGGAGCTCCTCTTGGACACTCCGAAGCAGATTCTGGGCAGCATTCAACTGGGAGGCATTGCTGTCCACTTCCCTCTAGAGGGCCTCCTTCTGGACGGCAGACTCGCGAGTAGCTTTTTCCGGGCAAATAGCGCTGGCAAGCACCGCTCGTTCAAGCTCCCGCACTCACTGGTTGAGGGCCATCAACATGTCGTCCTTCTCGGCAGCATGTTTGCCCGGATTGTTCCTTTGCATGGGGTTCCACTGAGGATCATCTCAGACTGTGGTAGTCTGTTTGTATCCAAATTCTAGCAGAGTTTCCAAACCGCTATGGGAAACCGTCTCAACTTCAGCACAGCGTATCATCCTCAGACTGATGGTCAGACTGAACGGGTGAACCAAGTTCTTGAGGATATGCTTCGGGCATGTGTTATCTCCTTCGGTAAGGGTTGGGAAAAGTATCTCCCCCTCGTCGAGTTCTCCTACAACAACAGTTATCAAGCTAGTCTCCAAATGGCTCCCTTTGAGGTTCTCTATGGGAGAAAGTGTAGGATTCCTCTGAATTGGTCTGAAACCGGAGAGAGGCCACTCTTCGGTCCTGATGTGATCAATGAGGCTGAAGAAAAGGTCCGTATCATCCAGGAAAATCTCAAGATTGCCCAATCCAGACAAAAGAGCTATCATGATAAGCATCATCAGGAGGTTCACTATGAAATTGGTGACAAAGCCTATCTTCGAGTCTCTCCCCTCTGAGGCGCTCGTCGCTTCGGAATCAAGGGAAAATTGGCACCTCGCTATGTTGGTCCTTTCACCATCCTAGCCAAGCGAGGAGATCTCTCCTACCAACTCGAGCTACCCTCCAACTTCTCGGATGTGCACGATGTGTTTCATGTCTCTCAACTCCGTCGATGCTTCAAAGATCCTATCCGTGGGGTTGATCATGAGGTGTTGGACATCCAGGAGGATTTGACTTACCGTGAGCATCCTATCCGCATCTTGGATGAAGCGGAAAGGAAGACCCGCAACAAGACCATCAAGTTCCTCAAAATCCAATGGTCTAACCATTCCGAAGAAGAAGTGACTTGGGAACGAGAAACTAGTCTTCGTCAAGAATATCCCGCCTTCTTCACTCAAGCCTAGAATCTCGGGACGAGATTCCTGTAAGGGGGGTAGAATTGTAACAGCCCCAGTTTGGTACTGAAAAATACGAATAAGTTTTCCAAATTTTTATCTCATGTTTTGCATCATGGCATGCATTCAAATTTTTCTACTTCTAACAAGCCACATCTTAAACCATGTAAAAAGGGGGAAGCAATTCCAATCCCCAAAATCTCCAACCCCAATGAAATTGCTTAACTTGGCAAACAAATTATTCTTGGACTTCCAAATTGTTTAGGAAGTTCCAAGTTTACATGTTATGACCAATTCTAAAAATCCAACTATTGCCAAGCAAAGAAAAAAATTGGAGAATCCAAAATTGGTTCAAATCAACTTTAAATTTTGAATCCAAGTTCAACTTACCAAAAATTCAAATTAAAATTATGGTGAGTTTCATTGTTATATTGGGAGCCTCCAAGAATATTTTCACTATTTTTGAATATGTTTAAGTACCCCCAGTAATTGGATTTCGGAAATTATTAAAATTTGCCATATTTAAAACATGTGAACTAAGGTTGTACAAAACATTATATTTTGGAGCACCAATTTTAGTGGAGCTTCTAAATGATATGGGAAGCCTATATGAATTTTCCCAGAATTTATAAAAGTATTTAAATGCCTCAATTAAATAGCTAAAACCCTGTTAGTTTAATTTTGAAAAATGGGAAATTAGACAGGGGGGGGGGTTTCGCAAAAATGCCTTCTCCCTCCTGTCGCCACAGTGCCGCCCGGCACTGGCGCCATGCCGCCGCGCCCACTCACCATGGCCGTGCCCCCGTGGTCAAAGACGCGCTCGGGACGCCCACCTGCCCCCATTTTCCCCCGTTCCCCTCCACCTGCTCCCGTTCCTCTCCCCTCCTCTTGCTCGCCTCGCCGCCGAGCTCGAGCTCGTGCCCGTCGACGCAGCGCCGCCGCTACAAGCTATCCCGGATGAATCGAAGCGCGCCTTCTCCTCCGCCGTTTCACCCTCTACCTCCACCACCGAAGCACGCTTGCTGGGAGGCCCGGAATCCAGCTAATCGAGCTCGTCTTTCCGAGGTTCTTCCGCCGCTCGCCGCACTTGTCCCCAACGAATTCCGCCGCTGTCCGCCCCTCTCCGGCCTCACCGACCACGCCTACATGCTCCTGGTGAGCTACACGTTCCCCTTGACAAACTCCCGCTCCCCCTCTCCCTCTCAATCGCATTCGCACCGTGCATAGCCGCCGGCCGTCGTAGTTTGCCCAGAAAACTGGTCGTTCGGAATCGACCGGAATTTTTCAGATCCATTCCGGGTTGACCGGAATTTTCCGGACCTTTCCGGAAAAATTCCGAAACCCTAACAGAAACTTTTTGAGGTCACCTCAGATTTGGTTCGGACTGAGCCCGGATTATTCTGGATCATCCGGAATATTCTGGACCAATCCGGATAAATTCCGAACCAGCTGTAAAAACTTGTGAAAATTAATTTAACTTCTATTAATTCAAATCTTACAAATGCTTTATCCAATCGATCAGCATTTCAAATGTTATCTAATCATGTTGTTACCACATCTTGACAACAATTTCACTTTGGTGTAAGTTCTTTAAATTGTTAAAAGATTTAAATTCAAATAATTATTTAATTCACTATTTATTCATCGATAATCAGAAAATTACAAATAAGGTACCCAAACCAGAAGAACAATACCTATCTAATCATGTCATGTTCATGCATATTTAAGCCACTGTTTAGTAATATATTAATTTATAAGCAATTTGGACATTAAGTTAAATATGGGGTTGCTTCCAAATAATTGCACTAATTATTTGGCACTCCATTTAATATTGTTGGTTAAATCATATGGGTATATACTTGCATAAATTTGATATGTCATCATGATTGTGCATTGCACCTTGTCTTCTTGTGATTAATTTGTTCTTCTGTTATTGTTTGGGTATCAATAGATTCAGGAGTCGAGGGTTCCCCTACCTACCCCGACGAGCCGTACTACACGCCCCGTCAACAAGGCAAGAGATAACCTAACCTTCTTGTCATATAGCCTCCTATTGTTTTATACAATTATTTTATCCACCATAATATTGCATTCGGTTCCAATGTCACTTTTGATCAAGTTGTAGAGTATCCTATGAATTGCATTGTCCCCTAAACCATCACATGTTTCCCCTCCTATGAACCATAGGTGTTATGTGTTGGCCGGAGATAAAATATATAACTGTTGGATATATGCTTAGCCATGCTTAGTCGAATGTTATATTGTCCGGTGATTATTCCATTATTATTGATGTTGATGGAATGTTCGGACAAAGTGGATACTTGGTACTTAATTAAAATGCTAAGAAGGCTTGGATGAGTTGCCATCGGGGATGGTGTTTTGCCTCATTCTTGCCCCTAGGTGCGAGTTCTTTACCTCATTCTTGATATTTCCATTTGCGGGTGAGTGTGTGGTGTTTAGGACGTAGCGATGGAGGCAGGGGCTGAAATAGGCTAGATAAACTTGTCCTGTCGCCACAGATGATCCTTGGATAGTCCCATGCGAGGTAAAGGTTTAGCCGCGCCCACTTGCCAGCTTTCTCGGAAAAGAGCTAATCAGGCGAGCCGGACGGTACCGGTGGGTAAATTAGTACACCCCTGCAGGGTTTAATCTTTTCGAAAAGCCGTGTCCGCGGTTATGGACGACTTGGGAATAGACGATAAGATCGTAGAAAACCTTAATCTTAAATAAAATTGGCAACTAGAGGTTGCAACACAACGGGTGACAAAAGGTTCATTTCCTCGAGGGTGATTCGAGGGAGTGCCTTGGTCGGGATGAGTGATGAGAAATGGTTACTATGGGTTCGTTGAGAACCAAAGATGAAAGTTTACTCTCTTATCCCTTTTCGAAAAATATTCTGAGTAGTCGATGCCATGAGTCAATATGTCTTTTGAAAAGGAAAACTAGCCTTATGCAAATTTAGCTACTATGCAGCTTTAGAGCCTTGTCATCATTGGGCCTATATCGCCATACTAAACTTGCGAGTACGTCGTACTCAGTCTCTCCTTGTTGAATATTATTTGTTTCAGAGGAGGACGATACCGAGCAGACAGGTGGGTTCTTCGTGGACATCGACGAGTAGTCTGGGGTTCCCAGGTGACAGCTTGGGACGTCCTGGAACAGGCTGGCACAGGATGTTTATCTGTAGGCCTCTTAGGCCATATTTTGGATCTTGTTGTTAGACAACACTACTTCGCTTCCGCCTGATATAATGATGGGTCTGTGACCCCTGTGTGTGATTTGTATCTTCCTCGTTATATGAGTTGCTATATGATCTCTTTGTGTCGTAGAGTCTGTGATGTGCCAGTTGTTGCACAAGTCTTGATCTCCTTATTATACATTGATAGCTTTGCCATTGTTTATGGCACGATCGATGTGTTGCGTGGGAGCGGTAATTCCATGCCCATTGATTGTGTAGCATAGCCTGTGGGTTACATAGCCTCTCTGTATAATTCCGGGGTCGGGGCGCTACAGTAACCTTCAACTCTTTGGATCAGAAACAATTGTTGCATCACCCCGCTTTACTTCATTTCATCTTTTATATCCCAAAATAGATACAGAATATTAGTTCACATAGTAGCTGGTACCGCAGTAGCCATTTTCCTTTTTTAACATCTTTGTCCTTATTTTTAATAGTTGCAATGACTAATTCATTCTTGAAATATTAATGATAACATCAAATCAGCAAGCAGGTAAGCAAGGTATGCAAGCAACATATTGGACAGGAGATTGTGCAAAGTAGAGAATTCTAAAACATAAGCACCACATTTAAACTTGCTCTCACTCTGAAAACCAAGACATTTGAAATTTACATCAAAACTGTAAGCAAGAGATGCTTCAGCACACAAAAATACAAAATAAATTTGATATCATTGGCTTTGGCGTCAATATTGATCGAGGGTAATCCCAGCTTGTTCCTACAAAATTCAATATTCATCGAGGGGAATCCCCATCTTGTTCCTTGTCCTTCACTGCTACCGCCGAAGCCTGTCTCCCCCCGGTCCATCCTTTGTTTTATTATTAATCAAACATCACAACAATGATATTGTTGTTTCGTGATAAAGATGCCCAATTTAACAGATATTTGGCAAAATATATAAGTTTTAAGATTCGAGCATCTGAGGAGTATCCACATGCTGGATTCAATGTGTTACATGAGAGATGCAAGGTTCATGGGGAGAATCTTCACAAACTCATCATTGAAATCTCGATCCCGAAGATTGAGTACTTGACTTAATAGTTAAGTGAATTGTACTCTTTTTTCCTTTAGTGAGTTTTTATGAAGTTTCTCACATAAGGTTTTTAATGAGGCAATTCGTGCAACATATCAAAAATATATCATGTGCTCTTTCTTCATATTTTTCCCATTAGGTTTTTCGGAGTTTTGAGTCATGGCTATACGGATAAATCCCAAGAGTGAGTATTGGGAAACTGGGCCAACACGTGGCCGAGGCAGCCCACTTCGATGGTGCCTCCTAAGTCCACGTTAGGCCTAGTCAGCCCCCACGTGTAACGTTAAGTGGGTACTTATCCTTTTATCCCTTTACCTCTATATAAAGTTATATGCAATCATTGTACGTACTAGTTGACAGACAGATCAATAAAGAGTTCCTTGTCCACACCTATGTCAATTTACTTTTTGTATATGTATGTTTTTCGTACTTCAGTCCTTTTCGACTAATTCGACTATGCCGTACACCCTGGCCGGTGGCCAGTTGGCAGGAGTTGTACAACGTATACTAGTCTTTTTTTTTTAACATATACTAGTCTTAGACGTGTTCGAGCCGGAGTCCACCTAGCCTTTATTTGGACAGGAGATGACCGTTTGTGGGGACGAATCTTAACAGCAGCCACACGGATATCTTGCGAGCAATGTCCCTGGTCGCCACGAGCGTCGTCGGAGTCCGCGCCTCCCAAGTTTTCTCCTCCGCATCGTCC
Organism: Puccinellia tenuiflora; assembly: GCA_012064385.1. NCBI lineage: Eukaryota > Viridiplantae > Streptophyta > Magnoliopsida > Poales > Poaceae > Puccinellia > Puccinellia tenuiflora. The sequence goes on along the minus strand of QRDG01000388.1, from coordinate 511,774 downwards.
TCATCCCGCGCACTCCCGGTCCTCGCCCACCACACCCGCGCGTACAGGTCCCTCATGACACCGTCGTCGACCAGGGGAAACGGTAGGGCGCGTCTCCAGGTGCGCGCAGCCAGGATGGAGTCCACCGGCGTATCCGAGGGCTTCCGCGCCCCACAGTTCGAGGTCGTTCCGTCGGCTCAAGTTTTCTGCTGATTAATTTCCTGCCAACGTTTTTAATCCGGGTTGTTCTTGCTGATCATGCAGCTTCCTGAGCCTCTGACCGGGAAGATCTGGACACTGGATGACTTTGAGGGTAGCCCTGCTTTGCTGGTCAGTAGTCTTGGAATAATTTGTGCTCTAGATGCATTGTTTTTATTCTTACTGAAATTGCATGCTTTCTGCTCGACCTGTTGTCCTTGTTACCTTCAGGCTTCAGTTAGCCCGACTCAGTGAACGTGCGATCCGTAACTCAGTAATTCAGTATGAGCATAACTGCATAAGAATATCTTCGAAATCTTTCTGTTTAGTGACCCGGTATACCATATTATTGTTATAGTCGACCGGTACGAAACACTGCTATGGCGTTTGCTGATGGCTAAAGATTGGTTTAATCTTTATCTATCCAAGCGGAGCCCTCCACACAATACATGTTGTTTCCCCTACTTAAATCAAATGTGTGTTAAGCTTCTTCAGTTTTAGTTCATGCGCAAGAAGAACAATGTTATAACCGTATCCTTGGGTCTTTATTAATTTATATACCCGGGCGCTTTTGAGTGCCTTTTATCTGAAAGAAGAGCAATGTTGTAATTCACAAGTTTGTCGTGTGTTAATGATTCTTATTGTGCTCACACAGTTTGACATTTATTATGAAACAAATAAATGCACTTGTTCAGTCTTTTCATCCTTATTTTTAACAGATTCAACTTAAATTTTAGCTAGCAAGTTAGTTAAATAGTGTGTGTATTCTGTTATACAGAATGCGGATATTTTATTGCACTGAATATTCTATTCATGTTCGACGAAACTACTATTCAGAAATCTTAAGAATATATGCTATTCAAAAATCATAAGAATATGAACAATAAATTTTTTAAGCTTTGCCAGTCTAGTGCATTTATGACTTAATCGACTCCTCCAGTTACCTGTTCGAGAATCAGGATGTTCATGTGCCCCATATCGGTATTCGTGTCATGTCTTGAATCGGTCATTATTGCGGGTGGTAAGCAATAATTATCTTCTCTCTTTCAGGTTATGTTCATATGTAACCACTGTCCATTTGTAAAACATTTGACAAAAGATATTGCAAAGCTCACCTCTTTCTACATAGAGGTAAGGACATTGGAAGAGCAGATGAAACTCTCTCTTAAATTTGTGCTTGTAACTTGTATTGACATGGATACAATGCTATGCAGAAAGGACTTGCTTCCATCGCCATATCCTCAAATTCAATTGTGACACACCCCAAGGTTATCAGTTACAACTTACAACCAATGAGCATGAGTACCTTTGAGTTCCTTTCTGCTTACTTCTTAACCAGGAAGTTTTTACTCTTGAGAACCTAAAAGGGAAATCTTAGAAAACCCATGTTTGTTTAGTTACTATGATTGAAGCCAGCTAAAAAATCAAATTACAGTTATATGGAAGAATGCAGTGAACAAACATGCTCCCAGTTTTGAAGAAACAAATATTTTTCTCTTCTCTTCTCTTCTCTTCTTTCTTTCTTTCTTTCTTTCTTTCTTTCTTTCTTTCTTTCTTTCTTTCTTTCTTTCTTTCTTTCTTTCTTTAGTTACATGGTGGTATTGATCAATGTGGAACCTGCCTACTCTCTGATTATTATTGAAATGTCTCATTGGTACCTTTGATGAATAGTACTGTTACCACAGATATCTATGTTTTTGTTGTAATCTCGAACTAACTTGTCGATATATCCCACAGATACAAAATTTGAGTTATAAAAAAAACTATTTGTCCACCTAGCTATAAGTAGACATTCTCAGGTATATGTTATTTTGCTTTAGTCATGTAGCTGTTGCTATGGGGGCCTAACCTGATAGATAACCTGCAAAGCAGTCCTGAGCATTACTTTCAGAATGATGTGTTAGAAATATTTCTGGCTCATATTATTATGTATCATCTCGTTACGAAGGATATGGAATTTAACAAGTTATTCTAAATATTACTTAGGACATTGCTGAACTAACCGCTCAGTTACAGAGATGCTTCTGTTTGTGCTTTACTCTTCGAACTGATGTATCTTGATGCTTATGTATCAGTACATGTTATTATATTATGGTTGATGCAAGTTGTCAGGTTTTCCCATTTGAACACAAATTTAAAATATTAATTCTACAGGATGGTCCTGAATACATGGCTCGGGAAGCAGAAATGTTTAACTACTCATTTCCCTATCTGTATGACGAGGTCTGCCCATAATATGTGCTTCCTGATGCAGTCCATGTGCTTTCTCTAATCTCCATAACCTTCTTTTCTTACTTTTATTTGCTGCTACTGTACTTTGCAGTCGCAAGAAGTTGCTAAGGCTTTTCGAGCAGTCTGCACACCAGAGTTTTACTTGTTCAAAAAGGTAACATTATTGACACTCGTATGCTAATTACTGGTTTCTGATTCATGATGCTTACATGGCCAACGTCTTTTGTGCATGCCTGATTTCTGATCTGTCTAAGCATTCTTGTTTTGGGTTGGCAGGATGGACGAAGGCCATTTGAACTATTCTACCATGGTCAGTTTGATGATTCGAGACCCGGTAGCAATGTACCTGTCACCGGAAGGTACACAATGTAAAATCGATGCACAGACTCTCCAGCATCCGTTCTGCTCACTTTTTCTCTTGCGGTTTGTAGGGATTTAAGCCGTGCGATCGATTGTGCACTTAGTGGCCAAGAATTGCCTTTTTTTCAGAAACCAAGGTATGTTGTTTAGAGCATGTAGAATCTTGACTGTTTATTTCTCAAACATTTGGTTTATGTCCCTGCAGTGTCGGGTGCAGCATCAAATGGAACCCAAGAAGATATTAGTTATAGAGTTGGCAACGAACATATGCGTTTTCTTTCTAGAAGCAAAGGTGAAAGTGTCATCGAGGAGAATCATGTGGCTTATATGTAGCTTCTCATTTGGTATCTTTGTCATCATCTCCGAGCCATTTTTTCTGTGTGGATCTTCTCGAGTTGTATTAATAGAGAACACAACATTTCGAATCCAATGATATCTCATAATGTGCTTAGTTCGAGAGTGTAAGGTTGAATTCTTGACAAGATAGATAGCACCCCGACTATCACAAAACAAATTGTATTAGCAAGCATCAACCGATGCCATATACTCCCTCCGTTCCGGAATATGATGTTTTGCGCCTTCATGTACAAGTTTTGTCACGTACAAAATATTTCGGAGTTTCCCGTTTTACCCCCCGCTGGCGCGCACGTCTCGGCTCCACTCGTTCTCCCCCTCCCTCTCCCGCTTGCTCACGTCCACCCGTTCGTCGTCGCTGTCCACCCCCGCTGCCTCTCGCTCTCCGGCTCCCCATCGTACCCGCTGCCTACCCCCACCGCTCCCCATCGCCCCCTTTCTTCCAACCACTCCGTTTCCTCTCGAGCACCTCACATCCCGCGTGGTACACGAACTGGTCAAAGACTGCTTTTTTTATCGCCGACGACGAGCTTCTGGGCAACGCCAGTGCTCGATCTACGTGCGCCAACGCTGGATCTGCGTGTGCCGGCAATGGATCTGTTCGCTGCGGCCAAGACGTGAGGCGTCGTTGTCGGCGGGGCGGTCGTGCGGCGCTGCCGGCCCGCGGATGTGGAGCGCGCAGGGACGGTGAGCATCCAGAGGTGTAGGGGTGCCGCCAGCGTGCACGGCGCTGGCGAGCTGCACGTCGGCCGCTGCAAGGAGGGCGTGTGGCATGCGCGCAGAGGAGTTGTAAGGGTTCCGCAGCAGAAAACAAAAAATTTCCTAGCAATGTGAACCATAAACTAGCCCAGATCTATTACTATGCAGATAGAAAGTAACGGAGGGAATCGGAATTCATACCCTTGAAATTCGACAGCGTTAACGTTCTGATGAACATTGTCGATGGAGTCATACGAAGCCGACCTCAAGGTCGTGGAGTCGTACCGGCGACGAGTGCCGCAGTGGGCAGCACCTCCGTAGTTCTACACGCATACGGTGTAGGCGACGATCCCCCGGCTCCGGTCCAGCGGCAGCAGCGGAAGATGAACAGCTCGAACCGAAGCACCAAAGACATGACGGTGGTGTATGGTGGAGAAACCTCTCTACGGTGCACGGCTCCGCAATGCGGTACCACGCTCGAGGTGAGAGAGACTGAGAAAGAATGGAGAAAATGGGATGCCAAAAAGGAGAGGGGAACCCCTTATATAGGCTGAGGGAGGAGGCCACCCTCCTTGGCTTAGCCATGTGGGACTAAACCTCACATGGCTTGGCTGGCCAAGGGAGCAGCCGCCGGCCCTAGATGGACCCACGTGGGAGCCCACTAGTGGCTCGGCGGGCCACCTCCCTCCTTGGGGTGCAGACCTAGGGGCGGAGCTAGGAAATAAATTGCCTGGTGCGCATCATCAACTAGCACGATGACATGGAATGTCAGCATGCTTGTTTGGGCGGTGTTTGAGTTTGAGATAGTGAGCCCTGGTGCACTGTCATTAGGTTTACATGGTGCACATAGCAAAATTTGGAACCATTTGTTAGTAAATTTTATTTTCTCACTGGTGCATGTGCACCATGCAAGGCCCATGTAGCTCCGCCCCTGTGCGGACCCTACTTGGCCCTACCCTTTCGGGTGAGGCCCTTTATGGTGGGCTGCCCTTTTTAAATTAAATTAAATATTTATTTATTATTAATTAATTTAATTAATATTAAATACATATCATTTAATTTATCTTGCATCAAAACACCTTTCGTTGCCCTCCAATCTCAATCAGATACTTCTCCCTTATTTCGATACATCTTCGGAAACCCTCCGATCAGCATCGAAAAAATCCCGGAACAATTCCGGAGTTCGTCTCTCTTATTTCTTCGGTGTCGAAACTATTCTAAGCGCCATCTACCCTTAAGCGTGCCACCCTACGGTTCAGGATCACTCCAGACATGATCGAGACCCCTCTCCGATGAATGACCAACAGCGGGATCTAGAAACCCATGATGGCCCCTGTGCGTTCTGTAAAGTTCTTTGTCGCTTGAACCTTAACGTCGATTGCCATTCCCTTTGTCGCACTATATCAAGTTTGTCCGAGATCCGATCTCATTCCCGACAAACATATTTACTCATATCCATGATATTACAGCCCTGTGACCTAGTCACATGCTTGCAAGGCTTTATTGATGTAATCTCACCGAGTGGGCCTAGTGATATCTATTCGTCACGCAGATGGACAAATCCCGATCTTGATGCATATGCCTCAAGGTATTCCTTTAGGAAAGCTGAGAGACATCTTTATGATTACCCTGTTACGGTGTGACGGTGGATGTAATCAAAGCTTCCCTCCGGACTAGTGATTAAATATGATCTCACGGTCCAAGGATTGGTTACTACGTTTCCTTTGTTATCGCAATGTCGATGTTCGTGACTGATCTTATTGCGTTAACTTACATTGGGTGGATGTCCATCATTCTCCAATGACATGACTCCATTGTCAACTGACATAAATGTCCATGATCAGGAAACCTTGATCATCTGTTGACCAATGAACTAGTTAAACATCACTAGGAACCTGGTTTAGTTACATATCACACGTGTATTAATATTTCCGCTTAATACAATTATAGCATGACATAAAACTTACTATGAACACTTTGAGGTATAACATAAAAATTCCTTTATTAATTGCCTCTTGGGCAATGAAAAAAATAGCGCGCTATATCGCCGCTATTAGCACGATATATCATTTTGAGAATTGTCTCGCTATAAAAATCGTGTACGCTATAACAAAAATAGCACGCTATAACGCGATATAGCACGCTAATAGCATATTTTTAGGCCGGCGCTATATTTATGTAGCGCGCTATTTTTTTCATTGGTCATATCTCCAACAGTCTCCCACTTGCACTAGAATACAATTAATCTAGTTTACATTTGGCAAAAATCTGACACCTATAGCTTCTTGGTGTTGATCATGCCTTGCTCGTGGAAGAGGCTTTGTCAACGGTTCTGCAACATTCAGATCCGGGGGTACTTTGTAAATATTTATCTTGCCTTCCTTGATGTAACGCCCCCGGATCGGTACTATGTAGATTTGAGCACTACCGCCAAATCCGCATAATAACGATCCTAGGACGCCCACCAGGCATAACGTGCACGTCGCAGCACACACGTTATGCGGGTGGAATGTGATGATCATTACAACAGTTCTCGACGGAACCCACAAAGGAACATATACAACAACGATTCACCGAGTCAAGAGAAAAAGATACGATACAAAGATCCAAAATAACAACTGAAGCAAATAGCGTCCGTCTACGGACAAGGTACAAATTGGACTAAGAGTCCTGAAGATAGACGAAGTCACCATATCCCTGCCCAAGCCAAGCCGGAGGGATTCCCAAGCTAACGTCATCAGACTTCAAACCTGTCGGCAGCATTGGAATAGCAACCCTCAAGGGGTCAGTACAATAAACAGTACTGGAAAGCAATACTCACAAGATATCAAAGCTTGAATTCCGGGAGAAGGGTTAGCGAGAAGTGGCGGCAAGCAGCACTAACAACTTATAAAGACACGCTACAACTTTCGTCTAAAGAGACAAGGTAAGAGAGCGCATAAGGAACCAACTATTTACTAACACCAAACATAACCCAGCCAATTCCTTATCTTCACGTCAACATTGTCGTACGCGTGCAAATGAAAACACCCGAACTACTTGTGGCACCTGGACAAGTTTGAAGATCTGGTAATAGGTTGCGGGGAGCCCCATAAAACTCCCACATGTCATTAGTGCGCTCAGTCTTGGATCAGCGGAAAAGAACTCGGGTCCTAGGCGACACTAGCAGAACAAAACACCACGATTGGTCTTCTGCCGGTGCCTTATCTTTATTATATTATTCCCATCACAACAGAAATTAAAAATTAACATGTGAGTTGAGCCTAGCTATCATATTGGAAACAAGACTAGATAAAGAGATAACAGGACTCAAGTAAAGTACCTAAGCATGCACTACGACTTGCAAGGCTAACGAGGCAAACAAGCAACAGTTTAATAGGATGTGGGGGTGGCTTATCTTGGCTGCAAGGTAAACATGCATATAGGATCGAGACACAAGCATCATGACATAAGGCTAGCAAGGAACAAAAGATAGGAGGAGTAAGAGACAGAAAACAAGCAAAGATAGCAGGTGACTAGTCCTTTCCTGCAATCCGGTAGTGGTAGCAGAAAAGTCGTTGCTCACATCAACTCATCGTCCTATTCCCGAAAAAGCAACGAACACTGGGCAACGAAAAAGATGCATTTTACTAACTACGGCAAAAGAAGCGGCATGTTGGTGACATGAATGGATGACAAATTAAATGTGATTCAATTTTATTCCTAACACATGGCAAATCATTTTAAATGGGATCGGTTGTAACACCCCGAAAATTCAGTCCCTAATTTTAGCGGTGTTTTCTGACACCTGAAAAACTTTTTCCCTTTTCCTAAATGTTTCTTCAAATCTTTTGAGGATGATTGGACTTTTGAATTGCTCTCTCAAAATTTTCCCGGTGATCCACGAACCACTCCAACACCCGTGATAATTTTTTTATGCTTAGGTTTTCTCTCGAAAACCCTAGCCCTAATTATCGAACCTTTAAAACCCTTCTCTCCACCTACCAAAGGGAAGCCTATTTTCATAGCCAGAGAAATTCCACTAAAAATACCAGAGACTCCCCTCCTCATACAAAGACAATCCATGCAAAAATATTGCATACTCCAATGCAATATTTCCAAGTTTATCCATATTCTCCGTTATGCCATTTCCAATCCAAAAATTATCTGGACCCCTTACACTCATCCAAAAATTATGCCATTTCGGTGAGGTGCATTATTTGACATCCTGAACATTTCACTCCATTGGCCCAACCTCATTTGAGCAATATTTGAGGTACTTCCTTTGTAATGCCCTATTTATGCATAATTGTGATTTCCAAAGCAACCCCTAGCTACAAATTCATTTGGCGTTGCCACTTTGCCAGATTGACCAACTCCCCTATATAACCACAAATCCAGAATATCAGATCAAGATCATTTGAATAAAAACAATTGGCATGCCCATGCCATTTGGGCATTTTTGGACACCAATTTATTTGACCAAGCTCCAGGCCTCCATTTGATCTGAAATTCCACATACATACTACCTGCACCTATCCTAACCTACTGTGAATTTTGGGGATTTTTCTGAGATGTGCAAAGCCCCTGTCATTTCATCGAACACCTGGCGCACCCTTAGTTTTCAGAAAATCTTGTATTACAAAGTGTGGAGTCTTTGAGTGTGTCCAGTTTGGTTGTCTTGGTCTTGTCCTTGTGAACCCAGTGGTGCAATCCTTTTCGGTTTCGTGCCCCGAGTCGCCGGGAACGCTATGATGCCGCTCGCGTCGCGCTCTGGACGTCCAGGACGCGCTTTGGCAAGACCTAAACTCCCGTTACTGCTATGGTCGGTGCCTAATCCGTCTGCTGCAGTGTGCCTCGTGCTCTACTGTGCATCCAGCACGGCAGCCTCATCCCCTCCTCCTCCTTATCTCCTCCCTGTAGGAGAGGGACGTCATGCATGACCTCGGCCGGCCATCAATGGCCAAACCGGCCACCACCTACTTCTCCTCCTCCCCCTCTATATAAAGCCACCCCTGGCAGCCGAGCCTCCCCTCCCTAGCTGCACCTCACTCTCCTCTCTCCCTGGACCTCTCGGCCTGTTTAGTTGGACAACGGCGGAGCCCTGCTCCGTTCCGGCCGAAATCGTCGCCGTCGGGTCTCGACCGTGGCGAGCTCGACCCGGAGCCGTTCTTCGTTTAAATGTGCCCAGAGCCTCCTACCACCTTCCTCTACCTCCCCATGCAACCAGAGCATCTGGTGGTCGTCGGGAGCGTCGCGTTCGTCGTCGCGTCCGCCATGGCCGGGGGCAAAGCTCCTAGGAGCCCGCGGGTGCTAGCGCATGGAAGCCGCCCCGGTCCACACCTCCAACCCCCCCCCCCCCCCGGACGCGGTAGAGCTCAGGGGGCCCCGCCGCGGCCCCTGGATGGCCTCGTCAGGCCGACCGTCGACGGCGGCGGCCGGCGGCCGGACCAGCCCGAGCTGCGTCGGCCCGCTTCCGGAGCACACCCGTACTCGTAGCGCCCCTTCGGATGCGGCGCAGCGGGGCGGTCCCCGCCCGCACCCTGCCGGCCGGCGGCGTACTCTGCCGCGACGGCGGCAGCCAGCTCCTGTGGCCGGCGGTGCCCGAGACGCGCCGCGTCGGGCCGTCCCGTGCGTCCTCGGCACTGGGAGGTGAAAACAGCCAGCGTGGCGCCAACGTGGCGTCCCCGTGTCGCCGACCGGTGGGTCCCGCCTCCGCCCGGACCCACTGTCGGATAAGTGGAGGCGCTTTCCGGAGATTTACGTCTCCCCGCTGCGAGAGCGCATTTTCAGAGAAGTGCGCGACCGGCCCGGCCCAGTTCGGAATCAGCCCGCTCCGTTTTTTTTCCCGAGTGAGCAGCAGATAGTTAAACTTCGCCGAGCCATAACTTTCGATCCGTAGCTCCGTTTGAGGTGATTCAAATTTGTAAATTCATGTTTTTAAAAGATCTATCCAGTGGTATAGGTTTTGTATTTTTGTAAAATGTTTTTATGCTCAACACCCTTATGCACATGCGTAGGTGTTTTCCGCGACGGCAATACCGAGACCCTAAACCATCACGTCCGTGACCGGCGAAACCAAATGGCGACGATCGTTGAAGGCAAGCTAAACCCTTGCTATGAGCCGTCCCGCAATATCGTTTACTATTTGTTTATTGTCTTGCCCGGTATTATATGCTTGTCTGTTTATTTATGCGTGACTGTTTGTTGTTCTTATTTAATATGAGACTGATGATATTACTCCTACCATGTTTTATTCATCATCCATGTATGCGTTAGATTGATGTATGAATTATTTGTGCGCCTCGCCCTTGCGTGGCTTTGACAACTAAATAACAAAACATGCGTTGATTGTTTGCTTCTTCTTCAACGCCGAGGCTAGGTGCGGACAAATGTCGGCCCGTGATCCTCGGAGTTGGGGGCATTTGCCAAAGAGTTATTTGCTTCTTGTCCCTCCGTCAAATATGGTTGGCATAGACCACCCGGACTGCGACGCTTGGGAGCTGACTTTCCATTTGATTCTTTTGCCGAGATTGCTGACACCACGTCGAGGGAACCCTCGAGTGGAATGGATGCTCTCTCATTCTTATGATTGCTTTTCGGTTTAGTTTTGGAGACTATATGCCCAACTCCCCACTTCCTGGTCAACGGTCGGACGATAACGCCGCCAAAGACTTGCGCGTGGAGGAACGGATGCGTAACAGACTCCGCCTGTGCTATATTATTATACTAACCCCCGAGTGACACCGGCCGGGTTGCCCGCCACAGTCACCCGGGTATGCTTATTATTATTCCGTGACCCTAACCCCTGAGTGACACCGGCCGGGTCTCCCGCCACCGTCACCCGGGTATTCTTGTTATTCTGTGACACTAACCCCCGTGTGACACCGGCCGGGTTGCCCGCCACAGTCACCCGGGTATTATTATTGTGATGTGGTTATTTATTCATGCAAGTGTTAGGCATGTTCTAGGCTATGTTGGTTTGTGCTTGTTTGTGTTGCTAATGCCTTGTTGGTTGTGATTATTGTGTTGAACTAATCCTTTGTTGGTTGGGCATGTGAATGCTGAAACTTGATTAAATGAAACACCCCTCCAAACAACGATGAGTTCTATTCATAGTGCCACTAATCTGAACCCTTGAACGCACTACCACTGTCGCCCCAAATGGGAGAGCCTTAACCTATGTAACCTATCAAGCCTCCTTGGATGCTACCCTCTTGGCAAGTCTAGTCGGTTACTGCATAGTTGTGGTCGGGGCTAGTCTTGCAAAGGTTCCGGAGCTAGGCGTTGCTCATTCGTTGGGGACGTGCCGGATTCACTTCGTCATAAGACTTAGCCCAAGTGGTAAGTCGGTAGTTATTCAAGGAGTGTCCTGGTAGCGTGAACGGTTAAGTAAGTGTATCTTGCCTTAGCTAAGTAAGGTGCATTTAGATGAGTGGTAGCTGCAAACTCTCGAGAGTCTCAACCTAGCAAGCTAGCCCCGTTCCTGGGATATGGAACACCAGTTCAGTGTCGGTCACACTATTGTCTTTGTCGTGTCCGGAGGTTTAACTTAAGATATGTTTGAAAGAATTGATGAACGACCTGACCTCACTTAATAAACAATAAGATGGTGCAGGGAACGTTACTTGAGATAAGGAAATATGATAAGGTCAGTGGGCCTAGCAGTGGTGACATATGAGATTAGCCCCGTGAGGCTAAAGGCCAGTGAGCCTAGCTGTGGTGATATGATTGGTTGTGTTATTTGCCAACTGGTACACTCGTCTACTCGTCACAGGTAAGCTCGTTGTATGATTGCCGGTGCACGATCCAACCCCACCTGGCTTGGACTCTACACTGGTAATACCCCATTGTTTGCTTATGCCATGTTTTGCTTGTGATGCCATGCTACTTTTATGCCATGTACCTAGAGTAGACTCTTGCCATGTGTAGAATTTTATTTCAAATGTATATCTTGCTGCATGATTGTTGGATTGTTTGTAGTGAGGGGAAATACTTGCTGAGTGCATAATAATGTACTCACGGGCCTTGTGATTGTGGCCAGATTTTGGCGAGGATTCATCTTCAACCTTAGCGAGGATTTGGAGCAAGAGCGTGCTAGGTCAGTAGCCCAGCCAGATGCCTGTGGAGTGGAGCCGCTCCAAGCCGTTGCCACAGCCAGTCTTCCGCTGCCAGTTAAACTCTGTCCTGAGCCATGCTTGGCTTGATATTTTGTCATGCCTTGATGGCCTTGTAAACCATTTGTAGCCCCTTTGGGCCTGATTGTGTAATGATATTTTTGCTATGTTGCATTGTTGTAACGTGCGTCCAGATATCCTGGGCTGGCGCACGGGGCGACCACCTCTCTGGCGATATGTGTCAGAGGGGGGTGCCACAGAGCATGGTATCAGAGCACCAGGCTGGCTGTAGACTACCCTAGCATGGAAAACCCCGCTCTACTTTTGCCCGACAGTGAGCCCGATGGATTTAACCCATCTCCGCCTAACCGGCATGGCTCGTGTCGGTCAACAGTATGGTGCAGTAGGACCTGTCCCAATCTTCCCCAACAAGACGAACCGGTTTCTTCCATGAGAAGAAGCCGACCTTACCCAGTGAACCTGAGACCCGGTCCTAGTTGCTTTATAACCCACCCTCGCCTGCAATCCTGGGCAACCCAGCCCTCTTGAAGCAGGATCCCGCAAAGGAATCCCGCGTTCTTATCTCATCCTACACCCAGAGACAAATAATCCGATGGCGAACCCCAAGGCCGTCCTGGAAACCACTGCCGAGGATCATGGAGGATTTCCACTGATGCTTTGGAAGGCCGTCTGTGTTCTCCTTGGTAGGCCTGCTCGCCCTCGATATGTGGTGTTCGAGAACTCACTCTCGCCTGCCGGAAGTGAATTTCGAGCAGACGTGCATATCGGCTCGTGTCCGTTGGGGACAAGCCAGCCTTACTTGATCCAAGGTTGGACCATGCCCACTCTTCCTCAAGCCATCCAGGTAGCAGCCTGGGAAGGTCTCGTCCGCCTGCGGTACTCTGAACCAGCAATGGAGAAAAGTCGAGCTTTCCACCTTCTCCAAGCTAGACCCCAGTCTGGTGCGGAGGCTGTCCAAACTTCCGTTAGAGAAGAGGTCGACCCTGCCGTTATTACCCTGGTCACTTACGGGGCTGCAATGACAAAGTTTTGCCATTCTCTGAGGGATGAACTCTTCACCACAAGGCGCAACCTTGGTCGTGCCCGCATGCAACTGCGTCGAGCAGGGAACCTACCTAACCTCGACCTTGGGCCAGCCCAGAGTACAGGACTCCCGTTCCCAGGTGATTTGCCGGGATCCAGTCTTGATGCCTCTGGGACACAAGCACCAGCCCCAGCCCAGCAGTACCTCCAAGCAGGAGGTATAATCCTCGAAGGCGTGCCTGCAATTCCCCACCCCGTGGGAGATGGAGATGTGGACACCACTCTTCGTCTCGGCCGCGCTCCACCGACTACCAGAGGCCGCCACGCGGAGTAGAACCCATGTTTAGTTCGCCTGAGTGGCGCGTGTATGAGGTAGGTGAGAATCAGTGAGGTTGTTTGCTTTTCTTTTGTTGGCTTGTAATGTAAGGTTGGGTATATGCTTTCTGGTTGATGTAGAATCAGCTCGTAATAAAACTTGGTGTTGTTATTCTCTTGTTAACCGGTATGGTTGAAATGATTATGCCATACCACTGCAAATGATTTTTGAAATAACCCTATCTCACAGTGTCTGTGAACCAGATTATCGGTGGCACACGTATTTCCTTTTAAAAGAAACCCTGTTATTTTTCAAAACCTGTGTATGCATGAAAATGAATATACAGCTTTTCTAAAATAAAAACCGTAAACCGTTGTGTTCCCAAACTTGAGTTAATTATTTGTCCAAGATGAATCTTCATTTGTTGGCTGATAGTTTGGTTCTAGATCTTGTTTGATCTTGCCAGGTTTGTGTTTGGTGAGCAAAACTTTAGATTTAATTTTAATAAATGTGCTAGTAGATCCTATGTTGATTGAGTTACGTGAGCCCCTGCCATGCCATCTTTTAATTGCATTGGGTATGGTAGAAATATCATACCTTTGAAAAGATATGTTTTAATAGAGATCTGATTGAGTGGTGTTCCCTCTGAATGTTAACCCCTAGTAATTTGTAGAAAAAAAAAAGTTTTTCTAAGTGGGGTTTATGGATCATACAAGAATTATCTTGGGTAGCTCCCCGAATCTCGGGACGAGATTCTTTTTAAGGGGGGAAGGTTTGTAACACCCCGAAAATTCATCCCTAATTTTAGCGGTGTTTTCTGACACCTGAAAAACTTTTTCCCTTTTCCTAAATGTTTCTTCAAATCTTTTGAGGATGATTGGACTTTTGAATTGCTCTCTCAAAATTTTCCCGGTGATCCACGAACCACTCCAACACCCGTGATAATTTTTTTATGCTTAGGTTTTCTCTCGAAAACCCTAGCCCTAATTATCGAACCTTTAAAACCCTTCTCTCCACCTACCAAAGGGAAGCCTATTTTCATAGCCAGAGAAATTCCACTAAAAATACCAGAGACTCCCCTCCTCATACAAAGACAATCCATGCAAAAATATTGCATACTCCAATGCAATATTTCCAAGTTTATCCATATTCTCCGTTATGCCATTTCCAATCCAAAAATTATCTGGACCCCTTACACTCATCCAAAAATTATGCCATTTCGGTGAGGTGCATTATTTGACATCCTGAACATTTCACTCCATTGGCCCAACCTCATTTGAGCAATATTTGAGGTACTTCCTTTGTAATGCCCTAATTATGCCTAATTGTGATTTCCAAAGCAACCCCTAGCTACCAAATTCATTTGGCATTGCCACTTTGCCAGATTGACCAACTCCCTTATATAACCACATATCCAGAATATCAGGTCAAGATCATTTGAATAAAAACAATTGGCATGCCCATGCCATTTGGGCATTTTTGGACACCAATTTATTTGACCAAGCTCCAGGCCTCCATTTGATCTGAAATTCCACATACATACTACCTGCACCTATCCTAACCTACTGTGAATTTTGGGGATTTTTCTGAGATGTGCAAAGCCCCTGTCATTTCATCGAACACCTGGCGCACCCTTAGTTTTCAGAAAATCTTGTATTACAAAGTGTGGAGTCTTTGAGTGTGTCCAGTTTGGTTGTCTTGGTCTTGTCCTTGTGAACCCAGTGGTGCAATCCTTTTCGGTTTCGTGCCCCGAGTCGCCGGGAACGCTATGATGCCGCTCGCGTCGCGCTCTGGACGTCCAGGACGCGCTTTGGCAAGACCTAAACTCCCGTTACTGCTATGGTCGGTGCCTAATCCGTCTGCTGCAGTGTGCCTCGTGCTCTACTGTGCATCCAGCACGGCAGCCTCATCCCCTCCTCCTCCTTATCTCCTCCCTGTAGGAGAGGGACGTCATGCATGACCTCGGCCGGCCATCAATGGCCAAACCGGCCACCACCTACTTCTCCTCCTCCCCCTCTATATAAAGCCACCCCTGGCAGCCGAGCCTCCCCTCCCTAGCTGCACCTCACTCTCCTCTCTCCCTGGACCTCTCGGCCTGTTTAGTTGGACAACGGCGGAGCCCTGCTCCGTTCCGGCCGAAATCGTCGCCGTCGGGTCTCCGACCGTGGCGAGCTCGACCCGGAGCCGTTCTTCGTTTAAACGTGCCCAGAGCCTCCTACCACCTTCCTCTACCTCCCCGTGCAACCAGAGCATCTGGTGGTCGTCGGGAGCGTCGCGTTCGTCATCGCGTCCGCCATGGCCGGGGGCAAAGCTCCTGGAGCCCGCGGGTGTTGCGCATGGAAGCCGCCCCGGTCCACACCTCCAACCCCCCCCCCCCCCGGACGCGGTAGAGCTCAGGGGGCCCCGCCGCGGCCCCTGGATGGCCTCGTCAGGCCGCCCGTCGACGGCGGCGGCCGGCGGCCGGACCAGCCCGAGCCGCGTCGGCCCGCTTCCGGAGCACCCCCGTACTCGTAGCGCCCCTTCGGATGCGGCGCAGCGGGGCGGTCCCCGCCCGCACCCTGCCGGCCGGCAGCGTACTCCGCCGCGATGGCGGCAGCTAGCTCCTGTGGCCGGCGGTGCCCGAGACGCGCCGCGTCGGGCCGTCCCGTGCGTCCTCGGCACTGGGAGGTGAAAACAGCCAGCGTGGCGCCAACGTGGCGTCCCCGTGTCGCCGACCGGTGGGTCCCGCCTCCGCCCGGACCCACTGTCGGGATAAGTGGAGGCGCTTTCCGGAGATTTACGTCTCCCCGCTGCGAGAGCGCATTTTCAGAGAAGTGCGCGACCGGCCCGGCCCAGTTCGGAATCAGCCCGCTCCGTTTTTTTTTCCCGAGTGAGCAGCAGATAGTTAAACTTCGCCGAGCCATAACTTTCGATCCGTAGCTCCGTTTGAGGTGATTCAAATTTGTAAATTCATGTTTTTAAAAGATCTATCCAGTGGTATAGGTTTTGTATTTTTGTAAAATGTTTTTATGCTCAACACCCTTATGCACATGCGTAGGTGTTTTCCACGACGGCAATACCGAGACCCTAAACCATCACGTCCGTGACCGGCGAAACCAAATGGCGACGATCGTCGAAGGCAAGCTAACCCCTTGCTATGAGCCGTCCCACAATATCGTTTACTATTTGTTTATTGTCTTGCCCAGTATTATATGCTTGTCTGTTTATTTATGCGTGACTGTTTGTTGTTCTTATTTAATATGAGACTGATGATATTACTCCTACCATGTTTTATTCATCATCCATGTATGCGTTAGATTGATGTATGAATTATTTGTGCGCCTCGCCCTTGCGTGGCTTTGACAACTAAATAACAAAAACATGCGTTGATTGTTTGCTTCTTCTTCAACGCCGAGGCTAGGTGCGGACAAATGTCGGCCCGTGATCCTCGGAGTTGGGGGCATTTGCCAAAGAGTTATTTGCTTCTTGTCCCTCCGTCAAATATGGTTAGCATAGACCACCCGGACTGCGACGCTTGGGAGCTGACTTTCCATTTGATTCTTTTGCCGAGATTGCTGACACCACGTCGAGGGAACCCTCGAGTGGAATGGATGCTCTCTCATTCTTATGATTGCTTTTCGGTTTAGTTTTGGAGACTATATGCCCAACTCCCCACTTCCTGGTCAACGGTCGGACGATAACGCCGCCAAAGACTTGCGCGTGGAGGAACGGATGCGTAACAGACTCCGCCTGTGCTATATTATTATACTAACCCCCGAGTGACACCGGCCGGGTTGCCCGCCACAGTCACCCGGGTATGCTTATTATTATTCCGTGACCCTAACCCCTGAGTGACACCGGCCGGGTCTCCCGCCACCGTCACCCGGGTATTCTTGTTATTCTATGACACTAACCCCCGTGTGACACCGGCCGGGTTGCCCGCCACAGTCACCCGGGTATTATTATTGTGATGTGGTTATTTATTCATGCAAGTGTTAGGCATGTTCTAGGCTATGTTGGTTTGTGCTTGTTTGTGTTGCTAATGCCTTGTTGGTTGTGATTATTGTGTTGAACTAATCCTTTGTTGGTTGGGCATGTGAATGCTGAAACTTGATTAAATGAAACACCCCTCCAAACAACGATGAGGTCCATTCATAGTGCCACTAATCTGAACCCTTGAACGCACTACCACTGTCGCCCCAAATGGGAGAGCCTTAACCTATGTAACCTATCAAGCCTCCTTGGATGCTACCCTCTTGGCAAGTCTAGTCGGTTACTGCATAGTTGTGGTCGGGGCTAGTCTTGCGAAGGTTCCGGAGCTAGGCGTTGCTCATTCGTTGGGGACGTGCCGGATTCACTTCGTCATAAGACATAGCCCGAGTGGTAAGTCGGTAGTTATTCAAGGAGTGTCCTGGTAGCGTGAACGGTTAAGTAAGTGTATCTTGCCTTAGCTAAGTAAGGTGCATTTAGATGAGTGGTAGCTGCAAACTCTCGAGAGTCTCGACCTAGCAAGCTAGCCTCGTTCCTGGGATATGGAACACCAGTTCAGTGTCGGTCACACTATTGTCTTTGTCGTGTCCGGAGGTTTAACTTAAGATATGTTTGAAAGAATTGATGAACGACCTGACCTCACTTAATAAACAATAAGATGGTGCAGGGAACGTTACTTGAGATAAGGAAATATGATAAGGTCAGTGGGCCTAGCAGTGGTGACATATGAGATTAGCCCCGTGAGGCTAAAGGCCAGTGAGCCTAGCTGTGGTGATATGATTGGTTGTGTTATTTACCAACTGGTACACTCGTCTACTCGTCACAGGTAAGCTCGTTGTATGATTGCCGGTGCATGATCCAACCCCACCTGGCTTGGACTCTACACTGGTAATACCCCATTGTTTGCTTATGCCATGTTTTGCTTGTGATGCCATGCTACTTTTATGCCATGTACCTAGAGTAGACTCTTGCCATGTGTAGAATTTTATTTCAAATGTATATCTTGCTGCATGATTGTTGGATTGTTTGTAGTGAGGGGAAATACTTGCTGAGTGCATAATAATGTACTCACGGGCCTTGTGATTGTGGCCAGATTTTGGCGAGGATTCATCTTCAACCTTAGCGAGGATTTGGAGCAAGAGCGTGCTAGGTTCAGTAGCCCAGCCAGATGCCTGTGGAGTGGAGCCGCTCCAAGCCGTTGCCACAGCCGTCTTCCGCTGCCAGTTAAACTCTGTCCTGAGCCATGCTTGGCTTGATATTTTGTCATGCCTTGATGGCCTTGTAAACCATTTGTAGCCCCTTTGGGCCTGATTGTGTAATGATATTTTTGCTATGTTGCATTGTCGTAACGTGCGTCCAGATATCCTGGGCTGGCGCACGGGGCGACCACCTCTCTGGCGATATGTGTCAGAGGGGGGTGCCACATCGGTGCACAATATAGATGCATCGGACAAAACCCCATAATTAAATTTAGTTGATTTAATTCGACTAAATGGATAAAGGTGTGATGTTAATTAATTATGCATGATTTTATAAGATACGCATATAGGGTATAGGGTTCGGGTTGGGGTCACACATCGGAGCAGGGGTCTTCGGATTCGGAACCACCGTCTTCAGTCCGGGGAGGAAGTAGTCGACGTTGTCGAAGTAGTCGAAGTAGATGTTCGTCCGGAGTCGAAGTAGTTGAGGTAGTCGACATCGTGAAATTAGTCATACTCAGGGTGTCATCGTGGCGGACCTTGGCATTCCGAGTTTTGGGGTCGACGGGGTGCACAACGGGCGCAACATGTCGATGGGTCTTCGTTTTCACGGACGCGCACGAAGGCGGTCGGCACAAAACGTACAAGGAAACGAAGATCTTGACGGGTTCCGGTCGGGGTAGATCTTGGCGTATGCATCTTCAGGTTTTCACGACGTCGAGAATGAAAACACGGAGGACGGAAATGTTCGAGCACACGGCCACACGGGAGACGGAGCACGACACCGGGACGTGCACGGAGAACTCGAGGCGGAGGCGGGCGTGCTGGACGAGCACGGCCAGAGGAGGAGTAGGCCGGATCGAGTCGAGCTCGGGAGAGCTGGCCGCGGCGGAGACGTCCCCGGGGCCGAGCCGAAGGAGGAGGCGAGGATGGCTTCGATGGGAGGAGGAGGCGCGCGTGGCCGGCGGGGTCGACGGGAGGAGGCCGGCCATGACGAGGAGCGGGCGGTGGAGGGTGGCCGGCGCAAAAGGGAGCATGCGACGTCGGTGGCACGGTCGAGGAGGCGCGGCTCGGGAGGAGAGGGCGCACGGGGAGGCGGCGAGAGGACCGTGGAAGGAGGAGCTCGTGGGCTGGCACGGCCGGAGGCGCGGTGGGGCTGTGGCGTCCCGGATGGAGGCGAGGACGCAGGGAAGAAGAGCGGGGTCGGCCGATGGTTGGCGGAGGGGATCGAGCGGGTAGGAAGGAGGAGAGCAAGGAGAGAAGGGGTGGCCACGGGGTGAGGAGGGTGCGACAGGGGAGAGAGAGAATAAAAGAGAGAGGAAGGGGATAGAGTCCAGGGACCTGATTGCAAAAGAAAAGGACCTGATTGAGAGGTGGAAGGGCATGGTTGCAAAAAGAGGAAAGAGGGAGAGGGTGACTGCAAGATGCAGGGGGTGGGAAAGGAAAAGAGCCAGGGAGGCTGGCTAGGGTTTGGTCTAGGGTTTGCTTGCTGGGCTTTTGGGCCTAGCTGGCTGGGCTACTCTCTCTCACACTCAAAGCATTTTTATTTTTCTTTTGCAAATTAAATTTGGCAATTGATTTTAGAAAACGGAGACGACTATCTTGGTAAAACTTTTGCGACAAATTTTTGCAAAATAAAATAGGGTTTCATAAAAATAATTTTTGTTGCCAAAATATGCGATGCGCATGATGCTGATGTCATGATGATGCAAAACAAAAACAAACAAAATCTAATTTGGGGAAAAACCCCGGGACATTACACTTGATATACTGTCTTATCATATGAAAGCGTTGGAGTATGTGTTTGGCCGTAGAGTGAGACCTCGGTTCCTTAGCATTCGCAATCGCCCCTGTCTTGTAGCAGTAGATATTCACAGGGTCTTGCATGCCAGGAAACTCCAAGTTCGATGACGAACTTCCTGAGCCAGATAGCTTCATTTGCTGCTTGCGCGACAACAATGTACTCCGATTCCATCGTAGATTGAGCTACTGTGAGTTGCTTTCCACTCCTCCAGCTCACAGCGCCACCATTCACCAGAAACACATATCCTGTTTTAGACTTAGAATCATCTGGTTCTGTGTCAAAACTTGCATCAAGTTCTTCTTCACAGCCTCCATAGACCAAAACCATATCTCTAGTTCTTTTAAGATATTTTAGGATATTCTTCACAGCTGTCCAATGGTCCATACCAGGATTACTTTGGAACTGGCTCGTCAGACTAAGAGCCAGAGCTAGATCGGGTCGGGTACTCAGCATGGCGTACATGATAGAACCTATGGCTGAAGCATAGGGGACTTTAGTCATTGCTATCTTATAATTGGCCGATGCCGCACATTGAGTCAGACTCAATGGTTTTCCTTTCAACACAGGCAAGAACCCCTTCTTGGCCTGATCCATTTTGAACCTCTTCAAAACCTTATCCAAGTATGTACCCTGACTTAATGCTAATAGGCACCTTAATCTATCATGATAGATCTTAATGCCTAATACATATATAGCTTCTCCCAAATCTTTCATTGAAAATTTGCTATTCAAATAATCCTTTACACTTATCAGAAGATTCATATCATTTCCCATTATTAATATGTCATCTACATATAACACTAGAAATGCCAGTGAGCTCCCACTCACTTTCTTATAAATGCAGGTTTCTTCTTCATTTTGGACAAATCCAAAAGCTTTGAGCACCTCATCAAAGAAAAGATTCTAGCTCTGAGATGCTTACTTCAATCATATATGGATCGCTGAAGTTTGCATACTTTACCAGCACTAGCACAGTGGCCTGCGCAATGCGCGGACATCTTCTTTTAATATGTGGTTGAATCTATGTGGGTCATGTACTTATGCTCTATAAATTCCACGTGAATGACTATCAAACAGATATGTGTAGTTGTGTTGTTTGTAAGTTAGTGAATACATAACAATAATAGACGACTATAGTGAATCCTAATTCCAATAGAACATTAATATCTCGCTTGGTTCAGTGAAGAGAAGAAGAAACCTAATGTTACCCTCAAAGTAACATGGCAGGAATTGGCGCACCCTACACTAGTAGAAAAAAGCTTACCTGTGGCGCACCTGTATGGCCTACCCGTGGCGCATCATGGTGCGCCACGGCTACCGCGTCACTGGTAATATTTACCTGTGGCGCACCTGGCTGATGTGCCACGGGTATATATATATATATTACCTGTGGCGCACCTGGCTCATGCGCCACGGGTATATTATATATATATATTACTTGTGGCGCACCTGGCTGATGCGCCACTGGTATAGATTTTTTTGGTTAAAAAAAGAAAATACGCCGCTGTCGGCCGACCGGAGTGTGCGACTGATACGTCCATTTTGCATCACCATTTTACATCATAATTTATCTTTATTCATTGATATATTTCATATTATGATGCAATATTTATGTTATTTTATCCCATTTTGCATGTTTGGCAATTATTGGAGATGCATCCGCCGGAGCCTGGAATCAGCTGGAAAAGTACCTGTCAAGACACCGGACTTCGGAAGCCCCAAAAATTCCAGGAAAATTCAGAGCATAATATTTCGGGAAATAAGTCACGGAGCCAGAAGGGGGTGAAGAGGCGAGCAACAGGGGGTAGGGGCGACCCCCTGCCGTGGGTCCACCCTAGGTCGTGGGTGGGGCCCGCCCCTGGTCCCTGTGGCCCCTCTCCGGCTCCCCTTCGGCGTATTATTGACCCTTGACCTAAAAACATCGGGGGCATCGACGAGGAATTTTTCTGCCGCCTCCACGAGGCGGAAACCAGACAGAGAGAAGAAGAGCTCCGGCAGGGAGAAATCTGCCGGGGAATTTCCCTCTCTGAGGGGGGAATCGCCGCCATCGTCATCGCCATCATGCCAAGAATCATCGGGATCATCATCAACATCATCTCCAACATCAGCACCATCATCACCGCCGTCATCCCATCTCATCTCGCTGTAACAATTATCATTGTGTTGCTATTAGTTCATCGGAATCGTATCCCGGGCGTTGATTACCACTTGTAGTTGATGTTTGAGAGTTTTATCGGTCAATTATCATTACAATCATATTGTTGACCTTATTCATATCACCTCCGATCATGATCTATATGATGTCTTGTGAGTAGTTCGTTTGGTTCTTGAGGACATGGGGAAAGCCTAGTTGCTAGTAATTGCATAATGTTGAGTAATATTTAATGGTTTGATTTATGTTGTGGTGTTATTCCTCTAGTGGTATCATGTGAACGTCGACTACAAGATACTTCACCTTTCAAAGGGCCTAGGGGAATGCATAGTGTATTTAGTTTGCTTATGGTAGGGTTGCAGGAGTGACAGAAACCTAAACCCCAATTTGTGAACTAGTGCACTAGGGCGCGTAGGGTCTCAGAGTTTAAGGCTGTGGTTAGGTTTTTATCTTAATTACTTTCTTGTAGTTGCGGATGCTTGCAAGGGGTTTAATCACAAGTATGTATTTGTCCAAGTAAGGGCGGTGCATTAGCATAGGTCCACCCACACAGCACTTTATCAAAACATTGAAGGTTAATCACTGGCTAGGCAGAAACTCCCATGTGTCCTCGAGAATGTTTTAATCTTTATAAGTAACACAACCGGCCTGTCCTTTGAGCTTAAAAGGATTGGGCTATTTACTGCAATTATTGGAGCACTCTTTTATTTACTTGTTCTTCATTCGTTATTTAAATTAAAAATCCAAAAACATTTCTCTTTTAGTGCTTGCAGTAAAACCTTGCTGAGAACTACTTGTCAACACCTTCTGCTCCTCGTTGGGTTCGACACTCTTACTTATCGAAAGGACTACGATAGATCCCCTATACTTGTGGGTCATCAAGACTCTTTTCTGGCGCCGTTGCCGGGGAGTGTAGCGCTATTGGTAAGTGGAATTGGTAAGGAACTCTTTTATTGTAAGTGTTGTTTTTATTTTTGCTTGTTACTTTGCGTCGTTATGGAGCACTCTTCACTTAATATGCTGTTTGGGAGTGACTCTGCCACCACACCTGTGTTGGATAAGAGTCCTCCGCTCTCTGAAATTGATCCATTTAAAATACCCATGGGAATTATTGATCATGTTATGAGTAACCGTTATGCAGGGGATGGAACCATCCATCCAGGTTATCATTTGCTTTATATTAAAGATCTGTGTGAGCTATTTAAGATTGCATGTATGTCAAAAGAGGTAATCATGAGGAAATTATTCTCAATATCACTAAAGGATAAAGCTATGGATTGGTATATGCTTCTGGATAATTCTCACTTGATGGATTGGAAAGAGCTTATGTATCTCTTTTATTCTAAATTTTATCCTCTTCATGAAATTCATTAAGATAGAAATTATATTTATAACTTTTGGCCACATGAAGGAGAAAGCATCGCTCAAGCTTGGGGGAGGTTGAAATCTCTAATGCTTAAATGCCCCAATCATAAGCTTCCTAATGATATAATTGTTAACAATTTTTATGCGAGGCTGCCTCGCTATGATAAGGATATGCTTGATGCTTCTTCTCTCGGATCCTTTACAAACAAAGAACTTAATGCTAAATGGGATTTAATTGAAAGGATTTATCGCAATGCGGAAGATTGGGAGATCGAAAAAGGTAAAGAATCAGGTATAAATTATGAGTATGACGGCATTAAATCTTTCATGGAAACTGAACGTTTTAATATGCTTAGTACTAAGTTTGGTCTCGATTCTCAAATTGTTGTTGATCTTTGTAAATCCTTTGCTGACCATATTAATATTCCAAAAGAAAAGTGGGGTAAGTATCATGAACCATTTAAAGATGTTTGTAAAATGGATGTGCTTGCTAGTGATGATGTGCCTGTTCAAACAGTTGAATCTGTTTTACCTGCTGTTTACTTTGAAAAACCAACCTTTCCTATAAAAATTAAAGATCACTCAATCGTGGCTAGTGTGGTTAATAAAAGTGAAAGGAAAGCTTATGAACCTGATGAACAACTTGAAATTGCCTCTCCAGTAGCTTTGGTTAAAGATCTTGTTACTGAGAACGTCGATGGAAGTTCTATTTATTTTTGTTAAGCTGCTACGAACATTGTTAGACAGGATAAAAGTGCAAAAGTTATTGGTACTCCTGTTGTCTCTGTGAAGATAGGTGATCATTGCTATTATGGATTATGTGATATGGGTGCAAGTGCAAGTGCTATTCCTTATACACTTTATCAAGAAATAATGCGCGGAATTGCGCCATGTGAGCTTGAGGATATTGATTTGGAGATTAAACTGGCTAATAGAGATGTCATCCACCCGGTGGGAATTGTCAGAGACGTTGAAGTTTTATGTGGTAAGGTAAAATATCCAACTGATTTCCTTGTCTTGGGGTCGGTTAAAGATAAATTTTGTCCTATCATATTTGGTAGACCTTTCTTAAATACTTGTAGTGCTGTTATAGATTTTAAAAAGAAAAGGTCTCTGTTCAATTCGCTGGAGAGCCGTATGAATTTAATTTTTCCAAATTCGCTAGACATCGTTATGATAAAGAATTACCTAATGAGGATCTTATTATTGAAAGAATTGCTTCTATTGCCGTGCCTCCTAATGATCCTTTGTAGCAATATATGGAGGAGCACAAGAATGATATGTTTATGCAGAAAAGAGAGGAAATTGATGAAGTCTTCTTTAGACAGCCGGCTATTCTAAAGCATGATCTACCTGTGGATTCTCTGGGGACCCAGACACCTCCAAAGGGAGATCCTGTTTTTGAATTAAAAGCTCTCCTAGATACTCTCAAATATACATATTTGGATGAGAAGAAAATATATCCTGTTATTATCAATTCTAACCTTTCAGCGAAAGAGGAGGAGCGATTATTGGAGGTCCTTAGGAAACATTGAACTGCATTGGGATATACTCTAGATGATCTTCAAGGGATTTCTCCATCTATTTGTCAACATACAATTAATCTTGAGCCTGATGCGAAGCCCGTTGTTGATCATCAACGAAGATTAAATCCAAAGATGAAGGATGTGGTAAGAAATGAGATACTCAAGCTTCTCGATGCAGGTATAATCTATCCTATTGCTGATAGTAGATGGGTTAGTCCTGTTCATTGTGTTCCCAAAAAGGAAGGTATGACTGTTATTGCTAATGATAATAATGAACTCATTCCTCAAATAACAGTTGTAGGGTATAGAATGTGTATTGATTATAGGAAACTTAATAAGGCTACTCGAAAAGATCATTATCCTTTTCCTTTTATTGATCAAATGCTTGAAAGACTGTCTAAGAATTCTCACTTTTGTTTTCTTGATGGTTATTCTGGTTTCTCTCAAATTGCTGTTAAATTTGAAGATCAAGAAAAAACTACTTTTACTTGTCCTTATGGAACTTATGCCTATAGACGTATGCCTTTTGGTTTGTGTAATGCACCTGCTACTTTTCAAAGATGCATGTCTTCTATTTTTCATGGTTTTTGTGAGGAAATTGTGGAAGTCTTCATGGACGATTTCTCCATCTATGGAACTTCTTTCGACATTTGCCTCTACAATCTTAACAAAGTTTTGCAGAGATGTGAGGAGACCAATCTTGTTCTCAATTGGGAGAAGTGTCATTTCATGTTAAATGAAGGCATAGTGCTTGGACATAAAATTTCTGAAAAAGGGATTGAAGTTGATAAAGCCAAAATTGAAGCAATTGAGAAGATGCCCTATCCAAGGGACATCAAAGGTATTCGTAGTTTCCTCGGTCATGCTGGTTTTTATAGGAGGTTTATTAAAGATTTTTCTAAGACGTCGCGTCCTCTTACTAATCTTCTTCAAAAAGGGCTTTAATCACCGCTCCTATAGTTCAACTGCCTGATTGGAATTTACCCTTTGAAATTATGTGTGATGCTAGTGATTCTGCTGTAGGGGTTGTCCTTGACCAAAGAATTGATAAGAAGTTGAATGTAATTCATTATGCTAGTAAAACATTGGATAGTGCACAGAAAAATTATGCAACCACTGAAAAGGAATTTTTAGCGCTCGTTTTTGCTTGTGATAATTTTAGACAATACATTGTGGACTCTAAAGTGACTATTCATACTGATCATGCTGCAATTAAGTACCTTATGGAGAAGAAAGATGCTAAGCCTAGACTTATTAGATGGGTGCTTTTGCTGCAAGAGTTTGATTTGCATATTGTTGATAGAAAAGGTGTAGAAAATCCTGTAGCTGATAATTTGTCTAGAATGGAAAATATTACTCATGATCCCATCCCTGTAAATGATAGTTTCCTGACGAACAACTTGCCGTCGTTAAGGTAACTTCTCATGATGCTCCTTGGTATGCTCATTATGCTAATTTTATTATCTCGAAATTTTTGCCTCCAAGTTTTACTTATCAACAGAAAAGAAATTCTTCTATGACTTGAGGCATTACTTTTGGGATGACCCACATTTATACAAAGAGGGAGCTGATGGAATCTTGAGGAGATGTATTCCTGAGCATGAACAGGAGGAGGTATTGAGGAAGTGCCATAATAGTGATTATGGAGGACATCACGCAGGTGAGAGGACTGCACATAAGGTTCTTCAATCAGGTTTTTATTGGCCTACTTTATTTAAGGATGCTAAAAAGTTTTTTTCATCTTGTGATGAGTATCAAAGGGTTGGTAACATTAGTAGACATAATGAAATGCCTATGAATTACTCTCTTGTTATTGAACCTTTTGATTGTTGGGGGTTTGACTTTATGGGTCCTTTTCCCACTTCTCATGGCAATACTCATATTCTCGTTGCTGTAGATTATGTTACTAAGTGGGTGGAAGCTATACCAACTAAAAGTGCTGATCATAAGACCTCCCTAAAAATGCTTAAAGAAGTTATTTTTCCTAAGTTTAGTGTGCCTAGATATCTTATGACTGATGGAGGAATGGAGGATCTCATTTTATTCATGGAGCTTTTAGAAAGGTTTTAGCTAAGTACGATGTTAATCACAGAGTCTCCTCTCCGTATCATCCTCAAACTAGTGGGCAAGTTGAATTAACTAATAGAGAAACTAAACTGATCTTGCAAAAGACCGTTAACAAGTCTAGGAAGAATTGGTCTAAAAAACTTAATGATGCTTTATGGGCCTATAGAACTGCTTATTAAAATCCTATGGGTATGTCTCCTTATAAAATGGTTTATGGGAAGGCATGTCATTTGCCTCTTGAATTAGAACATAAAGCTTTTTGTGCTGTTAGACAACTTAATTCTGATCCTAATCTTGCCGGTAAAACTAGGTTGCTTAAATTGAATTCCTTGGATGAGTGGATAAATGAGGCTTATGAAAGTGCTCGTTTGTTTAAGGAAAAAGTAAAGAGATGGCATGATAAGAGAGTTTTGAAAAGAGAATTTAATGTTGGTGATGCAGTGCTTTTGTATAGGTCTCGTCTCAGATTTTTTGCAGGAAAATTGCTATCAAAATGGGAGGGACCATTCATCATTGAGGAAGTCTATCGCTCCGGAGCTATAAAGATTAATAATCTTGACGGAGACAAACCTCAGGTGGTGAATGGTCAGCGACTTAAGCACTACATCTCCGGTAATCCCTTGGAAAAGGATGCTGATGTTATTCAATGGTCTCTCCGGAAGAACTCATCGAAACCAAATACCGGAAGACTCCAGAATCAGAAAACGAATAGGTAACTGTTTCGGTAAGTAAAGTGTCTCGAAAAATTCCAGAAAATTTATATTATTTATTTCTCGAAAATTAGGAAAATTCGGAGACTGGACGGAGTACGAGATGGGGTCCAGGAGGCAGAGGCGGCCCTCTGCCGCGGCCCCACCCCAGGCCGCGGTGGGGACCCGCCCCTGGCCTCTGGACACCTCCTCCGACTCCGCCTAGTCCCGTCGCCTTCCTTTTATTGCAAAAATTTTCGTTATATATTTTCCCAAATTTTTCGAGAAGCGTATCTTGTGTTTTCGTCGTGTTTTGTCTCTGGTTATTTCTGTCAGGGTCTCGAAGCTTTAGACCATGGCATCCTCTTCCAACCCCGACAACACCGGCAACGATGATCAAGGCATGGGCTTTAAAGGAACTGAAGGAACAGAGGAAGTGTTCGAGAACGTGCCCCATGATTATGGAGAGGAGTTCGAAGAAGACCGACGCCAATACCCCTACGCCACGGTAGCAAGGATTGGGGTGACGAAGAATCCTTCTGTTTTTGAGAAATGGGAGTGGCTACAGAAGGCTGATAAAGGCCCTCGTAGGAACTCTGCTGGGAGGTCTCCCTTTTCTCGAACCAGAAATCCTTTTCATACTTTAATTCATAACCATCAGCTTGAAACTGTTCCGTTTGGAGAGTTACCTTCTGCTTGGGATATAGATCGTACTCATGCAGGATGTGGGAGCTTCAACACAGATAATGAGGATGGCTGGGGGAGAGCACAAGATGATTGGGACTCGCCTATTGGGTCGCTAAGAAGTAGAATTGAGAGTAACACGGAGATGATCCGCAATCTTAGCTATCAGCTTGAGGAGTTAAAAGAAACCATTGAGAGGCTCATAAGGATCATCGACCCATCTCCACCGCGGGAATAAATTCGAGCACTATGGGTAACGGCACTCCCTTGGCTTGTTCCAAGCTTGGGAGTGCCCCGGTATCTTTATCTTATGTCTTTTATTTTTCGTAGTCTTGTGAGTCGTATCATGAGTAGAGAAGTTATCTTGTAGTATGGTTTTGCATTGTGTCTTGTCACTCCTTGTGAGTCCTTTGTATCCGTTGGTGTGTGGTTTTCTATAATGGAATATAAATGAGAAGTATCTTTTATTCTTCTGCACTTTATATTTTATTATGGCAATCTCTCTCATTTGCTGATCTTGTGGTAAGTAATGATTTGACATTGGGTGCATGAGTAGAAGTTTATTCGGTATTGATAAGCATGGCTTCATTTAAATTGCAATAATTGCTTTGGTGCTTGAGTAGAGAAGAAGAAGTTAATTGCAAATACACTATCTTGTATGTCTTACATGCTTGTGAACCTTCCAGCTCATACACCTTTGTATTAGATTTATTTCTGACAGTGATGATAAGCTTTATGTTGCATGCTTGACATATTGTTTTTGATAGCATAGTTGATTTACATCTCTCAACACTGTTTGTTTGCTTTAAAGCCTTTCTAGCCTAAAGCCCTGTACTGAGTGTATGGTTCACTCGTGCATCCAATTCCCAAACCCAAACTTTCTTGTCAGCTGTGTCCACCATATCTACATATGCATGGTATTTCTTGCCATTCCAAGTAAATTTGTCATGTGCTACCTTTAAAAATTCAAAATACTTCTTCTTTGTGCCTCTGTTTAAGCTCATGAGGAGCAGTAGAGAGCTAGATATAACTTGTGACGAGCAAGGTCATTTCCCCCCTTTCACCCGGTGTTGATGGATTACGTCTTCACTTGAATCAACCCGAGAGCAGCTTAAGCAAAATATAAATATAACTCACAATTCTCCTCCGCACAATGCAAATCTGAGAAATCAGCCCAAACATTGGACAGTGGTGAAACTAAGGAGAAAGAAGAGCGTACTCGCTCTTCTAAGAACCAGCTGCTCTCACAAGTCTAAAAACCTTGCTTGTCATGGGGGACTAGATAGCTTCTCTGTTGTGAAGTCGTTGACGAAAGCATGCATACCTCAAAATCATTTTACTTCTGTTTTAAAAACCAAAAAGCTCTAGCACATGATTAATCCCTGCTTCCCTCTGCGAAGGGCCTCTCTTTTACTTATTGTTGAGTCAGTTCACCCACTTCCTCTATCTTCTACAAGCAAACCCATAGTGTTGAATTTTGATGTTAAGCAAGTATGATATCTACGGTATGTCTTTTATGTCTCATGATAGTTATTCATTTTTCTTATGTCAGTCCTAACTCTTTTATAAGGATATAGCTTTGACGATTTGCAACTCGTGGGAAGATGACCAGATGGTTGAAGCATTTAAATGAATCTTTCTTGAAATATGGGCTGATAAGTATAATTGTCTCTTAAGCGGAGTCTCGTTTTGTCTTTGCTTAATAAATTTTTGTCTTCTTTCACCTTAACATGTTGTAGTTACATTACTTGTCTTCGAGAAGCTTTATGAGAGAAAGGTTGTTGTTTAAGATATATTTGTGTTTGATGAGTAAATACTGATGCTTCATGTTTGTATTCTTTATTTATCAACACTTCACTCTATAAACCTGTGGTCATGTTTACCGAGTTCAGTTTTCGCTTGGGGACAAGCGGAGTCTAAACTTGGGGGAGTTGATACGTCCATTTTGCATCACTATTTTACATCATAATTTATCTTTATTCATTGATATATTGCATATTATGATGCAATACTTATGTTATTCTATCCCATTTTGCATGTTTGGCAATTATTGGAGATGCATCCGCCGGAGCCTGGAATCAGCTGGAAAAGTACCTGTCAAGACACCTGACTTCGGAAGCCCCAAAAATTCCAGGAAAATTCAGAGCATAATATTTCGGGAAATAAGTCACGGAGCCAGAAGGGGGCGAAGAGGCGAGCAACAGGGGGCAGGGGCGACCCCCTGCCGCGGGTCTATCCTAGGTCGTGGGTGGGGCCCGCCCTGGTCCCTGTGGCCCATCTCCGGCTCCCCTTCGGCGTATTATTGACACTTGACCTAAAAACATCGGGGGCATCGACGAGAAATTTTTCAGCCACCTCCACGAGGCGGAAACCAGACAGAGAGAAGAAGAGCTCCGGCAGGGAGAAATCTGCCCTGGAATTTCCCTCCCGGAGGGGGGAATCGCCGCCATCGTCATCGCCATCACGCCAAGCATCATCAACATCATCTCCACCATCAGCACAATCATCACGGCCGTCATTCCATCTCATCTCGCTGTAAAAATTATCATTGTGTTGCTATTAGTTCATCGGAATCGTATCTCGGGCGTTGATTACCACTTGTAGTTGATGTTTGAGAGTTTTATCGGTGAATTATCATTACAATCAGATTGTTGCCCTTATATATCACCTCTTATCATGATCTATATGATGTCTTGTGAGTAGTTCGCTTGGTTCTTGAGGACATGGGGAAAGCCTAGTTGCTAGTAATTGCATAATGTTGAGTAATATTTAATGGTTTGATTTATGTTGTGGTGTTATTCCTCTAGTGGTATCGTGCGAACGTCGACTACATGATACTTCACCTTTCAAAGGGCCTAGGGGAATGCATAGTGTATTTAGTTTGCTTACGGTAGGGTTGCAGGAGTGACAGAAACCTAAACCCCAATTTGTGAACTAGTGCACTAGGGAGCATAGGGTCTCGGAGTTTAAGGCTGTGGTTAGGTTTTTATCTTAATTACTTTCTTGTAGCTGCGGATGCTTGCAAGGGGTTTAATCACAAGTATGTATTTGTCCAAGTAAGGGCGGTGCATTAGCATAGGTCCACCCACACAGCACTTTATCAAAACATTGAAGGTTAATCACCGGCGTGCAATGAAACTGGCTAGGCAGAAACTCCCATGTGTCCTCGAAAACGTTTTAATCTTCATAAGTAACACAACCGGCCTGTCCTTTGAGCTGAAAAGGATTGGGCTATTTGCTGCAATTATTGTAGCACTCTTTTATTTACTTGTTCTTCATTCGTTATTTAAATTAAAACGGCGGTGGGAGGAGCACGTCGTGGCAGAGGAGCTTGCGGCGGTGGGGCTCACGGCGGTGGTGGGAGCACGTCGTGGCGGAGGAGCTCACGGTGGCGGGGTCAAGTACGAGGTGGTGGCGGAGAGCACGTCGCCGGAGCTTGGGAAGCAGGTGGAGCACATCGCCGGAGCACGCTGCAGCGACCTCGGGTTCGAGCTTGGGAAGAAAGGAGGAGGAGAGATAGAGGAGAGGGTAATGGAGGAGAGGTAGAGGTAGAGGAGAGGTAGAGGTAGAGGCAGATCCGATGCGCCCCCTCTCGACCAATCAGGGAGCAGAACGGACTAGCACACGGATGGTGTGTTAGTTTAGGATCGTTTTTAGCCGTTCGATCCGACGTCTAGATGTGGTTTTACTCGTGGCGCATCTAATAGCGGTGTGCCACGAGTATTTAACTACCAGTGGCGCACCACCTCTTCCATGCACCACGGGTAAGATTTTATTTATTTTTTGCCCGAAAATCTTAAACATCAAAAAAATAAGTGTTCCCTTTTGTATTTGGGGATTCTGACGGCCGAAAACAGCTCAAAATGCCGCAGGCTATTTGATTTGGATGTAACTTTTCCTCTATTTTTTTTATGATATTAAACGTGAAAATACGAGTTCATATGCAAAAGTTATCGCCGTTTTACTCTTCCATAAAGGTTTTTTTTTTTGCAAAATTAGTCGAAATTTATGTTTGTTAATTTCCCTATCAAGTAGGGAATGTAACATAACTAAATCTCAGATTTTATTTTATGAATTTTTTATCATTTTCTTTCATCCTTTTGAAAACTAAAAACGCGATCCGGAGGGGGGGGGGGGTGCATGGGGCACAAAGTGTAGAAAATTACCAGTGACGCACCATGTCCCAGTGCGCCACTGGTAGACACTTACCAGTGGCGCACAATGTCCCGGTGCGCCACTGGTAGCAACTTACCGATGGCGCATGGAGAAGGGGTGCGCCACTGGTAAGTAGGGGCACCCCAGACAGCCCGGGCACCACATATCCGTGACGCATGCGTTTCAGGGTGCACCACTGGTATTTGTCTACCCGTGACGCACCATATCTGGTGCGTCACGATAATAATACCAGTGACGCACCACCTTCCGGTGCGCCACAGGTAGTCACCCACCTATAAGCCTTTTCCTACTAGTGCTAGGTAAAGATTGTGGTCGAAATAGCTATAGCAAAAGCAAAAAAGAAAAAGAAAAAGAGCATGAGAGCCAACTGAATCGAAAGATTCATGTTTGGTTCGGGAAGAGATCATAAAATTTATAAACTTAATTAATAGCAAAATAATCTACTTTCATTAAAATATTTATTAGATAATCAAGAACAGAGGATAGGGAAAATCGGGTATGTAATTATTGGAAATATTGTACTCTCGTCCTCTACATTATAGATCCATATAGCCAAAAAGTATCGCATACTGAAACCAATTTTCTAGTACTGGAAAACTGGTGCCAATCTATGATACTGAACATTTGCAATATTAGTAGCCATTGACAGACCAACTTTTATGAAACTAAAAGACCATGAAGAATAAGTCACTATGCGTAATTTGTATTCAAAAGCTTAATAGACATTAAAAAATACAGAACATGTTTGTGCCCATACATCTCCTAGACATCTGAATGTTTTTCCCTTCTCTCCTTTCAATGTCATGTACTACAAAATCGGAAAAGGGGAAAAAGATTCAGGCCACGAAGCTACTTAAGTATATTAGTAGTTACCATCCAAAACCACTATTTCTAGTGACTGAGCAACTCCACTCGGAACATGCATTTTTTCTACATGTACAAAAAGATATGAAATGCAGCCACCGAGCAATGAGAAATGTACACCGCCATGCGTCTCTCCTCCGCTGTTCACATATCTCTCTCAGTTATTCATATAGACTCAAGCTGACCTGTATATAGCAGGTGATAGAACAGGATCATGGATTATAATTAAGAATAGTACTGTAAAGCATCTGTAGCAAAAAATTAAATCTATGGTAACTCAAAATACATAGAAAATGACAGACACGAACTCCATGTGGGATGGTGCAAATATTTTAACCGAGGTTTCAGAACTGTAATTTCCACTAAAATATTTTTTTAGGATGCTAACAAACTCTTCCACTAATTTTTTCTTGATTACTCATAACTAAAATCATCAATATAATGTTGCCACATAGATGGGATGTTGTGGGTTTAATGAAAAAAATGAGATATAATAATATAAGAATAATACTCTTGGCTGAGTAAATCATTCAAAAGAAGAGACGACTAAAATATGACCTGCAGTGTTAGTAAATACCATGATCATTCTAATTCACTAACGGACATGAGCAGTTATTTCGTTCCACTTGAACTTCATATGCTTCCTGAATGCATAGATGGGCAACTACAGTTTAAGGGCAGAAGCGAGGAGCTAAACTTGAAAATAATAACTTAGTTGAGCAATGGTTATCTCACCAAGAGTTAAACTTGAAATGTTGTGGACCAATGTATTCTTTTATCAATGAGATGGCACTCCATTTAGCTTCCTTATCAAACAAAACCAATATGCTAACAGAACAAAAAGAGAGGAAAACTGGCCACAAGTCACATGAGAAGCATGCACTGCCTCAAGGATTCAAAATTCAATTTTGTAAGTACAAAAATGGAATGGAAGTTCCAAATTGCGTTGCCACTCTTCTTGTACATCTAGAAAGAACTAATGGTCTGATTAAAAAATATTTACACAAATAGGTCATGAGCTTCTACAGCTCAATTATTCATCTTACGAAGCCCTTGCGCTGAGCATCGCAAAATTTATCAATTTCTTGGATAACATATGCAGAAAAAAATTCTATTGTCATATCTATTGCCTCAATTTATCAAATCTAATCAAAGCAATTAGGCATGTAAAACTGAGTATCAAATTGACTTTGTATGGAACTGTACATCTGCAGTTAGCAAACTTATGTCATGATTTATCTCATCTAATCAAAACTGTACCGGAAAACCGAGAACGTGAAGCTAGAAATGGAAAAGGAAACTAAGTTGCATCCAGACAATAACCGAAAACTGCACCAAATGATTGGCAACCGAAGCTGAAATCATATCACTCTACATAGAATCTTACATCTGCAATTACATGACCATCAAAAGACCATGACTTCTCATCTAATGCGAGAGATATGGTTGGGATTT
Organism: Puccinellia tenuiflora; assembly: GCA_012064385.1. NCBI lineage: Eukaryota > Viridiplantae > Streptophyta > Magnoliopsida > Poales > Poaceae > Puccinellia > Puccinellia tenuiflora. The sequence continues at coordinate 476,546 of QRDG01000388.1, read as the reverse complement.
GGGGTTCTAGCGTGGATGAACCTACAGTTTGCCGAGGATCCTTATTGTGAGCCGATTCCTGTGCTGCTGAATCCATCGATCAACGCTTTTCTTTCATTGTGGCGCTTCCTTGTGTAGTCCACAACTTGTAAAATCCAAGTATCATTGGTTCCCAAAAATAGATTGTTTGTTATATTATAAATGGGGATGAGAACCTTAAGGGAGGGGATGGACTGGGCAAGTGCAAAGAAAGACAATTTCGGATTTCATAGCATAACCTGAATCGAATATTTCAAGCCTCCAGTAAAAATGAGGGAACGGTAAGCGCAAACAAACTTGGTGAAATATCCAACTATTTGTACAATGATCTAATTACCAGGTAATGGTGAATAGGCTTGGATCAGTAGGAACATAGCAACGAAATATATATGACCACCCTCTGGTTACTGACAAAAACATCACAACCTGGCTATGTAGAAGAAGAAAATTTTGACATATACATTTTTCTTTTGTAGAAACAGATGCAAGAATGTTATAATTATTTTTCACCAGATTGTTAACCAAACTGTAACTACTTAGAATATAAACTTCAGCTTTTTATGATGCTCAATGGTCAGCTCTGGAATTTATCCCGTACTCTAGTATACTGATCCATTGTTAGTCTCATAAGGAAGAAGAAATCTACAGTAAGACTCTCAAAAAAAATCTACAGAAAGTAGTACAAATATTGAGCACACAATATACCTATGAAACAAACAATATAATCGACACCAGCAGTAATACTGTCGTTAGCACACAAAATATATCAAAATAACTAAACTTATAATAGATGTTTTCACTTCTCAATTGGCTACGTGGATTTATTAATTCACTAATTGTTGACAGTAATATCTTGGAGGCAAGGATACCTAGTGATCGCTGGAGTATTGGACAACAGATACAATGACTTTGAGAAGGTCCAAAGAAGGACCTAATCGACCTGCTGTATGCGAAAAAATATCCAGTGAAACATCAGAAATAAAAAATTAGCAAACATCACCTGAGGTTATCAAATTACCATGAGCAGTATTATCTGGATCTTAAGACGTGTGTGATGGTAGTGATCCTAATCAATCAAATATATAATAGGTATTTTAGGAGAGATCGATTGAGTGCAAGTTGATAGTCCTAGAGCGTGTTGTTGCAGGTTGCAGCAGATCAGATTGAGCATGGTAGCTGGTAAACTTGGGAATTGCTGTTGTAGGCTACGATGAGCAAAACAATCTTAAAATAAGTAACCGCAAACAGTGATTATACGGTGCGAACGAAGAGATAGATGTGATAAGCCTCCCTGCACTGACCTGCGCGGCCCTGCCATACCCTGCTTAGAGACGTATCGCTGATAATAATGGTGGAATCATGGATTACGCAAGATCAGCGCCTTTGCTAGTCTAATGAGAAAGATAGATATATCCAAATAGCTTACTACGGACCTGTCCAAAACAATAAGAATATAAGGTCCGTAGCACATTATCAATTGAGAATCCTAGTTGTTTTCACTTCACAATCGGTCATAGATAAACTGATTATTTTGGAATTAACCAATGCAGATGCAGATGAAGATTTGTCCTCAACAAAATAACCCGTGAGCAGCACTCACTAATTGTTGGGAGACGGGGATACATAGAGTTCGTCGTCGTTCATGCCGGAGAAAGATTGCTAACGCCGGCACCATACGAGAATAGGCAGGGACACTTGATCTGGTGGTATCCACTGGAAATAACTAAAATATGAAAAGCGACTAAGGCTAACCATCATGTAAACTCCACTTGCTATCGCAACACAATCAGGAAACTAGATCGAATTCAGGAATAATTAGTGGTATTGCTCGTTCCTCCCAACCTCCCCCGAGCCAGTTCCATACACGGCAACTGCCGTCCTTCCCATCTACTTTCCAGCCAAGTTTTCCTAGCAAGACCCTGCCTCGCCTTATATACTAGGACGAGGAAAGTTACAAGGCTCAACGGGCCCATTCACGGCCTGCAAGCCGGGCTGGTAGTCGCGTGATCCTCTTGGGCCGGTCCATCACGCCGTTCCCTTGCACCAGGTCTTGTCCAGCTTCTTGTTCCGTTGCCGGTTGATCAACAGTACTCCTCTGTACAGGTTGGTCGACCGTAGCAGAGTCGTTGCGGTCGTGGTCGTTGACAATCCTCCCCCCAAGCAAGTGCAGAAGGAAACTGTTGCTTCAAAGCTTCCATGTCTTCCCAGGTGGCGAGATCTTTTGACGCGCCACTCCACTGTATCAAGCCCTGAACAACCGTGGTATGCCCACGCTGTCACACCCTTCTCTGCAGTACACGAACAGGAAATTGCAGAGACGAATCAGGATTAGGCAATTCAGACAGTACCTCTAGGTTCGGGCGCAAGCACTTCTTCAGCTGGGAAACGTGGAACACAGGATGGATTCGGCTGGACAGTGGCAGCTGCAACCTGTAAGCAACCTGCCCCACACGCTCGAGCACCTCAAAGGGGCCAAAGAATTTGAAAGCTAGCTTGTTATTTGGACGGTGAGCGACTGTCGTCTGAATGTACGGTTGCAGCTTCAGAAAACCTCGTCCCCAACCTGGAACACCCTCTCAATCCGCCCCTTGTCAGCCTGGTGTTTCATCCGTTGTTGCATACGAAGGAGATGTTGGCGGGCAGACGCAATCACTACTATACGGTCCTGTAACCACTGTTGAATATCAGGAGAAGCAATCTTGTCAAAAGCTGTGATGCCAAAGTAACGGGGCTGCCGACCATAGATGACCTCAAATGGTGTTTTGCCCAAGGAAGAGTGCCAATTTGTGTTGTACCAAAACTCACACAAGGCTAACCACTTGGACCAATGATGAGGATGGGAGCTGATGAAACAACGCAAGAAACACTCAATGGACTGGTTAACCCGCTCAGTTTGGCCATCTGTCTCAGGGTTGTGTGCTGTGCTCATGCGAAGCTGAGTGCCAGTAGCACGAAAAACTGACTGCCAGAAAGCACTGGTAAAAGCTGGGTCTCTGTCAGATACAAGGGAGAGAGGCATACCGTGGAGTTTGTAGACATTGTCAACGAAAAGCTTAGCCACCTTGCTAGCAGTATACGGATGTCGAAGAGGAATAAAATGGGCATATTTTGAGAGCTTATCCACCACGACCAATATGCAATCAAATTGTCGAGAGGGAGGTAATCCAGTGATGAAATCCATAGTAGCCATGTCCCACGGCTGGGTTGGTACCGGCAAGGGCTGAAGCAAACCAGGTGAAAGAGTGCGTTCAGGTTTAGCTTGCTGGCAAACTTGACAAGTCTGGACATATTCCTTGACAGCAGCTTTCATTTGCGGCCAGTTGAACAAGGCTGTCAGGCGCCTATAGGTGACTAGAAAACCAGAGTGCCCCCCCCCCCCCACAGGGCTGTCATGGAATGCAGAAATGATTTGTCGCTTCAAGGCTGGGTCCTCTCCAATCCATATCCTGTTCTCACAGCGAAGCAGCCCATCTTGCCAAGTAAACCTCGAATCTGAGCTGGGGTCAATGGACAGACGCTGAATCAGCCGCTGCGCATGCGAGTCTGACGCATAACTGGCCTCCACACGTTCCAACCATGCTGGTTTGACAGTACTCACAGCCATCACTCGTGAAGAATCAACAGGCTTGCGTGAAAGGGCATCAGCCGCTCGATTGAGGATGCCTTTCTTGTACTCGACTCGGTACTCGAGGCCCATCATCTTTGTCAATGCCTTCTGTTGCCATTCTGTATGCAGACGTTGGTAAGTGAGGTGCACCAAGCTTTTGTGGTCAGTACGTATCACAAACTGACGCATCTGGAGGTAGGAACACCACTGCTGCACAGCCAGGAGGATGGCCAGGTACTCCTTTTCGTAAACTGAGAGTTGTCTGTTTTTGGGTCCCAAAGCTCGGCTGACGAAAGCCACAGGGTGTCCCTTCTGCGACAGCACGGCACCAATTCCGACATCGCAAGCGTCAGTCTCGATCACGAACGGCAAGGAAGAATCTGGCAGCGCCAGGACTGGTGCTGTGATGAGAGCAGTTTTTAACATTTGAAAGGCAGTTTCAGTGTCCGGCGTCAAGACAAACACAGCTCCTTTCTTGAGTAAAGCTGTCAACGGCTGACTGATAATGGCATAGAAGCATATATGCTTCTTGTAATATCCTGTGAACCCTAGATACCCTCTGAGTTCCTTCACATTAGTAGGCTGTGGCCAGTCTCAAACAGTTGCAATCTTACTATCATCAGTTCCCACCCTCTCTGTTGAGATCACGTATCCCAGGTAAATGCGAAAGCGCACTTAGAGAGCTTAACCTGCCACTTGTCCCTTGCTAGGATCTCCAGAACTGCACGAATGTGACCCAAATGCTCTTCGTAATCTCCGCTCTAAATCAGTATATCATCGAAGAACACGAGCGCGAACTTGCGAAGAACAGGAGCAAGAGAAGCATTCATGGCGTATTGGAAAGTTGCGGGAGCCCCTGTCAACCCAAAGGACATAACGCGGAATTCATAGTGATCATTGTGGGTTTGGAAAGCCGTCTTGTACTCTTCTCCGGGAGCTAACCTGATCTGGTGGTACCCAGCACGGAGGTCGAGCTTGGAAAACCAGCGTGCTCCATCTAGCTCGTCAAGTAGTTCATCGATAACGGGAATTGGGTACTTGCCTTTCAACGTAATGGCATTCAATTGCCGGTAGTCGATAACCAGGCGCCACGTTCCATCAGTCTTACGGACGAGGATGACTGGAGATGCAAAAGCGCTGCTGCTATGTGTAATCACACCCTGTTTCAACAGCTCCTGCACCTGGTGCTCAATTTCAGACTTCAGCTCTGGCGACACACGGTAGGGACTCATCGATACTGGCCTGGCCCCCGGAATTAAAGGAATCTGATGGTCATAGTGACGGTGGGGCGGCAGACCTGATGGCGTTTCAAAGACGACAGAGAATTCGTCCAGCAGCTCCTGTATTCCTGGACTGGAATTAGTCGGCTGTTGGCCGCTGTCGACAGGCGGCACCACATGTATCTCAAACAACCCAGGAGCTGCCTCTGAAGAATCAATTTTGTGCAGTACAACGAATTCCCGTTCATGCTGTAGTGCGAGCCAATGTTGGGACCAATGAGTGAGCATTGGGCTATGCTTTGCTAGCCAATCGTGCCCGACAATTCCGTCATAAGTTTCCAGTGGCAGAATTCTGAACTCATCACTGAACTGCTGCCCTTGGGCTTCCCAATTGCTATCGCAACACAATCAGGAAACTTGATCGAATTCAGGAATAATTAGTGGTATTGCTCGTTCCTCCCAACCTCCCCGAGCCAGTTCCATACACGGTAACTGCCGTCCTTCCCATCTACTTTCTAGCCAAGTTTTCCTAGCAAGACCCTGCCTCGCCTTATATACTCGGACGAGGAAAGTTACAAGGCTCAACGGGCCCATTCACGGCTTGTAAGACGGGCTGGTAGTCGCGTGATCCTATTGGGCCGGTCCATGACGCCGTTCCCTTGCACCAGGTCTTGTCTAGCTTCTTGTTCTGTTGCCGGTTGATCAACAGTACTCCTCTGTACTGGTTGGTCGACCGTAGCAGAGTCATTGCGGTCGTGGTCGTTGACACATTAGGAAGCAATCATGCCTAGAAACCCTACAGAGAAATCGCTGGATACACGCGGGATGGGCTCGTACCTAGAGACTTGCATGATAGATAGCGATTTTCACTTCCATGGGGGCGCGGAAGCTCCACCAATTTGTGAACGGAAGAGCGTACATGACCGGATGGATTCAAAATTGGGGAGGATCGATGACGGCGGCACACCTGATCGCCGCATGGGATTTTTTCTTTCGGGGATGCACGCGAAACTGGATTAGGGTCAGATGCGTCTGTGTGGCATTGGTGGGTAATATTTTCATCTTTCCGATAGATCTAATGGCTATGGTTTGTTCACCGTGAAAATAAACGGTCAGATGTTTTGCTTTTTTGTGGGAATTTCTAGAGAAGCTATCTTTTTTCTGGTGACCTCATCATGTACCTTTAGTATATAATAGATGCAGATGAAGATTTGTCCTCAACAAAATAACCCGTGAGCAGCACTCACTAACTGTTGGGAGACGGGGATACATAGAGTTCGTCGTGGTTCATGCCGGAGAAAGATTGCTAACGCCAACACCATAGGAGAATAGGCAGGGACACTTGATCTGGTGGTATCCACTGGAAATAACTAAAATATGAAAAGCGACTAAGGCTAACCATCAGGAAGCAATCATGCCTAGAAACCCTACAGAGAAATCGCTGGATACACGCGGGATGGACTCGTACCTAGAGACTTGCATGATAGATAGCGATTTTCACTTCCATGGGGGCGCGGAAGTCCACCAATTTGTGAACGGAAGAGCGTACGTGACCGGATGGATTCAAAATTGGAGAGGATCGATGATGGCTATGGTTTGTTCACCGTGAAAATAAATGGTCAGATGTTTTGCTTTCGGGGATGCACGCGAAACTGGATTAGGGTCAGATGCGTCTGCGTGGCATTGGTGGGTAATATTTTCGTGTTTCCGATAGATCTAATGGCTATGGTTTGTTCACCGTGAAAATAAATGGTCAGATGTTTTGCGTTTTTGTGGGAATTTCTAGAGAAGCTATCTTTTTTCTGGTGACCTCATCATGTACCTTTAGTATATAATAGATTCTCAGGGTCGACAAAACCTTCTGGCTATACCATGTACAACTCTTCCTCAATGTTTCCACTTAGGATTGCGGTTTTGACGTCCATTTGCCATATTTCATAATCGAAATAAGTGGCAACTGCTAGCTAAATCCGAATAGACTTAAGCATCACTACGGGTGAAAAAGTTTCATCGTAGGCAACTCCTTGAATTTTTCGGATACCCTTTGCGACAAGTCGAGCTTTATAGACAGTGACATTACCGTCAGCATCAGTCTTTTTCTTAAAGATCCATTTGTTTTGCACAGCCTTACGGCCTCCGGGAACATTCACCAAAGTCCATACTTTGTTTTCATACATGGATCCTATTTCGGATTTCATGGCTTCGAGCCATTTCTCAGAGTCGGGCCCTTCCATTGCTTCCTTGTAGGTTGCAGGTTCGTCTTGTTCAATTAATATGACAGGATTACCGTACCATTCAGGAGTGGCATGTGATCGTGTTGACCTGCGAGGTAGGGTAGGCTCCTCGATGTGATCATCATCATTTGCTCCCACTCCAGTTGTGGAGGATGGTTCCAGAACATCTTCCGTTGCGCCACTCGGTATTTGGAGTTCAGGATCAACAATTTCGTCGAGCTCTACCTTCCTTCCACTAAAACCTTTGGCAAGAAACTCTTTCTCAAGAAAGGTACCGTTCTTAGCGACAATCGTTTGGCCTTCGCTTTTGTTGTAGAAGATATATCTAATAGTTTCCTTCGGCTATCATGCATACTACTAAAAACACTAAATGCAATAGACACAAATTAATAGGACATTTATGCTGGAGTATCACTTGCCTTTTGAAACTTGTCGTTGCTCACACACACTCTTTTCAACGTAACTCGTAACTCTCTGTTCAATCTATACAATACAAACAGATAACAATAAACAAACAGTACAACAATCAAATAATACACACATAAGAGCAAACATGGATAGTAACAAGGGTAAATAGGTTGATGGTCCAGGTTTTAATACACAATTCAATATGCAAAAAGAATCAATGCATTTAGGTTGAGGTTTTCTATTAAAGGTCAAGGGGTGGTCAAAGTCAAATTTGAATATTTCAAATTTAAATAGGTTAGAGTGGTGTTACAAAGGTATCAAGGTAGTCTACAAATTGAATTTAGTCAAAAGAGTTTAATACCAACTAGTTAAGGTTTGCAAAACAAGTTAAAATAGGTTTTAAACCAAAATCAACATTCCTATGGTGGAATGGTTCTAACAAAATTAGGTTTCGGTTCTACTGGACAGAGGACATAAATTTAAGTCATTTTCCAGAAGAAACCAATTTAAAATAATTTATAGATTTAAAGTTATGACAAAATTTACTCAAATTGAGCCTCTGATTTTTAAATCACTTTAAAATTACCCAAAAATATTCTATAATAGAATAATAAAAATTCTCATATTCTAAGGTTTCTAAAACTATTTTTCTTGCAATTTTTGGACTTATAGAAATAAAGATATGTTAAAATTACTCAAATCACACATTTGAAATTTGAATAATTTAACTAACTCAAAACAGAAAACTGAAACGTTATAAAGATTCTACAGATTCCAAGGATTTCAAATATATAAAAATATTTGAATTTGGCCAAACCAATGAAAAGATATGATAGATTTAAGTTACAGGGGCTTTTCTGTAAAACTGCCATTTAATTCTAATTCGGGAAATTCACAGAAATTCCCTGGCTGACTGGATGCTGACTGGTGCTGACTAGGTGACGACGTGGCGCTGACTGGGCTGCCACGTTGGCGTACCGGTTCGGTTAAAAGATCTAATAGTGACCGTTAGATCTAGATCGGAGGGCTCTAGATCTAGGGTTTATACCTGCGGTGGCGCAGGTCACCGGAGGCGAGGTAGACGGCGGCGGGCGGCTCGGCCGTGGATGTTCTGCATGCTCTGGTGGCGGCCTGGACTTGGGAAGGGGACGACGAGGAGCAGTGCAACACGACGAAGTCGATGGAGTGCTCGGCGTGCTCGGGTGCGTCCTGTCGCGGCGTGGAGGAGTGGCCGGAGATGGTACGGGCGCCGGTGTGCTCCCGTCGAGGATGCCCGCATCGATTGGCTGCGGGGAAAAAGAAATGGAGGGGTCAGGGAGGTGCTTCACGGCAGGGGGAGGAGGATGGTACAGGAGAGGCGGCGCGGGGCTCACTGTGGCGGCCGGAATCGGGAAAAGACGGCGGCGGCCGAGGCGGTCAACGGCGAACAAAATTGCCGGCCTGGCGGCGAGGAACGGGGAGGGAGCAAGGGGGAAACAGAGAGGAGGGTTGGGGCTTTAAGGTGGACGGCTCTGGGTGGCCGGATATGCATGGGGGGAGGAGATCGCGGCGGGGCGGTTCGGCCAGAAAAATCGGCCGGGAGGTTGAGGAAGGGTGACGTCAGCATGACGTCATCCTTTCCTTTTTCTTTTTATTTTTCTGTTTTTCTTTTCCAGATTTTGAATTAGGGCTCCAAATCAAGTCAAATAAATTTGTGAAAATTTGTAAAATTCAAAATAATCATTTGGGACATTTGGCAACTTTTTACAAAATATTTTATTTTTAAATAAAATCAATTATGGTATATTTGCATAATTAACACCTTTATGTCAAAATAACAAATAGGCTTTTATAAAATTCTTTTGAACTCAAATAAAATCCAGAAAAATAGTATGAGTAATATCATTTAAAATGATAGACTCCAACAAATATTTTGGGACAAAATACTTTATGAAATAGATTTTGATAAATCCTCTTAAATACAAATACTCATTTAAGCATGGGTTTTGTCAAAATAAAAAAAATAAAAACTTTTTGCAGAAAAGGTTTTTAGGATTTTATAGAAATCCAAATTAAGTATTTTATTTCCAAATCTTTAAAACTTGAAATTGAAGGATAAAAGAATATTTAAAATAATATCCCTTTAAGAGAATCAAAGTAATCTTCAAAGATGGTTTTTCTTGATTTTTGGAGACTTTATCTATTTAATAATAAAAGTTTTAAATTTTTGTGATTTTTAAAACATTCCAAAATTTGAGATGTTACATTGGTTCACTCAGCTCTTGCAACACTCTCCTCCATTAAAAGCAAAAGCTAAAATCGAAGAGAACTCCCAATCCCTCCACCCAAACTCGTTGATTTTTGGAGGATTGAAGGAGAAGGCCCCGATCTACATCTTCAGCAAGCCGTTCTTCATTTCCCCCTCATTCACTTGAGGGATTTCATTTCTAGGCTTAGCATTGTGTTACCCTAGATTCTCTTGCTTATTACTTGTTGAAATTGTGATAGATTGGTTGATTTGGGAGCCCCCAATTAAGTTGTGGGTGTGTGCCCCAAGAACGTTGTAAAGGCTCCGGATTCCGCCTCGAAGGATTCCGATAGTGGAAGGTGAACCAAACCCTTGGGTGCGGATCATCAGAGAATAGGGTGAGGCCTTTGTGGCATCTTGAGTAGGCCTCTTGTGGCGATCTCACACCCCTCCAACGAGACGTACTCCCTTAACAAGGAGGAACTTGGGAATACATCCTTGTCTCCGCGTGCTTCTACTTTCGGTTATCTCTATCCCTTAGTTGTCCTTATTTGTATCGTGTTTTCTTGCCTAGTCGTAGTTGCTTGCTTGTCATATAGGTAATTTCACCGTAGTTGCATATCTAGAGAATTTACCTTTGTGTCAAGCCTAAAATAAAAAATGAATTAAAATTTGGTGTAGCACCTTTTCACCCCCCCCCCTCTAGGTGCCCATACGATCCTTTCAATATGTTCAAGTTATTTAGCTATGATCTCACATCTGCTCCCAAGTCGTCCATAACCGTGGACACGACTTTTTGAAAAGATTTACCCTGCAGGGGTGTACAGTTTAGTCCACAGGTGCCAACCGACTCTGTAATGCCAGATCATTTAGCACACTTCCTTGGTGTGCCGGCAGACGGGGGTTGAACACGACTCTTAGCTTGCATAGATATGCCCATGAGTCAACTCAAATAGGGTTCCATCCGTCATTCACAAGAGATGGCCACCTCCTGACAGACCCAATTTCTGTGCGTGGGGACCAAGATTAGTTTGTCCTTCACTTGTCCACAGACACGACCTATCTTTTCTACAAAACATTTTCCACACACTCGCAAAAGAAAATCGCAAACTATGTGTCTCACAGGCATACCTAAACAAGAAACAGCCGAGCGGGATCCCATTAGCCCGCGTGTGTTGTACTTGGTCTTGGTTCAAGAGACAATAACCTCGGGTCCTAGGGCGGCAAAAACAAGACAACCCACCACATCCCATGTGGCCTCATTGTCCAAGCCTTTAGTCAATTTAACATGTTCACAACAACTTTCCTCGTCAACCTGACATACTAGATTCGATCGCAGCTCTGATTCATCACCATGACGGATCAGAGCATAAATAAACATGGCTAAGCATATAACATTTATAGGCTCTAGCGACACACAAGCAAACCTAACAATGCTAAGATGGATATCAGGTAAAGGCAACAAGGGGAACATGCAAGATAGGTGACTCTACCTATCGACCAAAAGCTTTGGAACCGATATGATGCTTATCAGAAAACAATACATGAAAAAATGGGATCATATAGAAGAAGGGGTTGTGCTTGCCTTATTGAGCGATAAACAGAAATATAGAGCTTCCAGAAAACAGGGTGATTGACTTGTCGATCGACAATCAATTGTCAGCCATCGGGGTTGTCGATCTTCACTTCGGAATCGTCCTCGATCTCGAATCGCGTTTGTTGGGGATATGCCGAACAGATACCAACATGGAAGTGACTAAAGCCAGCGTACCAGGGTGGCCCATAGTTGTGGTAAGCCGAAATCTGGCTTACCGGGCGGCCCCGTACGATGAAGCGCAGGAGGCCCATCCAGCTAAGGGGAGGTTCCAGAAGGCGGCCTACATTGTAGTTGACTTAGTTCTCAAGGCAAGGCCCAAGCCGGATTAGAATAGAACTATGTAACTTAGTCTGTTAGATTGCTTCCTGTAAGCCCTAGGTCCGGCCACCTTTATAAGACAGCCTACGGGACGCCTTAGGGCGGACGCTCTAACTTTCATTGTAATCGGTGCATATAGCCTTATAGTGAATTATAGCAGCACGTAGGGTTTCGCCACTGTTGTGAGATCCGAAGCTGGGTAAACTCGTGCTCATCCCATCACTGGAATTACCTACATCTCCTATTCCCACCTCTCTACCTAGTCGGATGGCACCCCTGTCCCGGCCAGATTCGACAATACCACGACAGTTGGCGCCCACCGTGGGGCAAGAGATGTCCGGGGTTACGTTCCGGGCGGGATCTACTGGCTGAATCGGTGACTTCGACGAGACAGGAGCTGGCCACGTCCTCAACGATGGCTTCTGGATGCCGGCAAAGGAGGATCCCGCAGGATGGTCCACGGTCTCCATCGGCGGCATCGACATCTTTGTCACCATCACCGCCAAGGCTTTGGACAATCTCGGCTTCACCTCGAGCATGCCCACCACCCACCCTAGCAACTTTGAAGACGGATCGGATCTAGACTCTAATGAGATTGCCGATCAAGATCTTGCTTTTGACGCTGATGATGAAGACTCTGCAGACGACGCAAGTTCCACTATGGCGGTGCCGGACTTCCACTTCGTTGGCATCCTAGGAGAATCTGGCTCTAACGAGTCGATGACTGATCCAGAGTCTATCCTTCCTGCTTTGCAGGCTGGGCCTGATTCAAAAGCCGGATCAGGGGACACTGCTATAGAGTAGGACCTTGAATCTGAAGGAGAATCCGACGATTTTAGTCGGAAAGTTGCATCTTGCTTGGGACGCCCAGTCGAGGTCTTAATGGGTGATGTTGTCTCTGATCCAAAAGGAGACTCCGCCGCCTCGAAACCCGCTGATGGCAAAGAGAACACTCCAGAAGCTGGAAATCAAAAGGTGGACTTTATGCCGCCACTAGCTCCAATGAAGGGAGCCAGTAAATTGCTGGCTGCTGGAGACGAAATTAATGCTACAGTTGGAGCAGCGATAGAGAAGGAGTACGAAGAAAGGATAGCAAAGTACCAAGAACTGCTAACTCCACTTCCATCTAACACATCACTGGCCGACATAGAGAAGCATCGCGCCCTACTAGAAGAACATGCAGCCAAGATTGCGGAGCGTGAAGTCGATCTCACAAATAAGGAAACGGAGTTCATCCGGAAGCAGAGAGAAAAAGGGGCCGACGATGTTTTCCGTCCGGCTCGCGACAAGAATCTGCACAAGAGGCTAGATTTCCGCAGCAAGTGGGAAGCCAACCATGTCAACTCAGCCTGGAGAAAGTACCACGACCGACGTGACCCGGTGACCAATTTATGTTACTTTAACACCCCAGCCAAAAACATGGAGGCGGCCCAGGAGGTCTTGTTCGACAAATCATTGGACCGTGACGCCTGTCTCAAATACTGGGCTTACCTACTGGAGGTAGCACAGCAGCAGCAAACGACTTGCAAGTTAAGTCAGGAAGGCTATTTGACGATTCTCGTCTTTGCAACTCGATGACGAAGAAGCCAATGGCTGCTGCACCACCAGACCCAGACGATGATCCAGCCGGCTCAAGCAGCCACAACAAGGGCGATGATGAGAACCCGAAGGACAAGCTTCCACCTAAGGGTGCGGAGTCTCGGACAGGTTCATCTCGTCATCGTGAAGCCGGCAACAACCGTGGAGGACACCGAAGCCGGGAGCAAAAGGAGGACCCTCAAAAGGAGAAGGCGGTGCCACCTCGCCAAGAGCGACGACGAGAAGGGGAGAATCCACCTCGTAGGGAGGGTAGCAGAGATAATATGCCACCTCCACCGCCCCCTCCACCGCGCAAAGAGGGAGATAACCCCTCCAAATATATACCCCCTCCACGACGGCAAAGGTCTCCAAGCCCACCACGTAATGCGAGTCGGGCGAGTCAAAGCCGTCATAGGGATGATCCAAGGCGAGGAAGATCAATTGATAAGCCGCCTGTAGTTAATGATGCTCGAAGCCTAATTGAGGAGAGGAAGTCGGCTAGAGATGCCCAGTACCTCGGCCCCAAGTGCTTTGGCAGAACAATCAGAGAACAAGTCCTACTGCCGAATTTGTCGAACGTAACAAAGATGGTGGAGAAGTACAGCGGCACATCAAATCCTGAGACCTGGATCTCAGATTATGTTAGTACCTGCGACATATATGAAGGCAGTGCCTACTCCGAGTATGCTTCTTGCCCCTGATGTTAACCGGGACGGCACACATGTGGATCGAAGGCTTGCCGGAAAGGACAGTTCATACCTAGAGTGACATGAAGCGTGTCTTTATTCAGCACTTCCAGGGCACGTATAAACGCCCCAAGTCGATATTCGACTTAGAGTGGTGTGTGCAGCAAAAGAATGAGTCTAGCTGTGAATTCATTTCACGATGGAGCGAAATCAAAAATGCTTGCGAGGGCATCTCAGAAACACAGGCAGTTCATGCCTTCAAGCAATCTCTGAGGAAGGGGATGACTTTCCGCTTCATGATCTACAGCGACGAGTCGGAAACTTTGGGCAGTTTACTGGCTTGTGCAAACAAATACGCTGCTGCTGATGATGACAACAGGGAAGAAGGCGAATCCCGCCGACGCGAGTCCGGGAAGAAAAAGGTTGAAGACCAAGCTAGCCCCTCTCACGAAGTTGCTGCCGCCTTCGGTAAAGGCGGCCCAAGTAACAGCAAGTGGCAGGACAAAAAGCCGGCAAGCAACCGACCCGCTCGACCGCCAACGGTGAAGTACGACGACATCAACCATAATCCCTGTGTACATCATCTGAGGCCGGATGGGACGAGCTCCCACACGATCCAGCAATGTCACATTAATCGGGACATCGCCAAGGACCCCAAAGCCGGCAAGTCAAGAAACAAGCGCAAATCTCGTAAGGACGACCAAGATAAGGAAGACGCTGCATCAGAATCTGACGACGTGGCCTCCAAAGAGGGAAAAGGCAGCAAGTTCCCCAAGCATACTGAAAGTCTCATCGTCAACCTATCAACAGATTCGTCTCGCAAGGAAAAAGCGGCTTGGCGAGAGCTTAATGCTACGGTACCTACAGTTCCACAATATTTGGATTGGTCTGACACTCCCATTACATGGGATCGCAGCGATAACCCGGACAGTGTCCCTACAACGCGCACCTACGCTCTGGTCGTCAGCCCTATAGTCGACAAATACAAGTTGACAAAGGTGCTCATGGACGGAGGAAGTAGCATCAATATACTCTACGCGACGACATTGAAAAGGATGCGTCTCTCCGAGTCACAACTCAGCCACAGCAATGTGAAGTTTCATGGGATTGTGCCGGGACGACAAGCCTCTTCGATGGGAAAGATCACCCTAAAGGTCACCTTTGGCGGCATAGATAATTTCAGGACGGAAGATGTCTCTTTTGAGGTGGTTCCTTTCAGAAGCATGTATCACGCAATTTTCGGGCGTCCGGCTTTTTGCCAAATTCATGGCTTGGCCGTGCTACATCTATAGGTCCCAATGAGTCCCAATGAGATGCCGGCAACTGAAAATCCGTCCTCTAAAGTCGACTCAAGTTTCAAGCCAAAGGATGACACCAAGAAAATCAAGCTCGCAGAAGACGATCCGACAAAGGAGGCCATTATTGGTGCCGGCCTCGATGACAAATAGGAAAGCGAGCTTGTCAAGTTTCTCCGTGAGAATCGGGATATCTTTGCTTGGTCACCTTCTGACATACCAGGTGTCCCGAGGAAATTTTCCGAGCACTCCTTAAAGGTGAACAAAGATGCTAAGCCGGTAAAACAAGGTCTCCGGCGACTCGGAACAGAAAAGCGCAAGGCGGTAGGAAAAGAGATCCTAAGTCTCACCGCCGCAAGTTCATCCGAAAAGTCGTCCATACTGATTGGTTGGCAAATCCCGTCCTCGTCCCAAAGAAAAACACCTCCGAGCTACGTATGTGCATTGATTTCACTGGCTTAAACAAAGCCTGTCCTAAAGATCTGTTTTCCTTACCGCGTATCGATCAGGTCATTGATTCAACTGCCGGCTCTGAGTTGCTGTGTTTTCTGGACACTTATTCAGGTTACCATCAGATAAAGATGAAGGAATCAGATCAAATCAAGACTTCCTTCACCACGCCATATGGCAATTACTACTATGTCACAATGCCTTTTGGCTTGAAGAACGCCGGTGCTACTTACCAAAGGTGTATGCAGCATTGTTTAAACAAGTAGATTGGCCGCAATGTTCACATCTATGTCGACGACATTGTAGTCATGTCGAAGAAGCGAGGCGATCTTATCGCCGATCTGTCGGAAACCTTTGCAAATCTAAGGGAGTACCAGATGAAGCTTAATCCGGCAAAATGCGTCTTCGGATTTCCCGCAGGCAAGCTTCTGGGCTTCATTGTTTCCCAAAGAGGAATTGAAGTTAACCCGGAAAAGATAAAGGCGATTCAGAACATCGAGAGGCCGACTTGTCTTATGGACATACAGCGGCTTACGGGTTCCGCCGCGGCTATTAGCCGATTCATTAGTTGTCTTGGTGAGAAAGCGCTGCCCCTATACAAGCTTCTCAAAAAGTCAAACAATTTTGTTTGGAGAGAGGAGGCCGAGGCAGCCTTAGCACAGTTGAAATATACATTGACGCATGCTCCAATCATGGCAGCTCCAAGGGAAAGAGAGTCGCTTTTGCTCTACATGTTAGCCACCAATTTTGTGATAAGTGCCGTCATCGTAGTTGAACGCCTGGAAGAAGGGAAGCAATGCCCGGATCAATGCCCTGTCTATTTTATTAGCGACGTGTTTTCAGATTCAAAGCAACGCTACCCTCACTACCAGAAGTTAGCTTACGGCGTGTTCTTGCCGCCGGGAAGCTGCGGCATTACTTTCATGGTCACACAATCATGGTGGTCAGCAAAGCTCCATTGAAGGACATGATCAACAATGCCGATGCAACAGGCCGGGTCGCAAAATGGGGCATCGAGTTAGCAGCTTTTGACATCCAGTACAAGCCGAGAATCGCCATCAAATCTCAAGTCTTGGCCGACTTTGTCGCTGATAATCCCCAAGAACAAGGAATCACTGTAGCACAATTCAATGTGGAAGTAAGGTATCGATCCACAGGAGCATGAAGGAAAAGTTATCTATTCCCTACGACTAAAGTGTCACAAGTTTTAGTTGATTATGCACTAAACAAGTTTATAGAACAAGGTGGTTGATTTAATGGATGGAAGTTTGATGTAACAAAACAGGAGTGTGAAAGTGTCCCAATCCTCTTTAATGCAAGAGGACAAGACAAGGGAACAAGGGTGTGAAAGTGTCCCAATCCTCTTTAATGCAAGAGGACAAGACAAAGGTGTAAACGGTGCTTTGGAAATAAGGCCTAGGGATCATGCTTTCACTAGTGGACACTCTCAACAATAATAATATAATTGAATAAATAGATAATTCCTCCTCATTATGCTACTCTGAATTAATTTCTGGTTGGATAAAGAACACCAATCCATTATGTAGGGCTACAAAAAGCACACCTTAATGTTCGTATTCCACATCTATGGACACTTCATGCGGTCACTATTCGCATCCAAAGATAGTACTAACAAACACCACAATATCATAGAGACACCCAACACAAATAATAACTCATGATAAGTATTCAGGTAATCTTTAGCCTAAGAGCCACACACGGTGCACGCACTGTCAACTTCACACCATGGGACAAAGGTGACTCCGGCAATCACATCAATAAAACCACTTGAGTAGCATAATTCATAAGATAAAGAAGAGTACCATCTATGGATTCAACTAGATTACAAAGCTCATGATCACATAAAGATCACACCATGGGAGAGAGAGATAAACCACATAGCTACCGGCATGAGCCTTCAGCCCTGAGGGAGACTACTCCCTCCTCATCATGGAGATGGTGGAGATGAGATGATCTTGCTGTATAAGTTGATGATGAACACGCCGGAGGGGGGTGGAGCCCTCCGGAGGTGGATTCCGGCGGCGTTTCCCCCTCCGATCTTCTCCGGCGGCAGCCCTCTGCCTCTCTGTTTCTGGTTTTGCGTTTCTCCGCCGCCTCCTTGCGGAACTCCTCGGGGGGGCCCTTTATATAGTCGCTTTTAGGTCACGAGGGAGCCAGGGTGATGAAGATCGACGGCATCGGAGCCACGAGGGCGAAAGGGGGTAGTCCCACGCGGCCAGGTACAGGGGCCGCGTGGGGCCCTCCGTCTCCTAGCTGATTGGGCTCCCGGTCTTCAATTTCATCCCATTGCGTTCGCCTCGAAAATTATGAACCGTGCTCTTTGACCTTGCCCTTTTTGGAGTCCCGAAGCTTCCGGAAAGTCCAAAACACTAAAAAAAGACGGTTTATAGAAAACAGAGTTAGAACCAAAAGAGGGGGGATTGTTTAGGAAATCCCCGAAATCAATATAAAACATGAATATAACCTCATATAACTTGCAAATATGTAGGAATATCTAGTAATAACAAGCAAAGTTCATGTATGCATTTTACATGCATCAACATCCCCAAGCTTAACTCATGCTCGTCCTCGAGTATGGAAGTGATAAAACTAACATGGACTTTGCATTTTATTACTATCAATGGATACAAAAGATGATTGCTACTACTACATAAAGTCAAAATGATTCATTATTCAAAGAAGTAGCAATATGCAAACAGTTTAAAAAGTGATATCAAGTATTCAATGCAAGGATGTTCAATGATAGTTCACAAAGTGCAACATAAAAGATAGTAATGTGGACATTCTTACTTTTGCATACTTGTGGTCCATAGAGGGTAGATGAAAAATTCTGAATATAAAAGGTGGACACTTTGGAAAAGATATATAATTGAGTAGAGGTCAAACATGCATAAGTTTCATCTATCCTCCAAACTATTCTTCTCAAGTTATTGACTACAATGATAATACTTGGTGTAAAAGCTCTCATTCCCCTATCCTTGCATCTTGTGAATGATTAAAGTTAAATGTGAAAGCAAACATGAGTAGTGGCTTTGATAAAGTAAAGGTTAGATGTCTCATGCCCCTTGAATACAAGTACCTACACCATGATTACTCAACTTTGGAGATAGAGCAAGTCTAAGTTTCTATTATTGTAAGTAATAATGGTACATAAAGAGCCTCGACTGGGGTACCTCTTGTCCCATGATATGGATCAAGCCCACATCACAACAACAAGACAACAAACATAATGAACAGCCTCAACACCCTTTTTATTTACCACTTGATATCGCTTTTTATTGTAGGGTGTATCACAGAAAGTTCAAACATAGTATGTAAGTAAATTTCCACCATGAATGATGCATGGCTTAGATTAGCGGCCTAGGTTCTCTCTAACCATTCATACAAACCCACTTAAAGTCACTCTATTCCCATTTTATTTCAGCATGATAGGCATCCATAGACAAAAGTACATGATATCAACTAGATATATTTAGTGCAATGTTGAAAGCTTGCCATGTGATAGCACATTTGGGCTAACTCCCAACCTTAAACTTTTAACAAGCCACTATCATAATTTTAATCACAATGGTTCAAGTTTGTTGAATGCAATAAAAGTAAAGTGTGCATCAAGTTCGCGAGAGCTTTTTTAACCAACTTTTCTCATTACAATAAATAACATCTTCATTTTCATTTAGAGGTATAGATAACACATATAACATGATAAATATACTTGGAATAGCATAAAGCTAATAGGTAGATATGGTGGACTCACTGGAAAAACTTGGGCTGAAGGTGTTGGAAACAAGTTTTTACTTGTTGGAATTTTTGGGCTAGCAAAAGGAAGAAAGATGACCATCTAGATGCATGCATGAGTGTCCATAGAACTAACTAATTCATGTCAAACAAGGTGAAATACCGTACAGCATCAAAACATGAATAAAAGATAGCTCATGATAAAGCATTTGCAAATTATTACTCACAAAGAAGCTCATGAATCATGCAACTATATGTGTCATTAAAAATCAACTTAGATATCCCGTTTTCCCAATCATATAAAAGCATGCAACTTAATTCAACCTAAACTACCAGTAGCTCTCTCATATATAAATGATAGTGGTGGTCTTAAAATAAAAACTAAACTAACAAACAAAAGACGCTCCAAGTTTATGCGATAAAGTGCATTGACAGAAAAACAGAAGTTAGACGTGTACAAACCGAGAGTGTGTTGGTCCAGTGGGGTTGTCTTCACATCCCCAAGCTTATGGCTTTCACCATTCTTGGATAGCTCTTGGTGCATCTCCTCTAATCCCTGTGAAAAAACTTCAAAACACTGTTTCTCCCATTTCTTTTCTGTGGGGTGACATTAGTAGTGATAGACAAATGCATTACTTGTTGCTTATAATACTAAGAAAAAAATTCATATGAATGTCCAGAAAGTTTATAATGTTGTATGCCTATTAATAAACTCAATTGAATCAACAAAATTCAAGTTAAAAGTTCAAAACATGCATCAAACAATATTGGACAGAATCTGTCCAGAAAAACAGCAGCAGCAAAACGTATTTTTCTGTCCTACTTAAACTCATCGAAAAATTCTGAAAAATTTCAGGCGTACAGAGGATGAAAAGTTTCAGTTAGACTACAAATCTCAGCTCATTCGGAGTTACAGAATAAGAACTAAAAATCAAACCGTGCACAGACCTGTGCTGGAATGAAATCTCCGCATGCAAAATAACAACTTTCACAAACGAAAATGGGTAAAACTTGGCACTTTATTAAAAATTCTAGAAACTGAACTAAAAACTAAGTCTCTTGTTACAGCAAGAGGACACAAAGAAAATCAAAAGTAAAAACAACCGGGTTGCCTCCCGTAAAGCGCTTTCTTTATAGCCATATAGCTAGGCTTACTTACTTGGTACCAAGATGGTTGGAGTGAGGTGGCTTGGCATCCCGAAGCTTAAATTCTTGTATGTAGGGTGAGCTTAGGGGTTACATCCCCAATCTTGAGTGTTTCTCCCTCTTGATCATTGTTCATCACCCTCAACTCTTCCACTTGAAAATTTCTTTACACAAAACTCATCATAACACTTGATTAGAGGGGTTAGTGTCTCCATAAATTAAATCCATATAGGTACAGCAAACACATATCATGAATTGATTCTAAACATTAGCTACTGTTACTACGGTTGTGTAATGCTCCTTGATCAAAAGAACCACACAAAACACAAGTAATGAGAGTAATGCAAAATAAAGACAGAATCTGTCACAAACTGAACAGCCCGTAAAGAGTGAATTTTCAGATGCACTTACGTTGCTCAAATCAGAAAACTTTGAAATAATGAATTGTGTAATAATAATTGAAGATTGCTGTAATAAAATATCAGGTAACAATTCCTCTTCTGTGATTTTTAACATTTTCGCAGTGAAGCTTAGGAATCTGTTTTCTAGACAGCCATGATAGTTTTAATGATGCTCACATAGGAATAGGAATTGAAACGCAAAGGTGAGCATCAAGAGAAAAATATGAAACATATTTAATTCTCACCCACTTCCTATGCATTGGTATCTTGTAAGAAAATAAATCAATGAAGCATATAGGATTTAGCATACGAAGGTAAAGCAAGTGCGACATTAAAACCTTCAACATAAAGAGAGGAAACATAGTATTATTGAGATATTTAGAGACATGTTTCCCTCTTTCAAAATAATTATTAAGATCAATATAAGGTTTAATATCATGGTTGCAACAAATATTTGGAACTAAAGATAATTGCAAACCACATAAGTATTTCTCGACATAAGCAAATTTCTTCTCCAAGGTGTGAATAGGGGAGTTCAGAAATAAAGTTGGACTCTCATGAGTAAGAGTATCATCACAAGCAGTAAGTATATCATTTTTATCGTCACACAAAGTAGTAACAACTAAACATGGAGGATTATCAATAAGCATAGGATCATCATCTAAAGCATTATCATATAGCATGTCTAAATCATATTCTTCATCATTTTTAAAATCATTATCAATAATGTTCTCATTAGGCATAGGTTCATATTCTTCCTCATCATCAGGATCATAAAAGCAAAGTTTAGCATTAGCAAAATCTTGAGTGTTACCCTCATCCATATGTGGTGAAGGTGGAAGTTCCTTCTCTTCATTCTCTAGTTGTTCATCATTTTCTTCATCTTCTTGCTCTTCATTGTCCTCCTCTTGGGGCTGCATGGGCATCCCCAAGCTTAGGCTTTTGTCATCTTCTTCACATACTTCCTCTTCCAAGCTTATATTTTCATCATCTTCTTCCTGCAAAATGTTAGATCTAGCTCTCTTCGTTGTGTCAATAACATAGATATTTTCATCAAATTCATTCATGCAGATATTAAGGATCATGGCAATCAAATCTTTAAATTGAGAAGCTATAGGGCAAGTTTCATGTTCATCAATGAAGGTGTGTAATTCATAGGCTGCCATAAAAATAACAAATTGCTCTACTTCTTCCATCCCTAAGTGAGCATAATTCCAAGTATGAAAAGTTGCAATAACAGGTTCATCTTTATTGGAAGGGCATTGGAATTCAAAGTGTCTATAGTATTCAGAGCAACAAAATCCTTCCTCATAAAAATTAAGCAACGCACTAGCAATTTTATTTAGGAGCTCTAGGTAGCCTCCTAATCTTTTCCCTTCTTTTGATTGTCTAAATTCAGCAGCTATCATGGCATTTTTATAATAGTTTTCCATTTTTTAATTTTTTGGGTTTTTTTGATAAATGCAAAACTGAAAGTAAACTAAACTAAATGCAAAACTGAAAGTAAACTAGAGTATATGCAAAACTGAAAATAAATATCTAGTGCAAACAAGAATAGAAACTTAAGCGCTACGCTCCCCGGCAACGGCGCCAGAAAAGTACTTGATAATCCCCAAGAGCAAGGAATCACTGTAGCACAATTCAATGTGGAAGTAAGGTATCGATCCGCAGGAGCAAGAAGGAAAAGTTATCTATTCCCTACAACTAAAGTGTCACAAGTTTTAGTTGATTATGCACTAAACAAGTTTATAGAACAAGGTGGTTGATTTAATGGATGGAAGTTTGATGTAACAAAACAGGAGTGTGAAAGTGTCCCAATCCTCTTTAATGCAAGAGGACAAGACAAGGGAACAAGGGTGTGAAAGTGTTCCAATCCTCTTTAATGCAAGAGGACAAGACAAAGGTGTAAACGGTGCTTTGGAAATAAGGCCTAGGGATCATGCTTTCACTAGTGGACACTCTCAACAATAATAATATAATTGAATACATAGATAATTCCTCCTCATTATGCTACTCCGAATTAATTTCTGGTTGGATAAAGAACACCAATCAATTATGTAGGGCTACAAAAAGCACACCTTAAAGTTCGTATTCCACATCCACTTCACGCGGTCACTATTCGCATCCAAAGATAGTACTAACAAACACCACAATATCATAGAGACACCCAACACAAATAATAACTCATGATAAGTATTCATGTAATCTTTAGCCTAAGAGCCACACACGGTGCACGCACTGTCAACTTCACACCATGGGACAAAGGTGACTCCGGCAATCACATCAATAAAACCGCTTGAGTAGCATAATTCATAAGATAAAGAAGAGTACCATCTATGGATTTAACTAGATTACAAAGCTCATGATCACATAAAGATCACACCATGGTAGAGAGAGATAAACCACATAGCTACCGGCATGAGCCTTCAGCCCAGAGGGAGACTACTCCCTCCTCATCATGGAGATGGTGGAGATGAGATGATCTTGCTGTAGAAGTTGATGATGAACACGCCGGAGGGGGGTGGAGCCCTCCAGAGGTGGATTCCGGCGGCGTTTCCCCCCTCCGATCTTCTCCGGCAGCAGCCCTCTGCCTCTCTGTTTCTGGTTTTGTGTTTCTCTGTCGCCTCCTTGCGAAACTCCTCGGGGGGTCCTTTATATAGTTGTTTTTAGGTCACGAGGGAGCCAGGGGGGACGAAGATCGATGGCATCGGAGCCACGAGGGCGAAAGGGGGTAGTCCCACGCGGCCAGGTACAGGGGCCGCGTGGGTCCCTCCATCTCCCAGCTGGTTGGGCTCCCGGTCTTCAATTTCAGCCCATTGCGTTCGCCTCGAAAATTCTGAACCGTTCTCTTTGACCTTGCCCTTTTTGGAGTCCCGAAGCTCCCGGAAAGTCCAAAACACTAAAAAAAGACGGTTTCTGGAAAACTGAGTTAGAACCAAAAGAGGGGGGATTGTTTAGGAAATCCCCGAAATCATTATAAAACATGAACATAACCTCATATAAGTTGCAAATATGTAGGAATATCTAGTAATAACATGCAAAGTTCATGTATGCATTTTACATGCATCAGTCGCAGACTGGGCAGAGGCGATGGAAAACACACCTTTGTAGGATTCTCAGTACTAGATAATGCACTTTGATGGCTCAAAGATGAAACAGGGCTCGGGGGCTGGAGTAGTGATAAAGTCGCCTAAAGGTGACAAGCTCAGCTATATCCTTCGAATCCACTTCAAAGCTACCAACAACATAGCAGAGTATGAGGCTCTCCTCCATGGCCTTCATATGGCCAAGGAGTTGGGAGTAAAATGCATCCTCTGTTATGGCGACTCGGATCTTGTTGTACAGCAACTCGACGGAACCTGGGACGCAAAAAGTCCCACAATGGCGGAGTACAGGCGAACAGTCGATGAATTCGACAGATGTTTTTCCGGCTTAGAGGTCCGGCATATCTCCCGAAACGACAATGAAGCTGCTGACGGCTTGGCCAGGATAGGCTCCAGGCAGAAGGAGGTGCCCCCAGACGTATTTGTCCATCATCTGCATAAGCCATCCATTAAAGGCGGCGACAAAGACTACCCCTTGTCGGCAGAATCAGTCCATGTATGCCTGGTAACCCCAGATTGGACCACGCCATACATTGATTTCCTGGTGATCAAAAAACTGCCGAAGGAGGACGAAGTATTGAGCCGCCAAATTGAACGCCGAGCAGAGGCGTACACGATCATTGATGGACAGCTTTACAAACGAAGCACGTCTGGCATCTTTCAACGATGAGTCTCTCCATAGGAAGGGCAGCAAATCCTCGAGGAAATCCACTATGGCGAGTGTGGGCATCACGTGGCGGCAAAGGCATTGGTCGCCAAGGCGTTTCAGCACGGTTTCTTCTAGCTAACGGCTAAGGAGGATGCTATCAACATCGTCAAGACTTGTGAAGGTTGTCAGCGCTACGCAAAGCAGGCTCATTTGCTGGCACAGGAGCTCCGGACGATCCCTATAACTTGGCCGTTCGCGGTCTGGGGGCTCGACATGGTGGGACCCTTCAAGACCGCAAGAGGAGGCTTAACGCATCTGCTGGTGGCGGTCGACAAATTCACAAAGTGGGTGGAGGCAGAGCCTATCAAGAAACTCGACGGAGCTACAACTACGAAGTTCATCATCGAGATAATGTAACACCCCGGCCACTCCCGGACCGGCGCCTGTTACGCCTGGCAGCTCTCTAGGATCTCTAGACTGGCCCCACAGACCAACACTAGTCTTTTCTGCGCACTTTGTCCTCACTCGTGCGCACCCGGGAAGGACTTCCCGGTCGGTCACCCATCCTCAAATTTCTCCAGGCCAAGCACGCTTAACCTCGGAGTTCTTTTCGAATGAGCTTCCGGAAAAGAAGTTGCAACTTGTTGATATGAGTATCCTATTAATCCTATTGAGCCCTGAGCCAGGATCTCACATCCTTCCCCCCTTAGAAGACCGACGCCCTCGTCGGTCAACCCCAGTCTAGGAACTTCCCCCTTTGGCACCCGTCTGTGCGTCCAGTGCCGGCACATGCTCCACATGTCCGCGCCTCTGACCCGCACACGCCCGAGTTACCGCAAGGGTCGGCTCTGATACCAATTGTAACACCCCGGCCACTCCCGGACCGGCGCCTGTTACGCCTGGCAGCTCTCTAGGATCTCTAGACTGGCCCCACATATCAACACTAGTCTTTTCTGCGCACTTTGTCCTCACTCGTGCGCACCCGGGAAGGACTTCCCGGTCGGTCACCCATCCTCAAATTTCTCCAAGCCAAGCACGCTTAACCTCGGAGTTCTTTTCGAATGAGCTTCCGGAAAAGAAGTTGCAACTTGTTGATATGAGTATCCTATTAATCCTATTGAGCCCTGAGCCAGGATCTCACAGATAACAACTCGGTTCAGCATACCACATAGAATCGTCACTGATAATGGCACAAATTTTGCCATTGGTGAGCTATCGAAGTTTTGCAGCCGATCGAAAATCCAGCTCGACGTGGCATCGGTGGCACATACGCAATCCAATGGACAGGTAGAGCACACTAACGGCATTATTCTGTAAGGCATTAAGCCGAGGCTTGAAACCCCATTGCATCGAGCAGCCGGCGCTTGGGTCGATGAATTGCTGGAAGTCTTATGGAGTATTCGTACTACCACAAACAGATCGACCGGCTTCACCCCTTTCTTCCTCATTTACTGTGCAGAAACAGTACTGCCAACCGACATGATCCACGACTCGCCTCGAGTCACAGCCTACGTTGAAGAAGACGCAGAGGAAGCACGTCAAGACGGCTTAGATACCCTCGAAGAAGAAAGAGATTTAGCTCTCCAACGATCCGCCATCTATCAGCAAGATCTACGTCGCTATCAAAGCCGTAGAGTGCGGAATCGATCTTTTCGAGAAGGCGACTTAGTGCTTCGGCTTGTACAAAACCGGCAGCATAAGTTATCCCCTCCATGGGAAGGACCTTTCGTTATCAGCAAAGCACTGAAAAACGGGTCATACTATATCCTCGACTTAAGGGATTCAAAGAAAGATCCTAGGAAGAAAGGTCGCAAGAGGAAAAGGCATGTAGATGATGACTTAGATGAGACGAAAGTTCCATGGAATATCGCTCAGCTACGTCCCTTTTACACTTAGCAAATTCTATTGTGACTATGCCAATGTGTTCATGAAATAAAAATTGGTGCCTCTCATGTGCAATTCGAAAATTTGTACCATCCTTTATTTCCCAATGATCTTATTGTTATTTTTTGTTTACCCAAAATTGCCTGTGTTGCTTGTTGGTAAACTATCTTTCATATTGAATCCACCTTAAGGTGATGAAAAACAACTTTTTGCAAAAATTATGTTCTTCTGATAGCTTTTTGCGCCGGGTTGCTTCAAAGCGTTTCGGCACCGAAAGGCGGCGCTTGTTCTGGGTCTAAACAGATTGGTCCTACATACCCTATTACTCAGCAAGTTGTTCCGTAATAGGTTTGCCGGCGCTAAAAGGCTAAGGTGTCAAGGCCAGAAAAACTGATGGCATAAAAACTGCAAATTTGCAACCAAAAAAGCTGAATTAACATACAGCAAAAGACTTAGTTGTTTATATAGACATACGTAATGTTTGGGTGACTTAACAGTATATGTTACATTTTCAGGGATGGCCGGCTCAAAGAGAAAATTCGGCTCAAGCAGATTTATCCGCCTCTTCGCCTTCATCATCAGACTGGACGGGAGTTGCCGGGCACAACACCTCCTTGAAAATGGTGGTGAGGGAGACCATCTTCGCGACCTTGCTGGCATAACCGGAGACGGAGTGCAGGATTTTCTTCCGGTCCTTCTGTTCCAACGGAGTACCGTCCTCTTTCTCAAGAGGAAAGCCGGCCGCGACGTGCCAAGCCTCCGCCTCCGGATAATTTGCCATCATCAGGCCCAGAGCTGTTTTTGCGCCTCCGCATGCGCTGGAGCGAAGCCGTTCATCAAAAGACGAAGTTGCTTCGTCCAGTTCAGCCGGCAGGCCTGCAAGGTCTGTCAGTGGCTCAGGATTGCCAGGAAAGAATTTCTCGACAAACTTCTTTCCCAAAGAAAGAATCTTCGGGAGGAGCTCCCCTACCTCCAAAATCCGGTCAAGCCAGTTATCCGTTGACAACTCATGGCCATAACCCGCCGGAGCTGGCAAAAGCGAAGTTCAGCTATAAACTCAGAATGGCTAAGGCAAAAGGCAATGAGCGTGGGTTTTTAAATGAAACTTACTCAGAAGCTGGTCGTCAATAGCCACTGATTCATCGAGGTGTTTGTCAAGCCGATCCTGGACTTCACGGAGCGCATCTTTGTGCTTTTGTCTCTCCGTCTCCTGGACTTGTTCGGCTTTGGCGAGGCTCTTCTAGACCGTCTCCAGCTCCGCTGTCATTAACTGATTAAGCTTATTCAGCTCAATGTTTTCGTCGCGGAGCCGGTCGAGGCTGCCTGCGCTATCGGCAAACTCCTTGGCTTTGTTAATGGCGTCTGCGTTAGACAAAGTGTCAGTAGTATAAAGAAAAGCTTGATATAAAAATTTAAGGTTTCGGCATTCATACCTTGGTATGCGACGCGATCTGCCTCAAGGCCGACGATGATGGCATCCTTGTTCACCAGCTCAGTCTTTAGCCGGCGCATCTCCTGATTTCGCACACCCAAAAAATTGATGGTTTCAGCACCAATTCAGCGATGGATCTGTGTAAGGAGGTGTTAAAAGCCTGAAGCTACATTGACGAGTAACAATGGCTACAAGGTGACATTTCATCGCCAGGGGGCTAAAGATGTGCATGCGCAATAACTCGGACCACTATTTCGGCTAGTTGGAAAACTTAACCCAGCATAGTGCTCGGGGGCTACTGGGGAAGATAATTACCTGGTAGTGCTCGCGGAGAAGGGTCATTTAGCCTCAAAGCTTTCAGCAAAATAATTCTGCTAATCTTCAAGGATTTCTATGACATCAAATGTGTCATAGGCCTGGGCTTCACCCGGCTCGTCATCCCGAAGGGTTGTTCCCTTCTTCCAGGGCAGCCATGGAGCTCGCATGAACCGGCTCATAAACTCCGGCTTGATGCGCCCCTCTTCATCGAAAGCCTCCGCTTTAATCGGAGGAAAAGTCAGGGCATCATTAGCCGGAGCTTCAGCCCTTGGTGGAGAGGAAGGCTCCGTCACTTTCCCGTCATCTCCGTCCATTTGATGGGAGGTCTAATCCCGGCTCTCCCGAGAGTCGGACCTCCTGCCATGGTGCGGGTGGAGGTTTCCTCCACTGGTGTCGGCTTAAAAGCCGAAGGAGTGGCGGGAGGAACAGCGGGAGAGGCTTTCTTCCGCACGGCTAACACCTTGTGCTTCAGTGGTGCGCCTTTCTTTATACTGCAAAGTCAAAGGAGTAAGATTGGAAAATCCGGGAATACTGCAAAGTAAAGAAGAGATGTTTTAGCCGACTTACTTCTTGCTGGGAATGATAAGCCCAACAAGGGCGTCGTCTTCTTCGGACGACTTGGCTCCAATCGTTGTAGATTGGCTCTTCCTCTTCCGGCTCTCTGCAGACGCCGAAGAAAAGGAGATGGGCCGCTTAGTCGTCTTGGATGATGATGCGCCAGCGGGACGAGCGGTGGAGACTTTGGGAATCTAACAAAGAATACACGTTAGTCTGTCACAAGAAAGCCGAAACCCTAAAGAATTGAACTTTGGTTCTGCAAAGTTCCTTTGGCGGAGGGTTGGCAGCCGTGTACATCGGCAGCGATTCTTCGTATTGCCGGCCTTCGTTAGTGTAACGCCCCAAGATCGGTACTATGCAGATTTGAGCGTTCCCGCCAAATCCGCATAATAACGATCCTAGGACACCCACCAGCCATAACGTGCACGTCGCAACACACACGTCATGCGGGTGGAATTGTGATAACATTACAGCAGTTCTCGATGGAACCCACAAAACAACATATATATAACAACGACTCACCGAGTCAAGAACAAAAGATACAATACAAAGAACCAAATAACAACGGAAGCAAAGTAGTATCCAGCTACGGATAAGAATACAAATGTGGACTAAGAGTCCTGAAGATAAACGAAGGCACCATGTACCTGCCCAGACTTCAAACCTGTCGGCTGCATTGGAATAGCAGCCCCGAAGGGGTCAGTACTATAAACAGTACTGGCAAGTGATACTCACAAGATATCAAAGCTGGAATTCCGGGGGAAGAGGGTTAGCGATTGAAGCGGCGGCAAGCAACACTAACAGCTTATAGAGACATGCTACAACTTTTGTCTAAAAGAGACAAGGTAAGAGAGCGCATAAGGAACCAACTATACTACTCACCACATCAAAAACCCGCCCAAATATTACTCCCTTGATCAACCACCCGCGAGGAAGCAATTAGGGCAACTCACATGGTGGACAAGTTTTATGAGTTATTATTCAAGTAATCTATCTTACTAGTCAAGTTATAATCACTAGTCGTCAACCCGTGCACCTGCACGGGCTAACATTTTTTGAAATATATTAAAGCGGGGGAGTTTTAATTTGACACCTTGTTATTAATATTATGTCAAGGTTACATTGCCATGTCAGATTCATTTTTTACAGCCAAATATTGCATACTCGAATTGTCACATTAAGAGACCAATCAACGAAAAGAGTTTAGACCCGGGTTTTCCATATACCTATTTGTAATATTCAAAGAAACCCAACTTGGATAGATATGTTTTATATTAAGTAATAGGTACACATAAATACAATAATAGAAATATTTTTCTTCTGTAACTTAATAATGGTTAATTTTCCAGTTTGGACATGCTTCAAGAAGAAACTCCAAGCTATAAATGTTGATAACTTGGCTCACATACATGATTATTTAACTGAAAAACAGGATAATTGTGATCATATAGGTTTTGGAAAAAAAGATACAGTTGAAGGAGGTAGATAGCAAAATGAGAACAACTAAAAGGTAAATCGACTAACTACACTGTTCATTAAATATCATAATTAATTTACCCTACATGCAACAATATTGGCATTTACGTAATGATGGCAAACTTATGGGCACGGTTTGATGAAACTACAATTTAAAAAGTATCAAATCACACCATAAATCACACATCTGAAATCCATATATTTCTACATTTGTGTTTTTATTTTATTTTCTATATTTATGATTGCCGATGGTTACAATATTATGATTTTTCAGATGTGTTACTGTTGGTGTTGGTCCATTCCAGTTTTTTAAGCAAAACTTAACTAATGTTATTTTTATCTAAGGTGAAGCACTAATATGTAACTTAGAAGCAAATGAGATGTTGCATCTGTCATACAGTATAATATGTTATTCCAACCCATATAGCAGTATATTTGGCACCGTTATTCCAACTTCAACACTTTGGTTCATATCCTAATAGGTGCGAATTTAGGTTGCTATTTAGCTCTCCGCAGTTTTTGCACAACGAAAATCCTCGTTGTATAAATAAATAAATATATATATATATATAATATGCAAAGAAACTCAAAGAAACTTGAACATGACATTATCTAAACTGTATAGTATAAATATCTAGTACCTAGTCAACATATCTACTGAAATCAATGCAGAAGTGAATTACTTGAAAAAACATTCAAAACGCAATGAAAAGGATCAGTTTGACATTTCAATGGGAGAACATAGCTTCAGGTTATTTAACTCTTACTCGAAAATACTTGTTACTATAAGCCAAAAATCAGGATGCATTTTTACCTAAAAAAAGCGCGCATGGAGGTCTAGAATTTCCTTAGTTTCATGCTCCTCATATGGCAAAGAATACGGAAAACCCTACAACCAAGATGAATGATAGTGCAACACTAAAAACTTGTGTTTATAAAAATAAAATGATCAATTGGAATGTGACAAAGGAATTACCTGAGAAGACAAAAGACTCTCCAAATGAAGATGGAAAGGTTACCTACTCTTGTTTTCTAAGAAGACATACAAATCAAGGCAAACAAAGTCAGATCAAAGAATAATTATTTGTATAATTAGTATATTTGTTAGCATCATATATTTTGTTCTTGTAATTGGTAGAGCTGTTTTCCATTATTGACACCGCATTTCTCGATTATGAAAATTGAATCGTTTTATGAAATCAGATATCTCAAGGTACTTTGTACTATAAGTATTGTCTAAGAATGATGCCAACTTGCATGGACAGGTAAGTAAGAACTTTATCCATGACTGAATAATAAGATATATTGTAATCCAGAAAGAAATACATCTTGAATATGCTAGCTGTCAGCAAGATTATGTCTCTTATCAACTATAACGTGAGTGCCTATTTGGTTTAGACAGCACTCAAAATTATAATTTAGCTACAGCAAAGTGACATCGTATATTTATATGCAGGTGCTAAGAAAAAGGTTTGACACAAAATTGCAATAGGAAGGAGAAGACGAAAATTACGGTACACATGACAGATACAGCCTGATGCTTAAGATAAGTAATAGTAACTATATTGCTCCTGTTTACAACAACAAAAAATCGGATCAATTTCATGTTTAGGTCATGCACAGCAATTGAGGACCTCAGATGCTTTCTAAATTACATAGAATTAGCCACATATAAAGCCTCTCGTCTATTGATGCGACATAGGAAATCAAAGCAATTTTTGACGGGTTCTATACTGAAGATTTGAACGGTTGAAAGACATAAGTCTACAAGTTACTGAATTGGGATTATTTGCCTGTTGAGTTGGAGCATGAGTGACGGCCGAGAAACTGAACCCTGTGCGCGAGGGTGAACTACTACATCAACAGTCCGCTGCAGTGGCTCCTTCGGGCGGGCGTATCAAGGATGACGGCTGCTCGACCTGCCTAAATTTTATGTCAATCGGCTTCTACATCTGCTGGACTACTATGGCCTTGAAAGAGATAGTGAATTACTTCATGCATTGAGTCCTCTGCTTCACCGACTATTGCTGCAACCATGGACATGGAACATCACCAGTACCTTCATTTGAAAGGAACATCTTTCCAATCAGCATGCTCCTCAAACCTGAGTAGCAAAGTAGCAGCAATATAAAGAAATGCACAACCGGAAAACTGATGCTAGAATCATATGCTTCCATAACCTGATTTTTTTCTTGCTTGCAAATTTCCCATAATGAGGAAATCATTAGATTTTTATAATTGTTAGGCGAAAAAAAGAAAAAAAAAGCTTGTACATTATACAGATGTGCAACAACAACCGAAATTATGCTCTGCAACTTTTGGCGTGGAACCTCAGTACCTCACAAATACCTTGCAAAGATACAACAAAAAAATTCATACTATTCAAATCCGAATAGCCGAGTATTTGCAATATAAAGGAAGGCACAAAAAGTTAATGGAACAATTATAAGCTTTCATCATCTGATTTTCTAGGCTTTGAAGTTCTCATCTGAGGCTTGCACGCATCATTCTGTAAATTTGCAACGCAAGTAGCAGATGAGAAAATAATTTAAGTTATATTGCGAATTTTCTATGACCCACGTAATAGTAGAATTCACTATATATAATTGAAGTTTGAAATATATGAATCTAGCTAGTACGTTATTAGAACCACAGTCCATAATTGCACATAAAAGAATAAGGAATTAACACACGTATGTTTGATGTGCATATTCTGTATTTGGTGAAGGCGTATAGAGCAAGTTCCAAAATCAAATCTTTCAAAACCTGGAACCTCAGCAATGAATCAAAATCTGAAATATATGATGCCACACATTATCATTAAAACATTATTAACTGAGAACTGTTATTAATTCAGGGAAGAAAGAACTAAATCTGATTGAGATGGCATGCAGCAAACCCAAATCCTACCAGGATTGTACCTGAAAGGAGAAAATCTTGTGTGACCGGTTAGGAAGTTGCTGTTGCTTCTTCAAGAACGGCTTGTCAGGCTCCTGTGTGTCGCAATCGCGATCGGCCGGCCGGCCGGGAGAAGTTCCAGTCTCCATCAGATAATTTAACCGTACACACAACTGCACTATTCCGGTGGATTTCATCTCTGTTGCTCCATAGAAAAATGAAAGAGTGTGTTAGTATATGGTTGCGCGGAAGCTTTGGGTTGCAGCTGATGCCGTCATCGTGGCCCATAATCTGCACAACCTATACAGCTCATGGAGATGGAGAGATAGCTTCTCTTCATTGGCTATTTCCCTGCCGATGGAAACTCGTCGGCATGTCGCCGCCAGATCCAGAAGAGGAGATCCTTTTTATTTTTTCGAGGGTATCGGGAGAACTTGAAGGAGAAGAGACGTGTGCGTGGCAGAGACCGATGCATGTTATTGTTGTTTCATCCGACAGTGACGGTTTGATATAACTTCATCGGACAGATAATTTTTTAAGAATCGTGAGGATTAACGTGGAGCCTTCTACGGTGCCTCCAATTAGTGGCCTTCTACGGTGCCTCCAATTAGTAAATATAAGATTAGGTGCAAGTTCTCTATGATCTTTTTAGCCAACACATTTCACCAAGTCATCCATAACCGCGGACACGGCTTTTCGAAAAGATTTAACCCTGCAGGGATGCACCAATGAACCCACACACATCGAAACACTCGCTTCGAGGTGTACCAGTTGAGCGTTCGACGCAATACTTCCCTTCTCTACAAACAAGTCCAGCGAGCCACCTAGCTAGGTCTGATCCACCTTTAGAGTCCGGCCGAAGCTTTGAGGTGGGCCTAACCGATGCGTGCACGGCTTCGGGAGGAACACTCATACGATTTCCCTCCTTCCACATGCGGTAAATGCTCATGCCGCAAGCCCTACCGTAAAGTAACCACGTAACCATCATCATCATACCTGCACATCAACATCGTCATACGCGCACAAATGGAAACACCCGAACTACTTGTGGCACCTGGACATGTTTGAAGATCCGGTAATAGATTGCGGGGAGGCCCATAGAACTCCCACATGTGGTTAGTGCGCTCAGTCTTGGATCAGCGGAAAAGAACTCGGGTCCTAGGCGACACCAGCAGAACAAACACCACGACTGGCCTTCAGTCGGTGCCTTATCTTTATTATGTTATTCCTATCACAACAGAAATAAAGATTACCATTNAGGTTGAGCCTAGCTATCATGTTTAAGAACAAGACTAGATAAAAAGATAATAGGACTCAAGCAAAGCACCTAAGCATGCACTAGGACTCGCAAGGCCAACAAGGTAAAAACTGCAGGTTATTAGGATGTGGAGGTGTGGCTATATCATGGCTGCCAGGTAAACATGCAAATAGGATCGGGACACAAGCATCGTAACATATGGCTAGCAAGGAACAAAAGATAGGTAGAGTAAGAGACAAAATTACAAGAAAAGATAGCAAGTGAGTATCACTTGCCTGCAATCCGGTAGAGCTAGCAGAACCTATCGTTACTCACATCAACTCATCGTCCTATTCCCGAAGAAGCAACGAACACTGGAATAAAGATGCACCTTACTACTATGGCAAAAGATCTGGCATGTAGATGCAATGCATGCATGACATGATAAAACATGAGAGATGCAACTTAACCAAATTAAACGAAACCGAGATTCCGACAATTAAATATATGGTTCAAGTTATTTTTCTAACATGTCGATACTCACATCAACTCATCGTCCTATTCCCGAAGAAGCAACGAACACTGGAATAAAAGATGCACCTTACTACCATGGCAAAAGATCTGGCATGTAGATGCAATGCATGCATGACATGATAAAACATGAGAGATGCAACTTAACCAAATTAAACGGAACCGAGATTCCGACAATTAAATATATGGTTCAAGTTATTTTTCTAACCATCCAAATTAAATGTTGTTAACATGTAGAAACAAGATATGGTGAGCTAATCAAGATAAATGGAATAGGGACAACAATTAAATTATACCCCACATTTCATATATAATTATTTAGGTGATATATGAAAAACCTAAGTAAGTTCAATCTACATGATGCAAACAAAAAGCATGAATGGCAAATTATTATTCCTTACATTTTTCTAATAAATATAGACATAAAATTACATTATTTGCATTTGTAAACCAAAAGATACAATAGATACAAGATTGAACTATTTTCTGCAAAAAGCATAAAGGGGAAAAGGAGTGTAGCAGTTGGGATTCGAACTTGGGCCTCGCGGGATAGAAGTGGAACGCACCAGCCACTGCGCTAGGTTTGGATGGTGATAGGGTGTGGCTTGGGACTTACATGAAGCAAAGAAATGCTGTTACTGAATTAACAGCAAAGTTTCATACTCCGGGTTCAGAGAAGTCGATGGCGACTGAACGATCTACAGCAGGCGCTACTGGTTCTTGCGGCATCGAGGAACGCAAAGTGTAGCTGCCGATGGTGGGCTGGGTGCGTGGCTGTGAATAAAGTAGCAGCAACACGTCATGCTCGGGTGCACGAGCGAAATAAAATACAGAGAAGCAGCAGGGCATGGTCGGGCTCGTCCATGGTGAACAGCAGCGTCGTCAGACATCGAGGCGCGCGGTACATAGTGCGAGGAGAGGGATTTCGCCGAGAATCAGAAGGGGTGCTCAGCACGGCGATGAATCTGTGTAGTAGATTGTGCTCGAGGTTGACCAGGGTGGCAGAAATTCGAGGAAGACGGCGGTGCCCAAGTTGACGATGGTGTGGAAGCAGGGGTCGTTCTAGAGCTCCCCGGCCTGTGCTTGATGTTGAGGAGGAAGAGGGAGTCGCGGCGGTTCTCCTCCACCGCTCATCTTGGCGCAGGACGTCCATGGCGTCGGGGGCGGCGGAGCTCGTTTCGGTGGTGGCCTTCGGTGAGAGGAACAGAGAGAAGGGAGAGAGAAGGAAGAAGAAGAGAAGGGGAAAGAGGGTGGCGGGACAGGAGGGAGAGGAAAGGGCTTAGGGTTAGGGGAAGGGTTGGTTTGCTGGTTATAAAGGGGGAGCAGGTGGTGTCCGTCGTGGTAAACAGACAGATGCCTAGGGTAGGCTTAAGTTTGGGCCGATGGACCGATAAGGATTCGGGGAGAGATTATGCGCAGGAATACGCACACAAGGTGAGCACACACGCGTTTTACCTAGGTTCGGGCCCTCATGAGGAGGTAAGACCCATACTCTGCTTGTCTGATCTGTATATGATGATGTGTACCGGAGCTACAAGGTTGCTCCTAGAGTTGTTTATCTAGAGGAGTAAGAAGAGCTCATATGCAAGCTGGGAAAGTGAATCCCGGATCGGGGTGACCCCTGAGCGCTTCCCCTGGCGCTCCTTATAAAGGGGAGCCCAGGGGACAAGAGGTGGCCCACGGATACTATGCATAGCACAGCACATCACTGTACACGATTTGACTACTGGGGTCTTGTCCGCACTGTTGCCTATGTCATCACTTGTACTCTTGTCATGTCCATTGCCACTGTAGCCATGTTGCCTGCGTCCTGGTCTTCATCATCTTGTCCTCTGCCCTTATCTCCTGGGAGGTGGTAACTGGCACTGGTACGCGTCGAGGGAGCTTATGCCGGTCTGAGCCAGGGCCGTCCCAAGACCGACATAGGGAGGCGAGTGTAACATCCCAGATTTTCGAACTTTTGAAAATCAGGAAAATCAAAAGCTTTTTTGAAAAACACATTTTTGTGTTTTGAAATTTTCAAAACAAGCATGGAATTCATGTTTTCATTGCGTTTGTGCATTTGTGCTCCTGGTTTTATGAAGTTTTCAAAACAATAAAAAATTATTTTCTTATATTCTGAAATAGCAATTACCATTTAAATGCCCAAGGGTATTACGGTACTTTAAATTTTGTAAAGATATGAAAATGAGTGTATCATGGTTTATATAAATGATATTACTCATAATAATTTGTGGTTTTCATTTGACTTAAAAATGGGATTATAAAACCCTATTTATTAAAATGGCATAAAGATGTCAATTATACATTTATGCAATATTTGATATTTATTTTAAATAAAATATTCTGAAAAGGTTCAAAACTATTTACACGAATATATTGATTTTATAAAATTTACATTTTTTTTGCTTGAATCCATTTGATTCATATTTGAAAGGTTATTAAAATTTCAGAAAATAGAAAAGAAGAAGGTTTCAAAAAAAAATGGGCCAACTGGCCGAGCCAACCAGCCGCGGCCCATTTCCTTCCCGGTATCGTACCCGGCAGCAGCCTGCAGCCCGCTTCCCTCCCCCTCTCACTGACGAGCCGGCCCTCCTGTCAGGAACGAGGACTGCGTCCACGACGTCGTGTTCTTCCCAAAATTCCGCGCCCGTAAACACCGATTCAATGCGAATCAATTCTTGCGATTGAAGGCCGAAATCACCGCGCCGTGCATCTCTATTTAATCACCTCGCCGTCCTCCTCCATTTCCCCCTTTTCCTATGCTCATCGTGCCGCCAGGCCGTTCAATTCGCTGGCCGGAGCTCCGCCCGTCCGCGGCGGGTTTTCTTCAACTTCGGCAACACCAGTGAGCCGCGCCGCCCCTCTTTGGTCCCAATCTACTCCTCTTGCACCGGCGCATCTCCTTGACACCCTTTCCTATTTTTTGTCTCAGCGGAATGACGAGCGCGTCCTCAACCCGAAGGTCACCAACGCCACCGCACCTCCGGCCGCACCACCTCGCCGCACCAGGACACCCCCGACGCCTCTACCTCGCCATCTCCCCTACCTCGTTGTCGTGCACGTCGTCCACGTCTTCTCTAGGCTGCGGGAACCACCTGAACCTCCTCGCCCTCGACGTCCGAGCCGCTGCGCTGCAGTCAACCTCGTCTCCGGCAAACCTCCACCGGTGTGGTATGAAACCCTAGCCACCTACTGTCAGATCTGTTTTAAACGGCCCAGATTAGATCTGTTAAATCGAAGGGGTATTAGCAGTTGTGGTCCATCCGATCCAGATCCAACGGCCCAGAGAAGACGCAGCCGAGCCGAGCCGAAGCCGAAGCCGAGCCAAGCCAAAGGAGGAGCCAAAGCCGTAGCCAGTATGAACCGGCAGATTTTCTGGATTTATTTTAAAATGGCAGTTTTGCAGAAAAACCCCTAGAACTTAGATTTATCATATCTTTTTATTGGTTGGCCAAATTCAAATATTTTTATGTTTTTGAAATCCTTAGAACCTGTAGAATATTTCTGTCCTTTTAGTTTTCTGTTTTTCCAAGTTAAATTTAGTTGAATTTCAAATGTGATATTTGAGTAGATTTTTCATAACTTTAGTTTAAAAATAGGTTTTGGAGTAAATCCAATTGGGTTAGTTTAGTTTTGGAGCCCTCTGTCCAGAAAGACCAACTCCATATTTTTGTAGTTATTTTGTTTAACATTAGTATTTAATTTGTGTTTATTCCCTTTTTGGGAATTGTTTTATGTTGTTATTATAATAAGAATGTTTATTTGCATTTTGACCTCATGCATATTTTCACAAATCAGAAACTTAGTGTAGTAATTTTCTTGTGATTTTTAAATGCATTTCATGCATAGCATATTTTGTTGTATTGTTATTATTATTGTATGATTATTGTTGTTTCTTTATATGTGGCTTGTTTGTTTTGTTAGTTTATCCGGAGAGTCACGAAGACTTTGGTGGTTGCTACTCCTGCCACTCTTGTTGCCAAGGCAAGTGGCACACTTGCATACTTTTCGTCCTATTATTTTTTATATATGCATTGTTGTAGTTTTTACTTAGAAAATTTGCATGATAGGTTATTAGTATTGCTATGGTAGACCTGTTTAGTATTATCCTAGAATTTTCCTAAGTGTCTAGCACCTACTTGAATAACTTAGTGGAAATTATGAAATGCTATGCTGGGTATTGTTTTTGATAAAAGTAAATTTCTACTAAGTTAATGAACTAACTGGGTGGGTGGTTGGTATAAAGCAATTCCCCATACGTGGAGGATGAATTGTAGAAGAGGATGATTCCCTAATTTAGGAGTAAGGACCATACGTGGTTCTCTAATTTGGGAGGATGAATCATACTGGCGGAAAGCCACCTAGGATCAAAGGGATTTTAAGTTACTCCGAGTGAAGATTGCTTCCAGTGCAGCCATTAGTCATATGGTCTCTGTCTTGATCAACTAAGTTGCGTGGACTCATCCCGGCTTGATAGGTGGTGGTAGAGGTTTGTAGGTGGAGCGCGTCAGGCCGGTATGGGATGGGAAAATTCTTCTGAAAGATCTCGTCTTAACCTTCTTGTTTTCCCCGAAGCACCAATGGAGTGTGAGGGATAGTTTGGGTTGGTTAAGTCTAATGGTGAAAGTGTACAACCTCTGCAGAGTGTCAAACTAAGTACTTAGCCGTGTCCCCGGTCACGGACAACTATGAGCAGCTGATCAAGGACGTCAACGGAGGATCCCAACATTCCATTTTCTCTAAGTTAAAAATTTGATGGGTACAAGGGTAGTTGAGACGGTGGCTTTTATGCCATGAAAGTCTCGTATAGATGAAAAGATGTTTTACAAAGAGCTAGGGAAAAATTGGCTTTATGCAAACAGCCTTCAACTCCACAAGCCAAATATGCATATAGGTTATTAGAGTTTTCCTCTATGAGTCCACAAAGTGTCACTTGCCAGTTCCATTTTATGGTTCTGACCCACCTTGTTGATATCTTTTATCAGGTTGTTCTGACGATGAGTGAGGTTTCGTTAAGGGTTTCGAGTCTGCAACCAACATGTTTTCGCCTGTGGCTACATGAAGATTGGGACTCCATGCAATAATTTTAGTCTTCCGCTATTATTTTTGTTTATGCTAGCTTTGAGCTATGCAAAGTTGTAATGGATTATTTTAAGTCTGGATCATTTGTGTAATAAATCGATACAATGTTATGGTATTCATCGTAAACTGTGTGTGCAAACGATTCGATCCAGGGGTTTGCACTATACACAGGGATCTTGCCTATTTTTAAGTGCAGGTCCGCTACAGATGGTATCAGAACAGTGTGTTGCATGTAGGTTCGAAACCCTAGGTTTGGATTAGAATTAGGAAAAGACCTAGAATTGAAAATTTATTTTATTCTATTTTCATAAAAAGAAAATATTCACATTTTATCCTTTTCTCATACTCTCGTCTACTACTCATCTTCTAAGACATCTTTCCTCATTTCAAATGACCCTTATTGGTGGATACAACTCAACTGATGTCAGACCGATGAAGATCCCCACAAGACAGTTCCACTACATTGAAGGTCAAAGAAGAAATTCAAGAGAAAGAGATAGATGAGACCACCATTTAGATACTTCGTTAGAGCAACGATAATGTGATAGAGCATTGATCATACTAACTTAGTTGGTATGGCAATACTAGGTTGTTTGTTGTGTGTGAACCATGTTGCTTGATGTTTGCTAGATGTTTTTGTAGATGAATTGCCTTGATTTGTTGGATATGGGTATAATTTCTTTTAGTCTCTTTCTATCTCCACTCATCTCTGCTAAACCCAACCATATGCATCACCAATATGCCAACCGAAGTGACTTACCTCTTGGATTGCAACGACCGATAGCGACCTCCGTGCAAAGATGCAACAAACAAGTCAACAACTCAAGCGTAGTATGGAAAGCCTACTACATCAAGGAGGAGAAGCAATGAAGAATCTTCAACTGAGATGTGCTAACATTGTGTAGGAGTTTACGCAACCCAATAGTTTTTGAAGGACCGATAGTTTAGCTCAGGTTTGTCTTACAGATTGGTCACTTTCTGTCGGACAAGTGAGGATGACCGAGTGTTACAATACGAGATGCACCAAACCAAGTACAAGGTAATGATTTGAGTGCGACATGGAGTAGCTACCATGACGACTACTCGTTTCATTCACTATTGCTATGAGGGATGGTAAATCTGTGACAAACCCATTAGAGAGCCGACGATGAACCTGAGCCACTGGAATACTATAACCCTATATGAGGCAAGTGCTGCCAAAACGTAAATTATACGGTGAGGTTAAACCCAGCTCTTGAGAATAAAAAGAAAACATACAAATGGAATTGTTGACCAACCATGAGAGTTTCGTTAGAAATGGTGTAGTGTTTGCACTGAAGAAAGAGAACCAAGAGAAACAATATACCAATGACAAATCAGAGAGGGATGACATGACGTGGTGAAATCCTCTCATCTTGGACATTTGGAAGCCTCAAGGAGAGACACCCCTTGTCGATACTCAACAAAGGATGTGAATAGACACCCACCTGTTGGAAATGAGTCCTATGATACAAGGATCCCAATGTATCATTTAAAGATGAAAGAATCATCAAATCCTTACGAGGAGCTAGTACATACTAAGTAAGTGGATTCAAGATGATGAAGCACAAGAGTGGAAGATATAGTTGACCCTAGCGGGACATAAAGACTCACGAGACGAACCATAACCCGAAGGCAAGAGTTCAAGACAACCTACAAAAATTTCTTTTAAGGGTGGTAGCCCACCCAGTTGTCAAAACCCAGAGTTGTCAAACTCAATCTTCTAGCCTCTTCGAATCTCGGGGACGAGATTCCTTTTAGGGTGGTAGGTTGTAACATCCCAGATTTCAGGAAAATCAAAAAGCTTTTTTGAAAAACACATTTTTGTGTTTTGAAATTTTCAAAACAAGCATGGAATTCATGTTTTCATTGCATTTGTGCATTTGTGCTCCTGGTTTTATGAAGTTTTCAAAACAATAAAAAATTATTTTCTTACATTCTGAAATAGCAATTACCATTTAAATGCCCAAGGGTATTACGGTAATTAAAATTTTGTAAAGATATGAAAATGAGTGTATCATGGTTTATAATAAATGATATTACTCATAATAATTTTGTGGTTTTCATTTGACTTAAAAATGGGATTATAAAACCCTATTTATTAAAATGGCATAAAGATGTCAATTATACATTTATGCAATATTTGATATTTTATTTTAAATAAAATATTCTGGAAAAGGTTCAAAACTATTTAACACTAATATATTGATTTTTATAAAATTTTACATTTTTTTGCTTGAATCCATTTGGATTCATATTTGAAAGGTTATTAAAATTTCAGAAAATAGAAAAGAAGAAAGGTTTCAAAAAAAAAAATGGGCCAACTGGCCGAGCCAACCAGCTGCGGCCCATTTCCTTCCCCGGCATCGTACCCGGCAGCAGCCTGCAGCCCGCTTCCCTCCCCCTCTCGCTGATGAGCCGGCCCCTCCTGTCAGGAACGAGGACCGCGTCCACGACGTTGTCTTCCTCCCCAAAATCCCGTGCCCGTAAACACCGATTCAATGCGAATCAATTCTTGCGATTGAAGGCCGAAATCACCGCGCCGTGCATCTCTATTTAATCACCTCGCTGTCCTCTCCATTTCCCCCTTTTTCCCTATGCACATCGTGCCGCCAGGCCGTTCAATTCGCTGGCCGTAGCTCCGCCCGTCCGCGGCGGGTTTTCTTCAACTCCGGCAACACCAGTGAGCCGCGCCGCCCCTCTTTGGTCCCAATCTACTCCTCTTGCACCGGCGCATCTCCTTGACACCCTTTCCTATTTTTTGTCTCAGCAGAACGACGAGCGCGTCCTCAACCCGAAGGTCACCGACGCCACCGCACCTCCGGCCGCACCACCTCACTGCACCAGGACGCCCCCGACGCCTCTACCTCGCCATCTCCCCTACCTCGTTGCCGTGCACATCATCCACGTCTTCTCTAGGTGTGAGAACCACCTGAGCCTCCTCGCCCTCGATGTCCGAGCCGCTGCGCCGCCGTCAACCTCGTCTCCGGCAACCCTCCACCGGTGTGGTACGAAACCCTAGCCACCTACTGTCAGATCTGTTTTAAACGGCCCAGATTAGTTCTGTTAAATCGAAGGGGTATTAGCAGTTGTGGTCCATCCGATCCAGATCCAATGGCCCAGAGAAGACGCAGCCGAGCCGAGCCGAAGCCGAGCCAAGCCGAAGGAGGAGCCGAAGCCGTAGCCAGTCTGAACCGGCGGATTTTCTGGATTTATTTTAAATGGCAGTTTTGTAGAAAAACCCCTAAAACTTAGATTTATCATATCTTTTTATTGGTTTGGCCAAATTCAAATATTTTTATATTTTTGAAATCCTTAGAACCTGTAGAATCTTTCTGTCCTTTTAGTTTTCTGTTGTTCCAAGTTAAATTTATTTGAATTTCAAATGTGAAATTTGAGTAGATTTGGCATAACTTTAGTTTAAAAATAGGTTTTAGAGTAAATCCAATTGGGTTAGTTTAGTTTTGGAGCCCTCTGTCCAGAAAGACCAACTCCATATTTTTGTAGTTATTTTGTTTAACATTAGTATTTAATTTGTGTTTATTCCCTTTTTAGGAATTGTTTTATGTTGTTATTATAATAAGAATTGTTTTATTTGCATTTTGACCTCATGCATATTTTCACAAATCAGAAAACTTAGTGTAGTAGTTTTCTTGTGATTTTTAAATGCATTTCATGCATAGCATATTTTGTTGTATTGTTATTATTATTGTATGATTATTGTTGTTTGTTTATGTGTGGCTTGTTTGTTTTGTTAGTTTATCCGGAGAGTCATGAAGAATTTGGTGGTTGCTACTCCTGCCACTCTTGTTGCCAAGGCAAGTGGCACACTTGCATACTTTTCGTCCTATTATTTTTGATATATGCATTGTTTTAGTTTTTACTTAGAAAATTTGCATGATAGGTTATTAGTATTGCTATGCTAGACCTGTTTAGTATTATCCTAGAATTTTC
The DNA here is from genome assembly GCA_012064385.1 of Puccinellia tenuiflora. Classification (NCBI taxonomy): domain Eukaryota; kingdom Viridiplantae; phylum Streptophyta; class Magnoliopsida; order Poales; family Poaceae; genus Puccinellia; species Puccinellia tenuiflora. Next base: position 432,461 of record QRDG01000388.1, on the reverse strand, counting down.
CTAAGTGTCTAGCACCTACTTGAATAACTTAGTGGAAATTACGAAATGCTATGCTGGGTATTGTTTTTGATAAAAGTAAATTTCTACTAAGTTAATGAACTACCTGGGTGGGTGGTTGGTATAAAGCAATTCCCCATACGTGGGAGGATGAATTGTAGAAGAGGATGATTCCCTAATTTAGGAGTAAGGACCATACGTGGTTCCCTAATTTGGGAGGATGAATCATACTGGCGGAAAGCCACCCAGGATCAAAGGGATTTGAAGTTACTCCGAGTGAAGATTGCTTCCAGTGCAGCCATTAGTCATATGGGCTCTGTCTTGATCAACTAAGTTGCGTGGACTCATCCCGGCTTGATAGGTGGTGGTAGAGGTTTGTAGGTGGAGCACGTCAGGCTGGTATGGGATGGGAAAATGCTTCTGAAAGATCTTGTCTTAACCTTCTTCTTTTCCCCGAAGCACCAATGGAGTGTGAGGGATAGTTTGGGTTGGTTAAGTCTAATGGTGAAAGTGCACAACCTCTATAGAGTGTCAAACTAAGGACTTAGCCGTGTCCCCGGTTACGGACAACTATGAGCAGCTGATCAAGGACGTCAACGGAGGATCCCAACATTCCATTTTCTCTAAGTTAAAAATTTGATGGGTACAAGGGTAGTTGAGACGGTGGCTTTTATGCCATGAAAGTCTCGTATAGATGAAAAGATGTTTTACAAAGAGTTAGGGAAAATTGGCTTTATGCAAACAGCCTTCAACTCCACAAGCCAAATATGCATATAGCTTATTAGAGTTTTCCACTATGAGTCCACAAAGTGTCACTTGCCAGTTCCATTTTATGGTTCTGACCCACCTTGTTGATATCTTTTATCAGGTTGTTCTGACGATGAGTGAGGTTTCGTTAAGGGTTTCGAGACTGCAACCAACATGTTTTCGCCTGTGGCTACATGAAGATTGGGACTCCATGCAATAATTTTAGTCTTCCACTATTATTTTTGTTTATGCTAGCTTCGAGCTATGCAAAGTTGTAATGGATTATTTTAAGTCTGGATCATTTGTGTAATAAATCGATACAATGTTATGGTATTCATCGTAAACTGTGTGTGCAAACGATTCGATCCAGGGGTTTGCACTATACACAGGGATCTTGCCTATTTTTAAGTGCAGGTCCGCTACAGCGAGGTAGTTGGCGAAGGGGAGCGGGCAGCGATGCCAGTCTGAGCTTGGAGCGTCCCAAGACCCGACATCGATGGAGAGTTGTCAATGAAGAGAACCGACGCCGTCTGTGCCATTGATGGGCAACTATGTCGATCTCGGGGTGATGAAGTGCTGCGTATGCCGGCCTGGGCGCGGGAGCAGAGAGTGGGCCGTCCGGGATAACCTGGCCACCCGACATTGGCTATGCCGGCCTAGGATTGTATGCCGGTGTGGCCCTTTCCATGTCGGTCCCAGCGCTAGGATGCCGGCCTGGGTGAACCGTCCAGGGCGAATCGGCCTAACCGGGTCAGGTAATCTGACATAAGCTTATGTCGGCTCAGCGACTGGTATGCTGGCCTGGGCCATGCCAATGTCAGCCCAGGCTGCCTTCTTCTACTTTTCCTTTATCTTATGCATATTTGTTTGTTGTCTCTTCCTTCTACTGTACCAATAGACTACCAACTCTGAGGTACCCGGGGTTATATCCCCGACAGTAGTCCCCGAGGCTATGTGGGAATCGTAGATTCGCGCATAGGCTATCCAATTAAGGTATCACAGAGTTGGTATCAAAACACAGCCTGCATGGGCTGAACAACTATACAACCAATCCGGGCAAGGTCTCTTCAGCACTTAGCCTTCTTAGGCTATGTTGGTGTATATATATTGCCTGTGTGGGCTGAATTGACATATAGCTTTTATGACCACTGTCATATGTTGGTTTATAGCCAACTCGGGTGTTATCGAAGTCGTATGTCAACAGCATGAGCCTGACCATCATACATCCTGCTTGTGAATCATCATATGCCGGTTTTTAGCCATCTCGGGCATTATCGAAGTCGTATGTTGGCAGCATTAGCTGGACCAACATGAAGCCTGCTTGGGCATTTCATATACCGGTTTTTAGCCATCTCGGGCATTATTGAAGTCGTATGTTGGCAGCATTAGCTGGACCAACATGAAGCCTGCTTAGGCATTTCATATACCGGTTTTTAGCCTTCTTTGGCATTACCGAAGTCGTATGTCGGTAGCATTAGCTGGACCAACTTATAGCCTGCTGGGGCATTATCATATACCGGATTTTAGCCTTCTTGGGCATTACCGAAGTCGTATGTCGGCAGCATTAGCTGGACCGACATATAGCCTGCTGGGGCATTATCATATACCGGATTTTAGCCTTCTTGGGCATTACCGAAGTCGTATGTCGGCAGCATTTGCTGGACCGACATATAGCCTGCTTGGGCTGCTTTGACATATCGCCAGTATGGGCTATGTCGGATTCTCCGTAAAGCCTGCATGGGCTGAATCGATATGTTGCCAACATGGGCTATGTCGGTTTATGGATGCGGAGTCCACCAGATTTTTGCTGGCATCTTGGTCATGAAGTCCGCCGGCCTTGCCGGCATACATGGTGAACCGAAATATGTGGTGACTCGACGTGCTTGTCGATGTCGTGATATTTGGCGATATGAAATAACGGGTGATGCCATGATATTTGGCAAGCCGACACAAGCGGCGATCAGAGATGGCTGGTGATGCCATGATACTTTGGTTGACCGACATAAATGGTGATTTGAGATAGATCCTGGGATGCCGTGATATATTTGGGCGATCCGAGATAATTGATATAACCATGATCTAGGTGATGAATTCTCATTCAGTAATACTGATACCTTCAAACAGTGTTAGTCCCAGCATATTTATAATGAGTATTTGACCTTACCGGCAACCCTATTACCAGCTGAAATTAACTCTAGCATCAAAACTATGCATGAAGATGCAGACTCGGTCTCAACCGAGTCCCCGAGTTACTTTTCATATCTAGGAGAAAACATAAAACCGTCTGGCCGGCCAGTCCCCGGGTCAAGACATCTCGTTCTCGGGGAAAACATCTAAGCAAAATAGGAAGGGGCGGTCCCCGAGTAACTTTTGAGGTAATCCTTCTATGCTTGGTTTTAGTATACACGCGGTAAATACTTATGTTGCATTGTTGACGCTGATTACACGGAGGCATATAGGTTTGCCCAGTCCGGAGCGTCCAAACCGAGTCGAAGACGAGCAAGACCTGCATGGTAAAAGCTGGGTTTTGCCCAGTCCACCAACCAAACAGAGCCGATACGTGCAAGGTCGGCACCCATGTTATGTCCACATGGCATGTCAGATTTGCACCTCGGACAAACTTACATTTCGGCAGTTTATGCCAGATTCTTCTCTTGGCCGACATACTGCCTATGCCGGCAGCTTACCTCGGCAGTTTATATGTCAGTTGTTATCTCGGCCAAGCTATCTCAGCTGGCCTATTTCCAGCCGACATGATACTTATGTCGGTGCCACAAAACTCAGCCGAGTCAACATCATACTCGGCCAAGATTTTAACGGCACCTGACTCAAGCTGAGTACTTCTTTTACCCAACATGCATGCTCAGCCGACATACATGTAACGCCTGACATGATATTGCCGGCTTTTCTATCTCGGTAGCTGACTCTTTTCAACCGACACACTCTAACCCGCCAGGATCCATCTTTCTTCTTTTCTTATATTCACTAACTCGGCATGCGTCTCAAAGCCGACACAAGCTTTTCTCTATAGCTTCTCTACTTTACTCGGCCACAACGGCCTGCCGCCCGCAGGCGTGCACGGATGCAGTGCACGCCCAGACACGCATGCACTAGTAGGAAAAAGCCTACCACTGGCGAACCTTTTTTGGCTACCGCTGGCGAACATGTGGTTCGCCAGCGCTCATATCGCCAGTGGTAACAGCTTACCGCTGGCGAACATCATGTTCGCCAGCGGTAAGTTAGTTACCACTGGCGAATAGCTTCCTAGTTCGCCAGCGAGGGCCCACTTACCACTGGCGAACAGATGTTGTGTTCGCCAGCAGTATACCCAGGGATTACCACTGGCGAACCAGGTTCCTGTTCGCCAGTAATATGTATTTCTGCTTTTAAAATAAAAGCAGAAATATTTTACAGCAATATATACGGGCAGGTAAATAAATATATTGACAGAAACAGTATAATTGATGGAATTTAAATAGATATACAAATAGACAAGTGACCAAATTATTGGTTCATCATGCATGAATTACAAGCCGAAATATACAAGTGAGACCCAAATATTTTGCATACATATGCATTAATACACACACATCTCCGGAAGTCGATAGTTTATAGGTCGCAAGTTTTCAAAAGCATGTAGTAATCTAAACTATAATCACAGACAAGAGAACTGCAATGGCGATGAACAAGAAGAGTATATATGCATGTTCTTCCTCTCTTCCGCTCCGCCTCTGCTTTACTCTTGTAGCTCTTGTAGTTGTAGCCCTCTCATCCCGCTTGCTTCGGACATCTTCATCTCTCTGTATACGAGGCAAAGATAAAAGTCTTAGGAAAAGAAAATAAGAGTAAGAGTTTATACACAAATCAAATAATAGTTAAATAACTGCACCAAAATCGAAAACATGCATGCCTCATATATAGGTTGGACACACAAAAGTTCCAAGGATGGTGCAAGTGAGCCAAGTAGGATGCACAAGATGTGTATTCGTGCATATCACAAGGCTCACTAGCGCCATCCCCGGGATCACACGGTGTCACTTCATTTTAATCATCGGCATTCAGAGAGAGAAAGACGAAACAAAACAAAACAACTCAAGTTAAATAGCATTGATCACACATGCAGGTTCAACGACTTTAGAAGCACAAGTTAATTTACGGATATAATTTACGAACACAAGTTCATCTACCATACTAAGTAGACAACTCATACCGTTAATCACTTCTTCTTGCGCGGCTTCGGTGGGAACGGGAGAACACCATCTATAGTGAATGGCCGGTGATCACCCTGCACTATTAAACGACGTTCAATCTCGTCATTCGGTGGTGGTGCAAAGACGTTGAAGTACACCCCGGCGCGAGACAAGACATCATTGCAGATGATTCCCGCGATCACCTGCTGGATGCGACCGAACTCTAGTCTGATACGAGCATCAGTGGCATCTGCCAAGCCATTGCACCGTCTATCCAGAGCAGAAGGAAATTGCAGTCATTGTTGATCCTTTACAAACTCCTGCATGTGGTTGATGAGGTACCATGCCTCCATCTTACTGCCTGGCTGACTGCTTGACGCAGGGGACCATAACTTTCTGGTTGAATACAAACTTGCCTCGCACCTTTTTTTCTCTTTTCATGATGCCTTCGCTTCGGGCGTAGGCATTAAGAGCTTCATTCAGAATAGCCTTGATATGGGTGTAGTCTTTATCCCTATTGACATCACTCCCGGAGTCGAGATAGACGGCATACGAGTCTTTCGGGTACATGACGATGAGGGTGCTGTATTGGTTACTGCGCAAAACAGTTCAAAACAGACCATCGTCGTCAAAATTGCAAAATAGCTTAACAATGGAAATCTACGAAAGCATGTTATGACGGTTAGTGAATGACTTACTCGGGAAAGTAAGGCACGAGAAAGATGTTCTTCTCATGATTCGTACCGAAGAAGTCTCCGATGTACCGCGACACCTTTGCCCTACCCTTAGGGGTGCTCAGGAACATTTCTTTCATGTAGTAGGGGTCAAGTATCGCTATGCCCGGGGTATTCTCCTTTAAGATCTGGTGCGCCATACTAAGGGCAACCAGGCGGACGATCGATGGGTGGAGCGTGTACATGTGATACATGTGGAAGATGTCATTAAATCTTAGAAGGATCACGTCCTCGGATTCTCTAGTGATAAAGCCCGAGCCATCTATCTCTGGCACCTTTGCGTGGAAAACCGGGTATGTTGGATTTTCCTCTTTGAGAAGCCTCTCCTCATGATAAAGAACACCCTCATGGAGGCTCCTCATGTCCCCAGTGAGGAGATTTACCAACCTCGGCGGCATCATTTCTTTACCCATATGATGGACCGAATGCCAGTCGATGATGGGTAACCTGTCCATTACCCGGTGCGGCGGCTTCGACTTAGTACCCGGCACCGGCTGGCTGTTGGAGTCAACAACAGTAGGTTTACTCTTATATCTTTTTCGTCCCGTCTTCTTAGGCTCCTTCGGCGCCATCGCATCTTTGATGGCCTCCTGGACTGTGTCCTGGCTCAAACCAACTTGCTCGGGGGCAGCTTCTGGCGTATCTTGAGAACATAAGAGACGCTTCGTGCACTGATATTTATCTGGGAGATCAGCTTTTTGCCCCCCAAGATCATGGTCAACTGGACCCTCGCTAGCATATCTGTCATCGTGAGCTTCGTCATAGTAAGGATCATTAGCGAGGAAGTCATTGGGGTCATCATCGCCATCATTGGCTTCCTCTTCGTGCTGTGTTTGCTGCACTGGCGGGGTGGTGACAGAAGGGTCCATACGAATCAGTGCTTTTGGCCATATCAAGGGCCAAACCGTGCATTGTTCAAGGTTTAACTCGCTATCAGCTTCGTCCGATTGGAAAGGAGGATATAAACCAGCGCAACCCGGTAAAGTCCGGATCAATTCAACCCTGAACACGTCATCGGCCATAGGCCTGCCGTTGAAAATGCGGTTGAGAGGTCTCACGATCTTACCCTTTGCCACTTCCTTCAGCTCACCGTTCACATCAAGGAGCAATGTGCATCTCGTCTCGTCGGCCTGCGAAAACACGTGTAAGGCGTTAGAGAGGGCGCCAAAGAATGAAGTAATATGTATCTTATCGAGGGTTTTACGATGCTTAATTACCGTGATGGCGTTGAGCTTGGCTAACGGCGATGGTCCGCGGGTTGTCGGCGGGGTAATAAATACGGGAGGGCTTGATCTTTGAGGCGCGGTGACGGCCGGCGATTCCTCCCTACCATCTGCGTTGTAGCCGGCCGGACTCTGCACAACAGGCGCCACACCACTCGAGTTGCTGGAGCCTGGTAAGCTGATCACGGGGGGAGGCCCTTGTTTGCCCCCCACAAACCAAGCCCCAATGGACATACAGATGTTGGGCAGGAAGGTGTTGAGCCTTTTTTCCACCACTGAATCGATGGACGCATCCATTTTCGATTGATCGGCCATCTTCCACTCCTTTCGCTTCTCCTTGGAGTCAGGGAAGTAATAGGAATGTTTATGACCCATTCCGGCGCCGACCACATGTCCATGATGCGGCACTTTATCCGACGACACCTTCATTTGTCTCGTTTAGAGAACTAAGGAAAGGTGTCTGATATGGGGCCTTCGGGTCCGAGGAGTCTTCGGATTGATCCTGTGCATCCTTTTCTTGTTCATTGAGAATTTTGTTCTCAAGTTCCTTCACCTTGACGTTCAAGACAAGCTCCCCGGGCGATTTGAGATTATCCCTGAATCGGGGCCTAACAAATTTCCGGGCGAGCGGGTCTTTGATCTTGTCGTAGGGGTTCGGCCCTTCCCTTCGTGCGTCCTCCTTTTGCCAAATTGGCTCCTTTCCGGCGTAACCCCGGCTTCCGAGATTGTGGGGAGTAACGTTCTTCTTCTGCATGTCTTTCCCCCACTGCCTCAGCTTCTGCTTTGTAGCAGTGGCTTCTATGGCCAAGAATTCTTTAAAATCCTCTTCGGAAATGCTGGGCCACATTTTGTGGATCTCGTCGAAACCGGCACCTTCTTCCTCAATCATCTTCCTAACATTTGTTCTCCAAGTTGAAAGGGCTTTTCCCAACTTGCCGAGGGCTTGTGTGTTAACAATATTTGTTTTGATATCCTTGTTATTGTAGGGTGCCGGGAACTTGTATCGTGTGTGCACCTTATCAATGAGGTAGGCGGCCAAACCTTCGTTGTCCTTCGCCTTTAGGTTGTCATCGTTGATTCTCCCCCATTCCCAAGCGATGCATCCAAGCTGGATGCCGTACCCTTTGACATATTTTCCCGGCTTCGTAGGAAGACCGCTTCTAGGGTCCACCTCTGTGAATGCATGTTGGGTGGTGCCGAGCTTGTTTGGTTCCCTCTTCTTGCATTTACGGTCTTTTCTGGCTTCGCTACCTGAAGGGCCGCCCTCCTCGGCGCCACTAGTAGTGGTCCCAGCATCACCACGCTCAGCTTCACTAGCGGATGGCGCCTCCATCTCATCATCGGCCGCATGCTCGATCTCATCATTGTCGGCATGCTTGTACTGTGCAAGCATCGACAAGTATGCGTTGGCGCCTCCTGTCCGAGAACCCCCGGCCTGGTCGTTGTGAGCCATCGATCTTCGCACTATCGAGGAAATTATTAAGTCAAAGTTAGTACAAAAAATATAAGAAAAAACCACTTAACTAAATACTAATGTACCCCATGAGTCCAAATTTGCCGGAATGTCGATTAACTTCCGTATCGGCAAATTCGGGTAAATGTCCTATTGTATAGCAAAAGTCATGCCAAAATTCACGGAAAATTTCGGCATGACCTTTGCTAAAAATAGGGCATATGGAGTACCCGAATTTGCCAGAATGAAAGCTAATCAACATTCCGGCAATCTCAAGGGCCTCATGGGGTACCTGCAAACATTTCATACACACATGGCAACATTGATCGCATTCCGACAACATTTCGACAAATTCACAAAGGGCTCAACGGCCTCGATCACCACACACATTTCACAAAAACAACCACGACATTCCACAAAGGCATCACCACATATCCACCACCACCAACACATTCACCACAAAACATCATCAATGCTCTCATCATCTCACCTGAAATCCGAGAACAACAACGGCGTCAACGTCCTTCTAAACATATTTCATATGGAAAAACAATTGGAATTAAGAATTATAATCATAACAATTGGAATAATTGAAACATTTGAACTAACTAACTAAACCTAATTTGAACTAACCTAAAACTAACTAACTAATTTGAACTAAGCCAATTTGAACCTACCTAATTTGGACTAACTAACCCTAAAACGTAAACCTAATTTGAACTAACTAAACCTAAAACCTAATTTGGATGGCCCAAACTCTCTCTTCCCCTCTTGTCTGCCTAGGGAACACGTAGGGGAGTTTCTCCTCTCTCACTCCCTCCTCTCTGTCGTGGAGACAAAACCGTGGGCTATGCCGCCCCCTACACCCCTACGACCCTCTCTCTCTCACCCATTTGCACCTCACGCCGCAGAACACCCCCAATGGACGTTGAGCACGCCACTCTAGACACGTCCACGTTCTGCACCTCACACTTGACTTTGGTCGTTTTTGACTGCGTCATCCTCCTCACTCCAGCATGCAAACACCCCAGTCCCCAGCTCCTTAACCCAGCCATCTCTCTCTCAGTTTGGCATTATATCGAACACCTAGTGGGCAAGGGGGGAGAGGTGGCCGGGGAAGAAGGGGAAGGAGGGAGAGGTGGCCGGCCGAGGAAGAAGGGGAAGGAGGGAGAGGAGAGCAAGAAGGGAGAGGAGGGGAAGAGGGCGTGCTCACCTTGCTCGGGGAAGAGGAGATGGCGGCTGGCGGCGGGGACCGTGGCGTGGATGACCACGGGCTCGGTGAGGAGGGGGGAGGGCTCGGGGGATGGCGGCGGCAGAGGCAGAGGTAGAGGCGTGGGGGAGAGGCGATGGTAGAGGCAGAGGCATGGGGGACGATGGCGGCGGAGGCAGAGGCGCGGGCGAGGTCGTCCGCGGCAAGGGGAGGGCTCGGGCTAGGCACGCGCGGGAGAGATTGAGGGAGATGACGGTTTTAACCGTGCGCGGTTCGTATAGCTAAGTGTTATAGCTGCTCTATAGAGGGTGATGCCTTAGCGCTGGCGAACATGGTATTCGGTTCGCCAGCGGTAAGGCTTACCGCTGGCAAACAGCTAACCCTGTTCGCCAGTGGTAGAAGCTCACCGCTGGCGAACGTGGTTCTGTGTTCGCCAGCGGCAAGTGAGTAATCTTTTAGTATTATTATTTTCCATTCTGTTTATTATTTTGTTTTCCAAATTAATTTTCCCTTTATTGATTTTCATGTTTTCTTGTTTTCTTATCTATTTCTTGTTTTGTTTTCTAAGTCATGATTTTAAAATTTGTAAAAAAGTGACTTAATAAAATTGGTATGTTTTTTTATTATTTAGCTTTCCCATTTATTTTCTTTTTTCCCTCTAATTTTTTCTGTTTTCTTGTTTTGTTTTCCTACTACTAGGAAAAAGCCTATCTGTGGCGCAACTTTTTGGAATTCTGTGGCGCATCCTGGAAAAAGTGGGATGCGCCACAAAATTCTCGCCACTAAAATATATTTCTGTGGCGCACGTGGATGGTGCGCCACAGAAATACTCAGATTCTGTGGCACACCCATAACCGTGCGCCACAGAAATATTTCAGTGGCGCACCCTATGTGCCATGCGCCACAGAATTTTTTTTTAATTTCAAAAAAAAGGGCGGCCAGATCTAGATCCAGATCTAGATCTAGCCGCCGGAATTTCGCCGGAGCTCATCGGAGACCATGTTGCCGTGGGTGGAGGAAGGGGTCGTCGGAGGTCGCCGGGGTGGAGGAGGAGGTCGCCGGAGGTGGAGGTCGCCGGAGGTGGAGGTGGAGGTGGAGGTAGAGGAGGAGGTTGCCGGGGTGGAGGAGGAGGAGGTCACCGGAGGTTGAGGTCGCCGGGGTTGTGGAGGAGGTCGCCGGGGTAGTGGAGGAGGTCGCCGGGGTAGTGGAGGAGGTCGCCGGAGGTGGAGGTCACCGGAGTTGTGGAGGAGGTCGCCGGGGTGGTGGAGGAGGTCGCCGGAGGTGGAGGTCGCCGGAGTTGTGGAGGAGGTCACCGAGGTGGTGGAGGAGGTCGCCGGAGGTGGAGGTCGCTGGAGTTGTGGAGGAGGTCGCCGGAGGTGGAGGTGGAGGTGGAGGAGGAGGAGAGAAGATGTGGAGGAGAGGAGAGGAGAAGAGAAGGAGGAGGGAGGAGAAGTGGAGGGGAGAAGTGGAGGGGAGAAGTGGAGGAGAGGAGAAGTGGAGAATGGGAGAGGAGAAGTGGAGGGAGAAGTGGAGGAGAGAAGGGGAAAAGAGAGGGAGAGAAGGGGGCGCATGGGCTACATATGCGCCACAGAATTGTCTTTTTTATTTTTTTATTTTTTTTATTTTGCTGGAAAAATTCTTCTGTTGGCCATAACTTTTTTTTCGTTTCAAATTTTGAGAATCTGAAAAAAGCCCAAATGGGTAAACCCTGCTGAGGGCGGTTCCGAAATTTTCTCTTGTTTTTTTTGAGGTATTAAATGCATTTTTTTCGACGTCGATGCAAAAGTTATGGCCGTTTTACTATTTTCTCACCTACTTTGCGAAAAAAAGGCAAAATGTGTATTTTTTATTTTTCCTAACAACTAGACCCTAAACCTTCCCTATATCTAAAAGGATTTTATTTTTTGAATTTGTAATCATTTTCTTTCACTTGGTGCAAAATTGAAAAGGCGATCCACGGGAGGGGGGTGGGATCTGTTTTCAAAAATTCTGTGGCGCATGGGGCCACATGAGCCACAGAAATGTCTCTTTCTGTGGCGCATGTAGAAGGATGCACCACAGAAAGCCACATTTCTGTGGCGCATGTGGCCCCATGCGCCACAGAAATGGGTTGATAGGGGGTGGCCCGATCTTCTCTTGTGAGCAACTCGAATTTGAAGGTGGATATTTGGTGGATGATTTGGAAACTTGATAACTAGTGCTACACTGAGATCTCACCGTGGTTAATCCCTGCTGCCAATGCAACAACAATCGATCCCTTTAGCTATTCTCAACTACACACTCTTGCACATGCAATCATAGATCACAAGTGGTCCTGTATCCCCTTGTTCCCAATGGAACAACAAGATAGCACGTAAGATTTGCAAAGGTAATACTTCAAGATGAAAGCTTGAGCTTACAATCTGGAGGCTAGGGTTTTTGGTTTAAACTTGATCTAACCTAATCAACTCGCATCAAAGAAGTATATATGGGGGAGGGGTGCGGCCAGCAGCCAGAGGGCCCTCCCACCTAGCCCAACTCGGATTGGGTCCATCCTAACCATATTGGATACAAACCGACCCAATTGGGTTCGGCCTAAAAAGGGACACGCAGGTCCAAGTCCTAAGGTGACTAGGACTCCTCCTTGACGCCACCAACAGGGGGTTGTGCGCCACCTTCTTGCATCTCCACTTGTGCTCCTGCCTCCCTCTCCTCCCTCAAGCACTTGTGGTGTTTGTTCTGAAATTTATCCTCCCTTGAATCTTTGTTGTTCTTCATATGATCCTCCATGTACTCCACGCCATGGTGCTCCTCTCCTCCATTAGCGTTTGTGTTATCAATAAACCTGAGAATACATACATGCATGGATTTAGGTAGTATAAAGTTCTCACAATCAGAAACATCATAATCTAATAAGAGAGAATTCACCTGTTGTTCTATCAACTTGGTTCTTGACCTTGTCATTGGACCAAGTCTCACTTCTTTGGAATTATCTTGGACAGTAACATCTTCAATTGGAGAAGTAGTAGGAACACTAGGGATGTCCTCATCATCCTCCCCCCCTTGAAAAGGCATCGTCCTCGATGCAAGATCATCTCCAATGTAAGGTGATAAATCAGCCACATTGAAAGAATTACTCACACCAAACTCATCACTTGGAAGGTCTATCTTGTAAGCATTGTCATTAATTTTTTCAAGCACTTTGTAAGGACCAGCACCTCGAGGCATCAATTTGGATCTTCTCAATGTTGGAAATCTGTCCTTTCTAAAGTGTACCCAAACCATATCTCCAGGTTGAAACAACACCTCCTTTCTTTTCTTATTTACTCTATCAGCCACATACTTCCCTTTCTTCTCTATGGCCTCCTTTGTCTTCTCATGAATCTTGTGCACAAAATCAGCTCGTTTGGATGCCTCCATATTTGTTCTCTCTTGTATGGGAAGTGGCAATAAATCAAGTGGTGTAATTGGTTTAAAACCATAAACTACCTCAAAAGGGCATAATTGAGTAGTAGAATGGACAGCCCTATTGTATGCAAACTCCACATGGGGTAAACAGTCCTCCCATTCTTTCAAATTCTTCTTGATCATGGTTCTCAATAAGGTTGACAATGTTCTATTCACCACTTCAGTTTGTCCATCAGTTTGGGGGTGACATGTAGCTGAAAACAGCAGCTTCGTTCCTAGCTTCCCCCATAGCGTCTTCCAAAAGTAGCTCATGAACTTGACATCACGATCAGAAACAATTGTCCTTGGTACTCCATGTAATCTCACAATGTCCCTGAAAAACAGATTAGCAATATGCGACGCATCGTCGCTTTTGTGGCATGCAATAAAATGTGACATCTTAGAAAATCTATCCACTACCACAAATATAGAATCATGTCCTCTTTTAGTCCTTGGTAAACCTAGCACAAAATCCATACTAATATCTTCCCAAGGTGTAGTAGGTGCAGGTAGAGGAGTATACACACCGTGAGGCTTCAACTTGGACTTTGCTTTATTGCATGTGATGCAACGTTGCACAAACCTGTACACATCACGCCTCATATGTGCCCAATAATAATTTTCAGCTAACATGAGCAATGTTTTCTCACGTCCAAAGTGTCCCATTAATCCACCACTATGAGATTCCTGCAATAACAACAAACGCAAGGAACACTCGGGAATACATAATTTGTTAGCTTTAAAAAGAAAGCCATCATGTAGGTGATATTTATCCCAAGCCTTGACAGTAGAACATTTAGTGTAAGGCATAGAAAACTCATTATCATCAGTATATAGAGATTTCAAACTCTCCAATCCCGAAACTTGGACATCTAATTTGGTGAGTAACATATTCTTTCTTGACAAAGCATCAGCTACCACATTCTCTAATCCTTTCTTGTATTTAATAATGTATGGAAACGATTCAATGAATTCTACCCATTTAGCATATCTCTTATTAAGATTAGATTGACTCTTCAAAAATTTCAAAGCCTCATGATCAGAATGTATTATAAATTCCTTTGGCCATAAATAATGTTTCCAAACTTGAAGAACTCTAACAAGAGCATACAATTCCTTATCATAGACAGAATAATTCAATTGTGCACCATGCAATTTCTCAGAAAAATAAGCAAGTGGTTTCTTATCTTGCATTAATACACCTCCAATACCTATGCCACTAGCATCACATTCAATTTCAAATTGTTTATGAAAATTAGGAAGCATCAATAATGGAGCCGAAATCAACATATTTTTCAGAGTATCAAAAGCAATATCTTGAGCAACCCCCCACACAAATTCCACACCTTTCTTAGTCAAATCATTCAAAGGGGCAGCGATAGTGCTAAAATCTTTCACAAATCTTCTATAAAATCCAGCAAGGCCTAAAAATCTTCTCACTTGACTCACATTCATGGGTATAGACCAATTTTTAATTGCTTCAATCTTAGACTCATCTACTTCTATCCCATGCTTAGAGACAACATATCCAAGAAATATGACCTTATCTTTGCAAAAAGTGCACTTCTCAAGATTACCAAATAATTTATTTTCTCTTAGCACTTGCAAAACTTGTCTTATATGATCAATGTGTTCATGTTCATTGTGGCTATATATGAGAATATCATCAAAATAAACTACCACAAACTTGCCAATAAAATTTCTCAAAACATGGTTCATTAATCTCATGAAAGTACTAGGTGCATTAGTTAATCCAAAAGGCATTACTAACCACTCATATAAACCAAATTTTGTTTTAAAGGCTGTTTTCCATTCATCCCCCTCTTTCATCCTAATTTGATGATAACCACTACGCAAATCAATTTTAGAGAAAACAGCAGCACCACTCAATTCATCAAGCATATCCTCCAACCTAGGTATAGGATGTCTATATCTTATAGTGATGTTGTTAATTGCTCTACAATCCACACACATGCGCCATGTACCATCTTTCTTAGGAACTAAAATAACAGGAACAGCACAAGGAGAAAGGCTTATTCGAATATAACCTTTGTCCAAAAGCTCTTTTACTTGCCTCTGAATTTCCTTGGTCTCTTGGGGATTTGTTCTATAGGGAGCTCTGTTTGGTAATGTAGCACCAGGAATAAGGTCAATTTGGTGCTCAATCCCTCTCAATGGTGGCAGTCCCGAGGGCACCTCCTTTGGAAAAACATCACCAAAATCCTGCAAGACATTAGAAACACCAAGAGAAAGAGGAGTCATGTCATTAGAAACTAAAATTTCCCCTTATGCATGAGCACTATAGGTACTAAACTAGGATCCTCACGAAACTCTCTCAAATCATCTTTGGTGGCGAACATTGTTAAAAGGCTCACTCCCTTACTTTTACCACTCGACCTAGGTTTGTTTTCTCCCACAGAAAAATTGTTTTCACTCTTTTCTTGCCTATCACTCTCCTTTTCTAAATGCACTTCATTTTTTTGTCTAGACTCATTAACAATTTGCTGCGGTGTCATAGGCCTCAATATAATGTCCTTGTTATGCCAGTTCAATGTATATGTGTTGGCTCTCCCATCATGAATAACCTTCCTGTCAAACTGCCACGGTCTGCCCAATAACATGTGACAAACTGACATGGGAACCACATCACACTCAATTGTATCCTTATATGGTCCAATCTGAAATTCCACTCTCACCATATGGCACACCTTAATTTCTTCTTTGTCACTCAACCATTGAATATAATAAGGGTGTGGGTGCGGAATATACTTCAACTTGAGCCTTGCACACAATTCTTTGCTAGCCAAATTTCTGCAACTTCCTCCATCAATGATCACCTTGCAAGCCATTTGGGGACCTACAATTGCTTTAGTTTGGAATAAATTGCACCTTTGACTCTCTTCACTTGGAACAACACTCAAAGCTTGTGTGCAAACAATAGTTGGATAATGTGAAGCATTGGCATCAAGAGGACCATCATCATCATCATATGTGTCATCCTCATTAGGATTAGCATCATCTCCTGTCTCATACTCATCATCAGCATTAAGAAGCATGACCTTTTTATTAGGACATTCTCTCTTAAAATGTCCTTTACCTCCACATGTATGACAAAGCATATCTCTATTTCGTGTTGCATTGTTTGTCGAGGGTGGGGTTGTTTTCCTTGCAGCAGAATTACTACTCTCAGGTTTTGAACTAGGAACACTTCGGGTTGGAGCAACTGGAGGTGTTGATGGTGAAACAACCGAATTTTTTGGTGGAAAACTCCTCCTTGTGCTCATGTGTGCTTCCTCAGCCAACCTCTTTTCAGCTTCTCTTGCTTGATGTAACAAATCTGTCATATCACTATATTGTGTATGCCTCACAATGCTCTTAATTTTAAATTGTAAACCAGAGAGAAACCTTTGCATTGTTTGGTCAGGAGCCTCTCTAACCCGAGCTCTTTGGAGAATCAACTCCATCTCTTTGTAATATGCATCCACTGATTTTGTACCTTGCTTTAATTGTTGAAGCTTATCATAGAGAGTTCTAATATAATTTTTGGGTACAAACCTGTCCCGAAGCAATTGTTTCATCTCTCCCCATGTAGCAATTTCAGGTTCTTCTGTTTCAGCCCTCAATTCAGTGAGGCTATCCCACCACAAAAGTGCATAACCCTCAAATCCAGAAGAAGCAAGCTTAATTTTTCTCTCTTCGCAATAGTCATGCAATCTCCAAAGCTTCTCAATTTTCAGCTCCCACATCAAGTATTCTTCTACATCTTCAGCATCACAAGTGAGAGTAGGAATAGAAAATTTTGGTTTACCCAAACCATCATCCTCTCGATTATGTTCCAATTGGATCCCCCTTGCAGCAACTCCTCCACGGCCACCATGCAAATTGCCACGGCCATGCAAATCAGCAGCATTGGGTGGAACTCGCCGTTGGTTGTTATTATTCTCCAGGAGTGTTGTTAAATTTGCAACCTGTCTTGTCAAATTGGTCACGGCTTCTTGTAAAATATTCACAGATTCTTGAGTAGCAGCAGCATCAATTTTGAGGTCCAAAGTGTTCAACTCCTCCCGCAAACTATCATCACTCTTCTCTATCTCAGCAGCAATTTTTCTATACATGGTTTCTCTCAATGCTTCATACTCATTCCACTTGACCGTATCCTCAGGGTTCTTCTTATCCTGCACAACAAGATCACTAGCAGCATCCATTGATTAAGATGTTAGTGAAAACAAAATAATAATGGGATGTGGTGTTCTCTCACAACTCACTCAAACCAGCAAATAATAGTGTATCTTTACTTGTTCCAAAGTGAAAAGGATTTACTTACCAACAAGTATCAAAGAAAGATGTACCAAGTGTGAGAAGAGAATAACCAGGATATCAAGTTTCACACGGCAAACAGGCTATTTGGTGGAGCTTGGCTTAGGAAATCCTAACACACCAAAATAACAAGGCCTAATTTGCTGTTTGTGATGATGTCAAACCACACCTATAGAACTCACACAAAGGATGGAGACAAATGTGGCAATGCAAATATATGGATGGAAAATTTGCAATGCACTCGAAAGACACTAGCAATTGCTCAATGTAAAGCAGGCACAAGATTGCTCAAATTAGTAGTGCAAAAGTAGTGTAAAACAGCTCCAAAAACTGCAGTAGTTATGATCAACTTACAGGCCTCTTCTTTCTTCTTTCTTCTTTTTTTATACTCTCTTTGATGTTTCCACTCGTTTGGATATATCAATATTTCTTCACTGTAGCACTTCTCTCTCGGCCACAATATGTCGCACCGCGGAGCAAATTTTTCGGAAAAACAAACTCGTGCAAAGAACCTATTGAGCAGCCTGTGAGCAATAAAAGAGCTAGTCTTATAGGTAAGCTCCTAATTGTATGTGTAGATAGGCTGTGTCTAAGGTTGACAAAGATCCGAAAAGAAAACCTAGTGAAAGATTGCAAAAAACTAGACGCAAGCGACTCACAGATTACCACGGCAGAGAAACTGGACGTTTTTTGTGCCTTGGCAGGAATCCGAGCTCGACTAGAAAAGGGAAAACACACGGCAGGGAAAACAACGATTTTTGGTGCCGCGGCAGAACTCGATGCAAACTCGGAAAAGAAGCTAGACTAGGACTCGGTTAACTAATTTTTTTTTGGAATTTTGATAGTTGGACTCCGATTCAAAGTAGATGATGAACCCTAACTTGATGAACCCGACACTAGAAAAAGAAAAACAGGGACACAAAACACCAACTCAAACAGCAATTAAACTATGCAAATTGGTGTGATCTAAGGCTATGGCAAATTCTATACCTAATATTTTTGGCTTTTTCTGTATAGGTAATAAAAACACTCAAATCTAGGGAAAAGAAAACGCTCACCGAGTAAACCCGAGAATCTGATACCAAGATGATAGGGGGTGGCCCGATCTTCTCTTGTGAGCAACTCGAATTTGAAGGTGGATATTTGGTGGATGATTTGGAAACTTGATAACTAGTGCTACACTGAGATCTCACCGTGGTTAATCCCTGCTGCCAATGCAACAACAATCGATCCCTTTAGCTATTCTCAACTACACACTCTTGCACATGCAATCATAGATCACAAGTGGTCCTGTATCCCCTTGTTCCCAATGGAACAACAAGATAGCACGTAAGATTTGCAAAGGTAATACTTCAAGATGAAAGCTTGAGCTTACAATCTGGAGGCTAGGGTTTTTGGTTTAAACTTGATCTAACCTAATCAACTCGCATCAAAGAAGTATATATGGGGGAGGGGTGCGGCCAGCAGCCAGAGGGCCCTCCCACCTAGCCCAACTCGGATTGGGTCCATCCTAACCATATTGGATACAAACCGACCCAATTGGGTTCGGCCTAAAAAGGGACACGCAGGTCCAAGTCCTAAGGTGACTAGGACTCCTCCTTGACGCCACCAACAGGGGGTTGTGCGCCACCTTCTTGCATCTCCACTTGTGCTCCTGCCTCCCTCTCCTCCCTCAAGCACTTGTGGTGTTTGTTCTGATATTTATCCTCCCTTGAATCTTTGTTGTTCTTCATATGATCCTCCATGTACTCCACGCCATGGTGCTCCTCTCCTCCATTAGAGTTTGTGTTATCAATAAACCTAAGAATACATACATGCATGGATTTAGGTAGTATAAAGTTCTCACAATCAGAAACATCATAATCTAATAAGAAAGAATTCACCTGTTGTTCTATCAACTTGGTTCTTGACCTTGTCATTGGACCAAGTCTCACTTCTTTGGAATTATCTTGGACAGCAACATCTTCAATTGGAGAAGTAGTAGGAACACTAGGGATGTCCTCATCATGGCTCCCTCCCAATCATTTGTGCCGGGGCCCACCATATTTCTGTGGCGCATGGGTCTAGATGCGCCACAGATGTGGCTTTCTGTGGCGCATCTAGACCAATGCGCCACAGAAAGCCACATTTCTGTGGCGCATCTGGACCCATGCGCCAAAGAATTCCAAATTTTATGTGGCGCATGGCTATTTGGTGCGCCACAGAAAATATTTCTGTGGCGCATGGCTATTTGGTGCACCACAAAATCAGTTTCCACCTATAGCTACTTTCCTAGTAGTGTCCATTTCATGATTTTGAAAAAGAGTGACTTAATGAATAAAAATAATTAAGTTTCAAGGATATAAACATAATTAAGTTACACATATATATAATTAGTGCAAAATATCACATCCGTAGATCATCAATACAAGTCCGATACAAAAGAGAGATACGCATCGCGCGTCTTTCTCAGCGTTTGGCATTCTTCTTGCCTTTTTTGGTCGCTGTTGCATAATTTAGCCCCACATCATGACTTCTTCTTTTGAATGGAAGACCTTGTTTAGGTAGCGTGGTTTTGCTTCTTCTTGTGGTGTATGTTGCCTTATCATCATGATCTTGATCATCGTCGATATTTGGGTCGCCGAACATGTCGAACTCGTCCTCGTTGGCGACACCGTCCATTCCGACGATGTTTCTTTTGCCTCTCCTGACAACGACACGGCTAGGCCGTGACGGATCGGTTATGAAGAAGCATTGGGAGACGTGCTTAGCCAGTACCCATGGCTCATTTTGCGTGGTGACGTTCATGCTTGATGAATTGCCAGCTTCGGGTATAACCATGGTGGTGAAGTATTTGTCTTCTTTTTGGACGGTCGACATCCTAGCCCATCTGACGCGGAACATCGGCACCTTCTCTCCAGAGTAGTTAAGCTCCCAGATCTCCTCGATCCTTTCATAGTATCTTAACTTTTTGTCACCGGTGTAGGATTCCATCGTTACCCCTGAGTTTTGATAATCTGATGTTTTGTCCTTTTGCTATGTGTAGAAAGTGAACCCGTTGATATCATATGCTTGAAACGTCGCGAGGTTGGGGGCGGGGCCACGTGACAAGGCGTATAAGAGTTTAGCTTCCGCACTAGCTGTTGGGGGCGGAGCGTCAAGCTCATCTTTGAACCAACACAAGAAAGAGGAGTTGTGCTCTCTAATTATTTCTCCTTCTGTCCTCCACTTGCCCTGGTCAGTGTACTTCTTCTCAATCAGGCTCTTGTGCTTTTCCACCCAAATATCGACAATTTGAATGTGTTGGAGAGCCACTAAGTTTGCCCTGTTAAAATCTGTGCGTCGAGAAGCGTGGTACACATGCAACTCCCTCCGGCCATTTTTGTGACCTGCTCCATCGATCTTGCCAATGTGTTTGTTTCCGGGCAAACCAATAGGGTCCTCCCCATCCAGAAAATTCGTGCAGAAAGAGGTGCACTCTTCGGTAAGAAAGCCCTGAACCATGCTTCCATCCGGATGGGCCCTGTTACGAACGAATCCTTTGATGACCCCGTTCATCCTTTCGAATGGCATCATGTTGTGCTGGAACAACGGCCCGAGATGGATGATATCATCCATGATATGGACCAACATATGCACACAGATGTCAAAGAATGCGGGTGGGAAGTACATCTCAAGCTCGCATAGTATCACGACGATCTCTTCCTGCAGCCTTGAGAGTTGCTTCCCGGTGATTGACTTTCGGGAGATCACGTCGAAGAAGTTACAGAAGCCAAAAAGGGTTTCACGGACGTGCTTGTCCATTATCCCTCCGATCGCAACCGGAAGTATCTACGTCATCATCACGTGACAGTCATGAGACTTCATCCCGCTGAACTTTTGTTTCTGCGGGTCTAAAAATCTGCTTATTAGCCCCGAGTAACCCAAAGGCACTCTGACTCCTAGAAGGCACTTGATCAATTGTTCGATCTCGTTCGTACTTAGAGTGAAGCAGGAGGGGGGCAGTAATAGTCGTTCCTCTTAACCCTTTTGCCCTTGGGACTGTCCGTCTCCTCTTCCGATTGGTCATGATCAATAGCCGGGCGTCCTCCGTGAAGCTCTTCCCGGATACCCATATGTATCAGGTCGCTTCTTGCTTTCGGCCCATCTTTCGTCCTCTCCGGCATGTTCAGCAGAGTGCCAAACAGACTCTCGAACACATTCTTCGTGATATGCATTAGATTTAGGCAATGAGGCGTACCAAGGATGGGCCAGTACGGCAAGTCAAAAAACACGGACCTCGTCTTCCATACATTCAGGAGTAGTTTTGGCGCCTTTTGCTTCTTTCCCGGCCGAGGGCACTCTTCCCATTCATTCATCAAATCATATATTTCTTTGCCGCACCTCTTACGTGGAGGTGCCCGGAGCTCTTCTTCGCCGTTGAAAAGGTCTCCACGCCTTCTCCACGAGTCATTAATTTGTAGCCACCTTCGATGGCCGATGTAGACGGTTTTTGAAGACCCGGGATCTTTCTGGAGCTGGTGAAATGTCGGGTCATCCATGCACCTCACACATCCATTATGTCCGTGGCACACCTAGCCTGAGACGTATCCGTAGCCGGGATAATCGTGCATCGTACAGAGCAAGGCGGCTCTCATAGGAAAATATTCTTCTGCGAGGGAATCCCATGTGTTGACCCCGCCTTCCTCCCATAACGTGTGTAGCTCATCTTTCAGTAGCTTCAGATACAGATTGATGTCGGTGCTCGGTTGTTTCGGCCCTTGAATGAGCATGCTCATGTGTATGTACTTCCTCTTCATGCACAGCCAGGGCAGGAGGTTGTATATCCATACGAACATGGGCTAGGTGCTATGTGTGCTCCTTTGGTTGCCAAACGGATTGAGCCCATCGGTGCTCGCACCCAACCTAGTGTTCCGTGGCTCTGCCCCGAAAGTTGGATATTCATCGTCCAATGCTTTCCACTGGCCTGCATCCGAAGGGTGTGTCAGATTTACCTTTTCATTCCGCTCTGGATCTCTCAGAACTTTCTCCCTTCTCTCCGCGTGCCAACGCATGAGCTTTGCTTCCTTGCGGTCCGCGAAATAGAGCCGTAGACGGGGGATGAGCGGAAAGTACCACACAACTTTTCGAGGAGCTTTATTTCTCCCTTTCTTGTATCGAGCAGCCTTGCACATCGGACATGTAGTCTTGTCCGCGTCCCCTTCCCGAAAGATGTAGCAGTCGTTGATGCACATGTGGTATTTTTCGTGGGGGTAGATCAAAGGGGCACACGATTTTCTTGTCCTCATCACAACTTTTAGGACACGTGTTCTCCTTCGGAAGCTTTCTCTGCCAGTATTGCAGACTTGCGTCGAGGCTTACGTCGCTCCATTTGTATCTTGCCTTCATCTGCACAACATCGAGCGCTACTTTCAAGCGGGACTCATCCAGTTCGCAATCTGGATACAACGGAGTATTCGAGTCTATCTCTAGTTGCGCCAGTTTAGATTGCTCTCTTGCGGCAGATCTGGGGTTAGTCGTCTTCTTGAGAAGTAGTTCTTTGAGATGAGGGTCCCGCACGACTGAAGTTAGCGGTGCCCGCGTGTCCTCGTCTTCCTCCGTTACGTGTTGCTCATCACTGTCTTCTCCAGCATATATATCATGGTGCGGATGAGCAGGCTCTTGATCATCTTCTTGCACCTCGTTGTCATCATTGACCTGCTGCCATTACCGATCATTTCCTGCCGCAGCCTCATGGATTTCATCATCATCTTCATCACCACTTATCCACTGAGTGTGCCTCTCCATGAAACCACGCCTGAGCACGTGCTCCAGCAACTGTCCGCTAAAGGGGTCGAGGGTGCCCTCTAGTCTGCATTTTTGACACGGATATTGTATCATTTTGCGATTATTTCGTAACATGTCTTCCGTCGCGTGCCTCAAGTATCTATTCATGACATGTTCGCTCAAAGTGACCATTGTCGCATGCATGGTGTAGAACAAATAATACAATTATTAGCACCATATATATCGTTTATCACGAAAAAATTCGGCATGACCTTCCTAGAAATAGGACCTAAGAGGGAGTGCCAAAATTTGCCGAGACGGAAATTAATCAACATCCCAGCAAAATATTGGCAACTCATTTTAATTTCACAAAAAATCGTTAATTTCGGTCCATTTCGACAAATTTTGGTCAAATTTCACAAAAAATCATTAATTTCGGTCCATTCCGGCAAATTTCGATCCATTCTGGCAAATTTCGGTCAAATTTCACAAAAAATCATTAATTTAATTTAATATATAAAAATCAATCCACCGTAATTAGATGACCACACGTACGAGATCGAGTCAAATTCACCGAGAAATTGATGTGTAATGCTTGTAGCTAGAACGATGTGTTGGAGAGAGAGAGAGCGAGATAGGACTAGATCTAGAGTTGTGGAGGGAAATCCTTTGGTGGATAGGTTGGAGAGAGGGAGGTGAGGCTAGATTTATCAACTAAATTAGTTTTTATTGGTTGAAACTAGGGGAAATGATGGGGGGTGGCATTTAATGGAGTAGCAACAATGGGGAGTGAAGAGGAGAGGAAAGTGCAATAATGGAGAGGAGAAAGGGGGCTGGTCGGGTTGGTGAAAATGCCAGGAAATCACTGGCGAACAAGCGGAAGGTTCGCCAGTGGTACGTGCCTTACCACTAGCGAACCGTCTACGTTGTTCGCCAGTGGTAAACGCGGGACCGGGGGACCCCAGCGGGACCATCTACCGCTGGCGAACCATGGTTCCTGTTTGCCAGTGGTACCTAACTTACCGCTGGCGAACAGGAACGTGCGTTCGCCAGTGGTAGATGGCCCCGCTCAGTACACCCGGGTCCGCGTTTACCACTGGCGAATCAGTTTTATAGTTCGCTAGTGGTACGTGCCTTACCACTGGCGAATCAGTTTTATAGTTCGCCAGCGGTACTTACCACTGGCGAACACGTTTTATTCGTTTGCCAGTGAGTGGCTGGCGGCTATAGCCCTTTTCCTACTAGTGATGGACGCGGCCGACACAGGGCCGGACAACAGTGATAGAGTCGATGTGGAGCCACCGGGCTGAGCGGGAGAAACGGCACGGACGCTGCAGGACCCGAATGCAGGCACGGTGCTGGTGACGAAGGAGTGAGCGCGCGGAGGCCATGTCAATGTCAAGCCTCCGAGCCTCACGGGAGACGGCGAAAGCGCCGCACAGGCATCAATGATGAAGAGGTTGGTGGAGCTGCCCCGAGAGCCGAACCGTGGAACCCAGCCCGCGGAGCTCGCCGGAGTTAATGAAGAAGGTCCCGTCCGAATTTGATCCAGCAAGCGCCACTACCAGCCCCACGGTGGGCGCCAACTGTCGTCGTGGTGAACAGACAGATGCCTAGGGGTAGGCTTAAGTTTGGGGCCGATGGACGCTAGAGGATTCGGGGAGGGATTATGCGCAGGAATACGCACACAAGGTGAAGCACACACACGGTTTACCCAGGTTCGGGGCCCTCGTGAGGAGGTAAGACCCCTACTCCTGCTTGTCTGATCTGTATATGATGATGTGTACCGGAGCTACAAGGTTGCTCCTAGAGCTATTTATCTAGAGGAGGAAGAAGAGCTCGTTTGTGAGCTGGGGAAAGTGAATCCCGGATCGGGGTGTCCCCTGAGCGCTTCCCCCTGGCGCTCCTTATAAAGGGGCGCCCAGGGGACAAGAGGTGGCCCACGGGATACTATGCACAGCACAACACATCACTGTACACGATTTGACTACTGGGGTCTTGTCCGCACTGTTGCCTATGTCATCACTTGTACTCTTGTCATGTCCATGCCACTGTAGCCACGTTGCCTGCGTCCTGGTCTTCATCATCTTGTACTCTGCCCTTATCTCCTGGGAGGTGGTAACTGGCACTGGTACGCGTCGAGGGAGCTTATGCCGGTCTGAGCCAGGGGCGTCCCAAGACCGACATAGGGAGGCGAGGTAGTTGGCGAAGGGGAGTGGGCAACGATGCCGGTCTGAGCTTGGAGCATCCCAAGACCCGGCATCGATGGAGAGTTGTCAATGAAGAGAACCGACACCGTCTATGCCATCGATGGGCAACTATGTCGATCTCGGGGTGATGAAGTGCTGCGTATGCCGGCCTGGGCGCGGGAGCGGAGAGTGGGCCGTCCGGGATAACCTGGCCACCCGACATAGGCTATGCCGGCCTGGGATTGTATGCCGGTCTGGCCCTTTCCGTGTCGGTCCCAGCGCTAGGATGCCGGCCTGGGTGATCCGTCCAGGGCGAATCGGCCTAACCGGGTCAGGTAATCCGACATAAGCTTATGTCGGCTCAGCGACTGGTATGCTGGCCTGGGCCATGCCAATGTCGGCCCAGGCTGCCTTCTTCTACTTTTCCTTTATCTTATGCGTATTTGTTTGTTGTCTCTTCCTTCTATTGTACCAATAGACTACCAACTCTGAGGTACCCGGGGTTATATCCCCGACAGAAAAAGTATTTCATTACAACCAAATGATCATGAGATACAAGGGGATGGCCTCAGGGGTGTACTCCTCCGCAGCATCGTGAGCCTCGTCCTCTGCATCCCCTCCCGAGGGTCCGACGCCCCCGTCAGCACCAGGACCAGGCTTGAAACAATCGCAGAGGACGCCTACAAGCTCGCCCACCTCCTCCTCCAAGGCCTCCGTGCACTCCTCGTCGTCGGCCTGCGTCGGCTCCAGGACTGCGTTGAAGCGAAGGCCCGCCTGGTTGAGCGCACCGGAGTTGCGGAGCAGGCAGAGGTTGGTGAAGATCAGCTTGCCTGCCTGGGCGAGCAGGTCGCGAAACTCAGTCTCCACGACCGCGTCCACCTTGCCGACCACCTTCTGCAAGTGCTCCACCAGGCTGAGGTAGAAGAAGACGTGACTCGTGGCCGCCTCGGGCTGGAACGCGCCATGGAGACCAAGGTTCTCCCCGCTAAGGCGCGAGTAAACCCGCTGGGCACGCTTGACGAGCTCCAGCATCATGGCCTGCTGCTCCCTGCCTAGCGTGACGAAGGTATCCCTCTCTAGCTTGGGCTCCTCCACCTGCTTCAGGAGGGGCTCGATCTGCTGAAGCGTGTCGTCATGCTCCTTGCGCACCTACTCCAGCTCCGCCAGTGCCAGGTTGCGCTCCTCCCGCAGGGCGCCAGCCTATTCGCGGGCGGAGTTGCGCTCCCTATGAAGCCACTGGGCCTCCTGCTTCGCGAGGTCTAGCTCATTCTTCAGCCCGCAGACCTTGTCCGCATGGCGTGCCTCCTGCGCCCGGATCTTCTGATTATTGGCGTCGTGCTCCTGGGCATGGATGTCCTTGGCCTTCTAGGCGAACTCTCCTCCATGGCGTCCCATTTCTTGACGAGGCGCGCGTCCGCCTCGGCATGGAGGTTACTCTCCCTCTGGTCAAGAGCTTCCCGACGGGAGACTAGGACTTCCTCGAGCTGCTCCAGACGAGCACTCTCCGTCTACTGCTCCGCAGCGGTGTGTGTAAGCTCGCGCTCGCGCGGCGCAAGCTCTCTCTCCGCGTCCGTAGCGGCCTGGAGGCATGCCTCCGCCTCCACCTCCTTCGCCGCAGTGGCTAGCAGGGTGGCCTCCGTCGCCGCAGGCTGCCACCCCTCCTCGCCTGCCGTGCGCGCCTCCTGGACCTCGCGCCGCGACGTTGCAAGGTGCCGACACTCGGCCTCATGCGCGGCACGCTCTACTGCGAAGCGTCGGTGCTCGGCCTCAAGCTCGGCAAGCCCCGCTGCAAGACTCCCACCGAGCCTATCGATGGCATGGTGGCGTGCGCCAGCAAGCTACTGTTCGGATGGCTTGCTGCCAGTGCGCTCCCAGAAACTACGATGTCCCAGCCCGTCACCACGAGCTGGTCGGGAAGCTCCTCTGTTGCTGGGAGCTCCCTCCGTACCAGGGCGAGGCGTTCTCTACTGCGATGCCTCCTTCAGGCACTGTCCCTGAAGCGCCTTCCTGAGGTGCTACCTCAGAAGGGATGATGACCTGGGCCTCAGTAGACAGCCCTAGGTCACTCCACTCCGCGGTCGCGCCTGTCGTGCCCGCAACGGGGGCCTCTCCCTTGGCAGTCTCCGCTGCCGCCGCCGCCACGGTTGTGGCTCCCGCCAACTCCGTCGCTGCGCCCCCGTCCGCGGCCGCCCGGGCCTCCGACACCGGAATCCTAGCAGTGGACGGCGCGGTGGCGACCGTGTCGCTCCGCGGGACCTTCGCCGGCATAGCCCTACAAGCAACTTTGGGCATCAAGACAAGGATCGATGCGGAAAAAAATAAAGGAAAGTCGCGGGTTTTCTCGTGCGGAGCTTACGAGCTAACGAACAGCCACGGCCTCTTCATCACCCCGATCCGCGGGGTTGAACTGCCTGCGGCAGAGGGCCCCGCCTCCACCGCCTCCTCCAAGCGGTGCCTTCGCATGGACGTCTCCTCGCCGTCGTCGCCACCGTCGGCCCCTCCGTGTACCTCGTCAGAGTACACGGTGTAGCGTCCCGACCCCGGAATTATACAGAAAGGCTATGTAACCCACAGGCTATGCTACACAATCGAAGGGCATGGGGTTACCGCTCCCACGCAACACCTCGATCATGCCACAAACACTGGCATAGCTATCAATGCATAATAGAGAGATCAAGACTGCGGAACATCTGGCACATCACTGACTCTACGACACAAAGAGATCATAGTTCAACTCATATAATCAGAAAGATAGCAAAAGACACATCAGAGGTCACAGACCCGAAATTACATCAAGCGGAAGCAAAATATAGTTGTCTAAACAACAAGATCCAAATTATGGCCTAAGAGGCCTACAAATAACAATCTCAGCCAGCCTGTTCCATGTCGTCCAAAGCTGGCACCTGGGAACCCCAGACTACTCGTCGATGTCAACAAAGGACCCACCTTCCTGCTCGGTGACATCCTCCTCTGAAACAAATAATAATCAACAAAGCAAGACTGAGTACGACGTACTCGCAAGGTTACTAGGGCGATATAGGCCCAATGCTAATTGGCTTCAAAGCTGTATAGTAGTTGTTTTGCATAAAGCTAGTTTTCCTTTTTGTAAAGACATGACTCATGGCATCGACTACTCAGAAGGTTTTTCACAAGGGGATAAGATAGTAAACTTTATTTCTTCGGTTCACCTTGAACCAATAGTAGCCAGAATGCACCACTCATCTCCACCAAGGCACTCCCTCGAATCACCCTCGAGGAAATGAACTTTTAACACATATTGCCAAATTTTAACTAAGTTCAGGTTTTCTATGATCTCATAATCCATTCCCAAGTTGTCCATAACCGTGGACACGGCTTTTTGGAAAGATTAAACCCTGCAGGGGTGTACTAATTTATCCATTGCGACCGTCCGGCTCGCCTAATTAGCTCTCTTCCGGGGAAAGTTGTCAAGTGGGCGCGGTTAAACCTTTACCTCTCATGAGACTATCCAAGGATCATCATGATGACAGGACAAGTTTTCCCATGCCTATTTCAGCACCCTGTCCCCATCGCCAAATCCTAAACACCACCACCCTCTTCATCGCGCCTTCATCCACCTGCAACTCACATGCAAATGGAAAGCGCAAACTAGAGTACCCTTGGATACGCCCGCACAAGTTATTTGGTTAGTTAGGGGCCCATACCCCCACCGATGGAAGCACGCTCGATCTTAGTTCAAGAGACAAGAACTCGCACCTAGGTGGCAAGAATGAGGCAAAACACCATCCCCGATGGCAACTCATCCAAGCCTTTTAAGCATTTTAATTAAGTACCACAAGTATCCACCTTGTCCGAACATTCCATCAATTTCATAAGCATGGAAATAATCACCGGACAACTAAGAATTCGACTAAGCATGGCTAAGCATAGCTAAGCACAAAGTACAGCAGATATAATCTTTAACTTAGGCCAACACATCAAACCTATGGTTAGTAGGAGGGGAGACATGTAATGGTTTAGGGAACATGCAATTCATAGGATACTCTATATCTGGACCAAAAGTTGATATTGAAATCGAATGCAATATTATGGTGGAGAAAATACTTTAATAAAACAATAGGATGATATATGCCAAGAAGGTTAGGTTATCTCTTGCATTGCTGACGGGGCTGGAAGCACAGATCGTCGAGGTATGGATGGGGAACCTCGACTCCTGAATCTACCGATGCACAAAACAATAACAGGAGAACAAAGGTGGCGCGCACGAGGACGATTCAAAGGGCGCATTCGAAGCGCCCGTCTACGGGGAACTAATCTACCGCGGTGCCTCTACCTAATGGTCGCCGGAGCGACGCGAGCGACGGCGACCGGCGGCAGGTCTAAGACAAGCTATGGTGGCACGGCGAACTGAAGAGAGAGAAGGAGGATGGGGACGTCCAGGAGAAGCATGAGCTCACCCTAGACTCGTTGTTGCTCACGGTGGTGAAGGAGGAGGCCAGAATCGACGGCAATCGAGCTCGACGGAGCGGCGGCCGTGGTCGGGGAAGAACGGGTGGCGTCGGCGATTCCGAGCTTCCCGGATCGATTCCTTCGGCGGAGAGGGAGAGGATGACGAGGCGGAACTTTTGCTCCGCTTCGATTTTCTCGGCGATGACCCTAGCGGCAGCGATGGGCGAGGGACGGCGGCGGGGCGATGTCGGCCATGGGAGCTAGGGTTAGGGTTTCTCACGGGGAAATAACGGGAGGGAGCAGGTGAGGTGAGAGAGAGAGCGACGCATCGGGGTCCTTAGCCTCCAGGGAGGCACGGCAGCGCGCAGGCGAGCGAGAGCGTTAGCGGCATGGCGCCAGTGCTCGCACTATGGCGACAGGGACGAAGACTCCTGAGTACTTCCGGCTAAAGCCGGTAGTACCGATGAATCCATCTAAAACCACGGGCTTGCTATAATTATTTGAGGCACTTACATACCTCAAAAAATTATAGAAAAATTCAGGGAGGCTCATAATATTATAGGGAAATTCCCCATATTTTTATTTTGAATTTTTGAACTATTTTACATGTTTTCAAAAATATAAATTTATTTGAACCAATTTTGAATTCTTAACTTTAA
Organism: Puccinellia tenuiflora; assembly: GCA_012064385.1. Taxonomy (NCBI): domain Eukaryota; kingdom Viridiplantae; phylum Streptophyta; class Magnoliopsida; order Poales; family Poaceae; genus Puccinellia; species Puccinellia tenuiflora. The sequence continues at coordinate 402,143 of QRDG01000388.1, read as the reverse complement.
TTCTTTGCTTGGCAAGAATTTCCTTTGACAAATATTTATAACAAGTATTCTTGGAACTTCCTGGACAATTTGGAAGTTCAAATTAATTTGGTTGCCAAATTGAGCAATGCATTTGGTTGGAAGATTTGGGAAGGGTTTTGCTTCCCTTTTAATTGTTTTCAAGTGTTGCTTGTTAAACTTAGCAATTTAAAATCTATGCCATGATGCAAGATGACAATGCAAAAGTGAAAATTTGGTTCAAATTTACAGTATCAAACTGGGGCTGTTACACACGGGGCACCTCCTCAGCCGCGCCTCCAGAGGCACCGTCTCCTCCTCAGCGTCGGAATCCACGAGCGGGCCGTAGGCGATAAGCGGCCCGAGGGAAGGTGCCCTCTTGTCGTCGTCACCATCCAGAACGACTACCTCATAGGCAACCCCCGCCTAGGATGTCTCGTCCTCAGCACCGTCGTCCCTGGCTATTGCGTCCGCCTCGACCTCCTCCTGAGGCAGCACGACGCCCACCAGGCCCCGCGCATCGAAGGTCGGCATCTCTTGCCGAATCTGGTCCCGCAAGCCCTGCTTCCTATTGTATAGCGGGCGGACTTCCCCGGCGGGCTTCCTAGCGCCCCACGCTCCGAAGAGCGCGCGAGTAGCAGCCTCGACCGCCGCGGCGTTAAGCCCGCAATTCGACAGTCGGATGTCGTCCGACAAGTTGGTTAGCGTCCACATCGGCCTCGAGTGCTCCTGCAGCGGCGCCACGCTTTGCCGCAGGAACTCCGCCACCACCATCTACCCCGTGAGGCCCTTCTGCTTCAGGAGGGCGATTCGCTCCATGAGGGGCCGCGTTGTAACAGCCCAGTTTTGGTACCCTAAAATTTGTGCCAAATTTTCACTTTTTCTTTGCATTGCATCATAGCATCCATTATAAAAATTGCTAAATCTAATTAAAGCAAAATGGAAAACATTAAAAGGGAAGCAAACACTTCCTAAAATTCCAAACCAAGTGCATTGCTCAAATTGGCAAAACAAAATATTCTTGATCTTCCATATTTGTCCAGGAAGTTCCACGAATGCATTTCATAATTATTTGGCAAAGTCAAATTGTTACCAAACAATTAAATAAAGTGAAAATTCAAATTTGGAGTTAAACCAATTCTTCTGATTGAACCCAAGTTAAACATTCCAAAGTTTCCAACTAAAAATATGGGGAGATTCATTACATTATTGGGAGCCTCCATGAATATTTTCAATTATTTTGAAGATGTTTAAGTAGCCCAATTTAACGGATTTTTGCATTTGATCAAAAATGTCATTTGTGAACCCTATGAACAAATGTGGGGCAAAACTTTTTATTTGGCTACACCAAATTTTGTGGAGCTTATATATATCATCAGGAGCCTCCCTAAATATTTTCATAATTTTTGAAAATGTTTTGGTGCCTCAAATAAATTCCAAAGGATGTTGTTTTCAATTTAAAAGAAAAGCAGAAAAGAAGAAAAGAGGCGAGGGGGTTTTTGCAAAAGACCATCTTCCCTGTCGCCACAGGAACTGCACTGGCGCCATGGCCCGGGCTGCCACCGTGTCGCTCCCCTATGCCCTCGCTGTGCCCCCCCCTCGGGTGGATAAGGAGGCAGACCTGACGACGCTGTGCTCGACCTGCTCCCTCTCTCCCCCTGCTCTTCCCTCCAAACCCTAACCCTAAATCGGTGCCGAGCTCCTGCCGCCGCCGCCATGCCGCATCGAGTCGCCGCCGTCCTGCACCGCTTTGAGCTCGCCTGAGATGTCCCTCCGATCCACCTCGTCTCCCTCTTCCTCCCGGTGCAAGCGGAGCGTGCTGGGAAGGCGTGAGGACGTGAAGAACGCCGCCGCCCCGAACGCCAGCCGCCGCTGTGCGCGCACGGCAGCGCCGCTGTCCGTCCTCCCCTCGCCTCCCTGTCCACGGCATGGGCTCTCTGGTGAGCTGCTGGTCCTCCCGGACCACCTCTTTCTCCCTCTCGGTCCCCGTAGCTTCGCACCGCCGTGTGCCGCCGTCCGCCGCCGCGGACATGGTCGCCGCCGGTCACTCCAGCGACCATATGGCTCGTGTCACCGCTCCCTGAACTCCCCTCCGTCTCCTCTAGCTAGTAGGGAAATTGGCTGCGTCCAATTTCGATCAGAAACGACGATTTCATGCTCAATAGAGCCGCATCCCCCTGATGACGTCATGATGACATCATCTGTTCATCTGTGTATAATTTTCAGAAATTAACAGAATTTTGTAATTGCATTTTCCTTTAATTGGTAAATCAGAAAAATGTGTGCCTTATATCAAATCGTTTAGAAGTTCATAACCTATCCAAATATGTAACTCATACGTGCAATTGAATTGTAAAAACTTGAAATTATGTGTGAAATACAAATCATCTATGAGTTATTCAAAATTTTGGAAATTCATATCTGGAGATTTACAAATCAGAAAAATGCAAATGATATGTTAAAATGCTCAGCTAAATAAACCCTACATGTTACTGCCCTTAGTTGATTTATTTGGTTAAGTTAAATTGCCTGTTTTGATTAAATATAAAAAGGGGCAGATTTAAATTAATAATTGGGAAATTCATAGCAATTTGAATAATTATCCAAAAATTTCAAATAAGGTACCAAATTGTTCAGGGAACTAGTATCTACCTGTTAGTTCTATTTACATGTTAAAATGAATTTCCTAAAGTGCTGTTAAATTGAAATAACTTAAATGGTAGAATTTGAGATGAATTGGTAAATTCAATTTCTTTTGTTTTGTAACTCAGAAAATTACAAATGATATGTCAAAATGTTTAGAAAAATCATATCTATCTATTAGTATCATTTCTATGATCAACTAAATAGTTTATACGGTTGTTTAATTAAAATTACTAAAATGGCAGAAATAATAACAATTTTGGAAAATCCATAACTTGAGTTTTGTTTATTCAAAAATTATGTTTAGTAGCTCAAAATGTTCAGCTTGTGAATGGCTACATGTTAGTGTCATTTCCACTCATGGCAACACATTTTTAGGTGTTGTCCTATTAAAAATGCTTAAAATGGAAAATGTCAATTTTGAAATATTCGCCATTTCTTCATCGTTAATCGAAAATTTGCAAACGAAGTACCAAAATGATCAGGAGAACAATACCTTTCTAATAATTTCATTTTCATGCATGTAGAACTCATATTTTAGTACTGGACATTTTAGGTAAATGCTTAATTCACTAAGTTAAATATGGAATTTTAACCCGTTAATTGCGATATTTATTTTAGGGGTTCCATTTAACTTGTGGGACATGCCCAATACCATTTCAGTGCATAATTTGACTATATCATCATGAGTGTGCATTGCACCTTTGTATTCGTGTTATTTATTTCGTTTCCTGTTATTTTTGTGTTCCGGAAGATTCAGGAGTGGAGGTTCCACCACAATACCTCGACGATCCGCGCGACCAGCACTATCAGGAAGGCAAGAGATAACCTAACCTTCTTGGCATATAGAATCCTATTGCTTTTATAAACTTATTTTATCCACCATAATATTGCATTCGATTCCAATAACAATTTTTGGTCAATACTAGAGTATCCTATGAATGCATGTTTTTCCCCCGAACCAATACATGTATCCCTACCTATGAACCCTAGGTTTGATGTGTTGGCCAGAGACGAGTTATAATTGTCGTTACACATGCTTAGCTATGCTTAGCCATGCTTAGTAGAAATTCTAGTTATGTTTGTTGATTAAATTCCATATTGATGATTGATGATGGAATGTTCGGACATGATGGTTACTTGTGGTGGATAATTAAATTGCTAAAAGGCTTGGATGAGTTGCCATCGAGGATGGTGTTTTGCCTCATTCTTGCCGCCTAGGGTGAGAGTGCTTTTAGCTAGAACCAAGAACCGAGCGTGCTGCCATTGGTGGGGACATATGGAATCCCATTTAACTGAATAACTTGTGCGGGCATATCCAAGGGTCCTCTAGTTCGATGTTCCATTTGCGTGTGAGTGGAAAAGAAAATGTTGCGGAGGATTTGTGTTTAGGAGGTAGCGATGGGGGCAGGGGCTGAAATAGGCTGGGTAAACTTGCCCTGTCGCCACAGATGACTCTTGGATAGTCTCACGCGAGGTAAAGGTTTAACCGCGCCCACTCGCCGGCCTTCCCCAGAAGAGGGCCAATCAGGTGAGCCGGACGGTACCGGTGGGTAAATTAGTACACCCCTGCAGGGTAAATCTTTTCGAAAAGCCGTGTCCATGGTTATGGACAAACTCTTGGGAAAGACGGATTAGCTCATAGAGAACCTTAACCTTAATTAATTAATTTGGCAGCTAAAGGTTGCAACTCAACGTGTGTTTAAAAGGTTCATTTCCTCGAGGGTGATTCGAGGGAGTGCCTTTGGTGGATATGAGAGATGGTTTGTATACAAGTTGGTTCGACGAGAACCGAAGATGAAATGTTACTCTCTTACCCACTTTATGAAAAATACTCTGAGTAGTCGATGCCATGGGTCATTTCTATCTTTGTTTATGAAAACTAGCTTTATGCAAAATAGCTACTAAATAGTTTTAGAGCCTCCATCAGCACTGGGCCTATATCGCCCTACTAAACTTGCGAGTACGTCGTACTCAGTCTCTCCTTGCAGCCTTTTATAATTTGTTTCAGAGGAGGAGGACACTGAGCAGCCAGGTGGTTTCTTCCTGGACATCAACGAGTAGTTCGGGGTTCCCAGGTGGCAGCTTCGGACGTCCTAGAACAGGCTAGCATGGGATGTTTATCTGCAGGCCTCTTAGGCCATAATTTGGATCTTGTTGTATTAGACAACTATTTTGCTTCTGCTTGTTGTAATGATGGGTTTGTGACCTCTGACGTGTTATTTGCTGTCTTTCTCATTATATGAGTTGAACTATGATCTCTTTGTGTCGTAGAGTCTGTGATGTGCCAGATGTTCCGCAGTCTTGATCTCTCTATTATGCATTGATAGCTATGCCAGTGTTCATGGCATGATCGAAGTGTTGCGTTGGCGATGATCCATTCCGAGCACGCCTGCCAAAGGTTTTGGGCCTGGGAGTGGTAACCCCAGTAACCTTCGATTGTGTAGCATGGCCTGCGGGTTACATAGCCTCTCTGTATAATTCCGGGGTCGGGGTGCTACAAGTTGGTATCAGAGCAGGACTACCTGTAGGAAACCCTTTCTATTGGTCGATGTCGAGTCTAGTTCGTGAAAATTATTTTTAACCTAAAAATGAGTTGCGAAAACCCTCTTAGGATTCTTTTTACTCCTTATCCAATTCACTCTGATCTCGGTGCCATCTTACCTCTATTTGATTTCTTAACGTTTCATTTGATCGTCGGCAAATTCAAATCTTTGGGATCACGGGGTGGGTTTCTACCTTTAGTTACTGGTTAGCTCTAATCGTCTGCCAAATCTAAAACACGAAGAAAGGAAGTATTGCGGTTCATCAAGACATTCCTTTGAGTTAGCCCAAGATCTTGAACCGAAGGTCCCGGATTGTGCTAGGGCTCTGGTGTAACGATTCATGAGGGTTCTCAACCTTGTGAGCTTTATGCTATGTGAGTCCCAGTACATGAAGCTTTTCTTTAACCCAAGATCTTCCCGTCGAACCCTGGTGCTAATGGTCAAACCCTACATCAGGTTGGCAAAATTTGAAGTTAGTCTTCAAACTCGAGGTTGCAGCCGTAATTGACTTGCTCAGCAACGCTCTTCTCTGTTACTAGCTTTAGCTAGACTCTTTGTCAAAGAATCATCGGAATCATGACGGGATTGCTCTTAGCGAGTTTTCCCTCAATAATTGTGATTCCTCCGGTAAAACTCGTTCGTGAAACCCTTTCGGCACTAGTTGTCGGAAGAGTGCTACCCAATGGCTTCTGCAATATCTGAGATTGTTGTTAGCCCGTTCCTTACTCTAGATCTGTCGTTCGGCCTCTATCTGTCCATTAACAGTCAAGTTTATCGTGCATTGGGGTGTTCTGATGCATGTTATTCTTGTGGTTCGTCAAGGCATTCCACTTTGGGATGTCAGGAGAAACAAACTCCGGTACCTCGTCCATTTCCCGGTCAGGTCAAAGTTTTGTAATTCGCGGAGTAAGAGCTTGTCTAGTTTTTGTTCCGTCCCCCCCCCCTGGAGTGTCACACTCTTTTATATCAAGAGGTCGTGCTTAGTCTCATGTCGTAATTGATGAAGTGATGCTCTTAACCTTCCTTATCCATCAACCTCCAAGCTACCCGGGCTCGAGAATGTCGAGGATGCATATCGTTGTGGTAATCGGATATTCTTAGCAATTGTTATTGTTTTGAAATCCAAAGACTTTGGTGGCACTCTTAGCATGATTGGTAATCATATCATCGAGCTGAGTTGTCTGTGTTGCCATGTACATTCGTTCAGGTGCACCCCTTCGGTCAACGAGTTAGATTCATGTCGAAACTCTCAAGACCACATCTTTTCCTCGAAAAGCAAGATTCCTCTCGCAACTAGTGACATGCGGTGGTTCGTGATATTCTGGGTGTCTTTCTAGAAGTACTGCCGGGTTGTCCCCTGACCGTGTTGTCGAGGAATATGGGAAACTTGTCATAACCATCTTCGTGTCACGACTTAGTACGTGTTCTGGATGGTGGAAGTGATCTTCTCTGGCCCAGGTGAAATGGTTGACATCTGTCGCCATGGGTCCGAGTGAATTTCGCTTGTCTCCCTAGAAATAATCACAAGTTGGATATGCATACGTGCATTATTGAGCTGGTAGGTTGTTAACTCCGATTCTCTGATTAAGCCATGCATGCACACCAAGCCACTGACCGAGTCGTTCTTGAATAAGAAGAATTTGTCAAACCTCGTCATCTTACCGGTGTTTCACAATCATGAATCAGTTGGGCTTCCTTGCTTGAAGTTCATGCTGGTTCAAATTTTCTCTTCGTAGCCGTGACGCCATGGTTTCCCACTCTCGATCGTGTTCTGGAGCTTGACATTGCCGCTCAGAGCTTGAGAATCTAGTCACCCTATTTATCGGTTAACTTTAGGAAACTCCTACTCGGACAGGTCAAGTCTGAATTCTCCGCACACCTAACCGACTCGGAACCTCAAGAAGAAATGATAATTGGGGTTTGCCAAGAGTATGACCTAGTCCTACCTGAAACCCCGACAAGTCCGATGTTGTGGTTCACGCACCTCACCGGAAGGTCTTTGACGAAATCTCTTAATTCTTCCCATATCGACTACTGTCCATGAGGATCATGTGTAACTCCTCCTAGGAGTTCCCCATATGGCCTTTCCTCTATCTTCAAGTATGGCCTTCGCTTGATGATCGATTGAAGGGTATTCCGAAGCCTGAGTGTGATATCTAGAATCTCAAGGAGAACAAGGAGAACATTACCACGGAGTTGCTAAATATCTATCGGTCGACCCCCTACTCCTCGTATCTTGGGAATAGCTCGTGTATAAGGTTTGATCTCTCTATCTAATGGTGGATCAGTGCTATATCTTTCCCTCCTAGGTGAACCCAAAGTTTTGCCCAATCACACGGACATTGTGCAAATTCACCCATCACGTTAGGGCCCGAGCATTTAGCCTTATGGAAACGCCTAGTATGTCAAAAGCGTGGAGTCCAGAAGATGTCCTTTCTCCTCCTGGTGCTTCAAATCTCTGCGGCCTACCCATCGGGGTGGTGTGAAGTGATGTCATGGTCTTGGACAAGGATCCTGATAAATGCGGGTGAATAAAGTGATCGGTTGTCCTATCCTCTGCTTGACCTTTGTTTTGTCAAGTCGTTCCTAGTTTTTCCCAATGGCTTATGGTCTTGTGCAAAGTTCATATTTCCAACCCTAGGAGAAAGCTTGTCACCTTCTGTTCACTCTGCTACATCAACATGTTATGCTGGATAGCTGAAGCTCTGCAATGAGGAAGATTATCGTGGTATCGAGAAGATCATTGAAGTTAAGGGTTGTCGTGTTTCCCTCGTCGTTCTTCCTACTCTAGGAATCCCGGGATGAGATTCTTGTAAGGGGGGTAGATTTGTAACAGCCCAGTTTTGGTACCCTAAAATTTGTGCCAAATTTTCACTTTTTCTTTGCATTGCATCATAGCATCCATTATAAAAATTGCTAAATCAAATTAAAGCAAAATGGAAAACATTAAAAGGTAAGCAAACACTTCCTAAAATTCCAAACCAAGTGCATTGCTAAAATTGGCAAAACAAAATATTCTTGAGCTTCCATATTTGTCCAGGAAGTTCCAAGAATGCATTTCATAATTATTTGGCAAAGTCAAATTGTTACGAAACAATTAAATAAATTGAGACTTCAAATTTGGAGTTAAACCAATTCTTCTGATTGAACCCAAGTTAAACATTCCAAAGTTTCCAACTAAAAATATGGGGAGCTTCATTACATTATTGGGAGCCTCCATGATAGATGTTTAAGTAGCCCAATTTAACGGATTTTTGCATTTGATCAAAAATGTCATTTGTAAACCCTATGAACAAATGTGGGGCAAAACTTTTTATTTGGCTACACCAAATTTTGTGGAGCTTATATATATCATCAGGAGCCTCCCTAAATATTTTCATAATTTTTTAAAATGTTTTGGTGCCTCAAATATATTCCAAAGGATGCTGTTTTCAATTTAAAAGAAAAGCAGAAAAGAAGAAAAGAGGCGAGGGGGTTTTTGCAAAAGACCATCTTCCCTGTCGCCACAGGAACTGCACTGGCGCCATGGCCCGGGCTGCCGCCGTGTTGCTCCCCTAAACCCTCGCTGCCCCCCGGGTGGTTAAGGAGGCAGACCCGACGACGCCGTGCTCGACCTGCTCCCTCTCTCCCCCTGCTCTTCCCTCCAAACCCTAACCCTAAATCGGTGCCGAGCTCCTGCCGCCGCCGCCACCATGCCGCATCGAATCGCCGCTGTCCTGCGCTGCTTTGAGCTCGCCTGAGATGTCCCTCCGGTCCGCCTCGTCTCCCTCTTCCTCCCGGTGCAAGCGGAGCGTGCTGGGAAGGCGTGAGGACGCGAAGAACGCCGCCGCCCCGAACGCCGGCCGCCGCTATGCGCGCACGGCAGCGCCGCCATCCGTCCTCCCCCCGCCTCGCTGTCCACGACATGGGCTCTCTAGTGAGCTGCTGGTCCTCCCGGACCACCTCTTTCTCCCTCTCGGTCCCCGTATGTAACATCCCAATTTTCCAAAAATGCATAAGCATGCATTCATTCATAAGCATCATGTTTTATTGCATATAAAAATCTTGCTTTGAACCTTTAAAAATAATTTTTGGTTTAAATATTTTGTTTTGACATAATAGGGTGCTAAGCAACCCTTGTCACTCAACCAATTATTTCCTCTTTATTTCATTGAAAACTATGTGCCAATGTGTTCTATATAGAACAAGCTTTTCAAAAAGTATTTATTCAAATTTTTCTAACTTGTTTTGACTCTATTTTGTTAGTTTTTGGAAAAAAAAACAGTAAAAAGAAAAGAAAAGAACAAAAAAAAAAGAAAGGGAAACCGCCGTCCCGGCCGAGCCAGCCGAACCGGCCCAAACCGCGGCCCGTTACCGTCCGCGCCAGCCAGCCCAGCTCGCCCCGCGCCTCTCCTTCCCTCTCTCTCTCTCGCTGACACCGGGCCCCGCACGTCAGCCGAGTTTCTTCCCCAAATCGCGCCCGCGCCCCACCGGAAACTGCCGCCGACCGCCGCCTTGATTGCGGGCGTTTCGAGCTCCAATCAACGCCGCGACCTCGCCCTTTTAAGCGCCTCCCCTCCCTCTCTCACCCCCCCCTCGAACCCTAGCAGGCCCGCCGCCAGGCTGCCGGATCGAGAGCTCGCGACGCCGCCGTTCGCCGCCGGTAAGCACGCATGCCGCGGCCACTCCGGCGACTCCCCGCGCTCCCCCTGCCCCCTATCTCCCTCCCCTCTCCTTGCTCTTCCTTTTTGACACCCTTCGGTGCTCTTGTTCTCGCCAGGACGACGGATCCGTCCGCCGCCGCCTCGGTCCGCCGCCGGCCGCAACCTCGTCGAGCCATTGCCGGAGCAGGAGAAGCAGGAGAACCCCGTCACCGCGCCACCAAGCTCGCCTCGCCGCCGCGAACACCTAGGTAGGACGCGTGCGTCCCCGGCCGCCGTAGATCGTCGGGAACGCGTGTCGCCGCCGCGCCACCGCCGTCCGCCGCCCACCTCCGGTGACCTAACTCCACCGGGGTGGATGCCGCTTTTGTGATCCGTTGGATCATGATCCAACGGTTCCCTTTTATTTTTATATACCGAATCGGTACTAGCCAGTAGGGTTGCGCCACTTGGCTGCCCAGTCAGCAAGCCCAGTCAGCGGCTGATTTGTAATTCCCAGAAAATGAATAAAATCACAGATTTTAGTGCAATCTTGTAAAATCCATATCTTTTGATCCACTTGTCCAAAAATTGCAAACTTTATATCAAAATGCTTGGAAAAATGTTTTCTATCCAGTGGTGTGCTCAAATTGCACCTTTGCATCATGCATTTAAATGATTTTCACAGAATCCTAAAATAAGGTATTCTAGCCTATAAATTACTTTCTAAATTATTAAACACTATAAAAATTGTGATCATGAGCATCATGCATATGTTAGAAAACAGAAACTTTAATATAATCTTATTTCCTTAAATTGTGGAGTGTTAGCTTGCATTTCATGCATTCATATTATTTTTGTATTGCCATTATATTGCTTGTTGTATTGAATTGGTGTTTGTTTTGCTTGTTGATTAGATTGTGAGGAGTGCCAGACGTACTGTGAGTGCTGAGACAACCTGAACAACGATCAAGGCAAGTGTATACACAAACTCATGAAGGACCTATTATTTTCTTTATGGCATTATAGATTATTTTAGTAGTATGCATGATAGGTCTATTATTGTTTTAAATTATGCTATGCAAGCCTGTTAGATCTTTCTTGTTGACTAGGTACCTACATTAATTTAGTAGAAATGCTTGCTGCAATTGTGAAGATTTTGATGTAGTAAGTTAAGTGAAAACTCTACTAAATTAATGAATCACCTGGGTGGATTTGGTTTGTTGAGGTGTGCGAAGTTGAGTGGCTACTCAGGGCCATTTTCTTGTGGTCTAACCTGAGTATGTGCACTTGTGGATGGCCACCCAGGGTATTGAGATTCGATGTCATCCCATGTTTAGTTGCTTCCAGTGCAGCCACTAGTCATATGGGCTCTGTCTTGATTAAGTAAGTTGAGTGGACCTGACCGGACGAACAAGCAGATGTAGGGGATGTAGGTGGGTATTGTTCGGACATGTGTATGGGAAAGCTCTTCTGAAAGATCTCGTCTTGGTCTTCTCCTTTCCTTTTCACTAAATGAGGGTTAAGGATGGAATGGGTTGATCGAGTCTAGTGGGGAAAGTGTCACAAACTCTCGAGAGTAATAAAACTATGATCATAGCCGTGTCCCCGGTTACGGACAATTTTGAGTAGCTAAGCAAGGAAGTTGTCGGAGGATCTCTTCATTCCAATTTCATAATAAAATGTGATGGGTGAACTCGGGTATATGAGACCTTGGATGCGTTCCATGGGTGTGTCTCATATTGAAAAGTTGAAAATAAAATGTTTGTGAAAAGTAGGACAAAATTGGCTTTATGCAATAGCCTTCAACCCCACCAGCCAAATAAGCATGTAGTATTAGTCTTGCCATTTCATATTCCACCATAGTATTCACTTGCCGGCCTGTTACAAGGTTTTTGACCCAAATTCCCTGGGCTGCAACGTTAAATGTTGCAGGCTACTACGACGATGAGTGAGACGTGTCTTCGAGCTTACAACCAACATGATCGCCAGTGGCTCATGGAGATGATGGAGCTCTGTGCTATTATATTGCTGCGTGTTGAACTCTGAATAAATTGTTGAACTCTTTACTCTTTTAAGGCTAGCTTCGGCTATGCAAAGTTGTAAGGAATTATTTTACTCCTGGATCATTTGAATCGCGTTGTAATAATATTTGACATTGATGCATGATATTACATCTTTTGTGAGTTGCTATCCATACTCAATCCAGGGAATAGCACATTTCACAATGTGGCCTTGCTTTTCTAAGCGAGGGCGCCACAAGATGGTATCAGAGCGTAATGTTGCCTGTAGGCTCGAAACCCATAGGATTGGATAGAAATCTAGGTTGTCCCTTTTATTGGTTAAGTTTTGAAATGCTTTTGTTATTTGAAATTACATATTGTTCCTTTACAACACTTATTTATTTTGTCTTGTAAAATTCTTACCATGTTCATTTGAATCTCATAATCCTCTTCTCTTCAAAATGTTAGATGGGAGACTACACCGAGACGGCCTATGTTGGAGTGGTTTCTGAGTTTGCCTTTGGGAGACAGCTGTATGAGTTGGCAAGCATGCTGCATCTTCCTCTGCCATATTTCAAGGGAAGGATGGTGAACACCAACGTGCCCGGCGTAGAGCGTTGGGAAGTGCGTACCATCATGCGTGGAGACCCTACGACCCCAAACTTCGAGCCGGTGGACTACTCCAAGACTTACCCAACATGGCAAGAAGGAATCAACATAGCGATGTTTGATCTTATGTCCCGTCTGTGCTACATCCACCACGAGGAGATACCGGAGGATTCCTTTTTCCACGTTTGTGGAATGAGGGATGAGATTGGAGTGCCGGTGATGACTACAGGAAATAGGCTAAATCTGCCCACTCTTGAGAAGCATTTGGAGGACATGGAGTGCTACACCTTTGACCTTGAGAAGAGGGTGAATATAGAGATGACACTGAGAGATCAAGCCAAGGCCGTCATCAACACACAGACCCAAGAACTCCAGGCTGCGCACACTCTTGTTGAGCACATGGGAGAGCAAATCAACGAGTTGCAACAACAAAACTTGGTGAAGGACGAGCAAATAGCTGCACTCCAAGCTCAGCTCAACCCGCCACCACCACCACCAGCTGATGATGATGATGATGACGATAGTGATGATGATGATGAAGGTGGAGATGATGATGCCGGAGATGGGGCTGCAGCACCACATGCGCCACATGATGAGGATGCCGGAAATGGGGCTGCAGAACCGCAAGTGCCAATGGAGGATGAAGAGGAGGAAGACCCCGAGGAGGTGATTCACTTCGTTTCAAGCGATGAGGAAGACACACCGGCGATGAACACTCGTGGGAGGAAGCGCAAGTGCATGAACTCGCGTGCCTATCTCAAGCTCTTCAAGAAGTGACTAGTGTGACCTCCTTCTTATAGTTGTTACTCACTATGCGACGTTTATGCGAGTATCGTTTTGTAAGACCTTAATAAGTACCGTTTGGAGTTTATTCTCGCCATCGTCGTTGTGGTATTGTATTGACTTATCAACTTGTGATATGACAGTACCAATGCACTTCTTATCGTTATATTATCGTTGCCACGTTGTTACAAAAGTGTATTTTCGGATTGGTAAAATCTGGGATTTTTGTTGCTATTGTTGATTGTTATGGGGCTGATTGTTGCCCAATGCTTGCACTTGTGGAAAAATATTTTTAGATTCTATTTTGTACCGCTGTTGTGTTGGTGTATTGAGTATCTATCTTGCGATACGGCAGTACCCATGCACTTGCTATCACTAAACTATCTTTGTAGTATCGGTATCATAGTGTATTTTCGGATTTGCAAAAATCTGGGATTTTTGTGCTATGGCGTGATTGTTTTGTGGCTGCTTGTTACCAAATGTTTGTTGGGGTGGATAATTATGTTTAGCATCTATCTACCTATACTGAAAAGTGATTCTAAAACAGATGCCTCCCCGCCGTGGTCCCGAAGACAACAACAACACCGACGCTATGCTACAGCAGATGATTGCAGCGCAGACCCAATTGATGAACATGATGGCTCAGTTCATGGCTAATCAAAATGCGCCGCCACCACCACCACCACCTCCACCGCCACCACCACCACCCCAAGTGGATAGACTGCAAAGATTTCTGAGGCTCAGACCGAACAAATTCTCTACTTCAACTGATCCCATTGTAGCCGATGACTGGCTGCGTTCCGTGCATAAGGACCTCGTCACCTGTGAGTGCACCGACGCTGAGATGGTGAGATTCACGGCCTATTTACTTGAGGGACCAGCAGCACAGTGGTGGGAAACTTATCAGATCACCCACCCCCTGGAGGGACTCACTTGGAACACATTCAAGGAGGGATTCCGCAACGCTCATATTTCTGCAGGAACCATGAACATGAAGAGAGATGAGTTTCATAGTTTGAGACAGGGAAACCGTACACTGAAAGAATACATGGATGACTTCTGCACCTTGTCCCGTTATGCCCCGGATGAGGTTGACACTGATGCTAAGAGGAGGGACCGATTTCTTAGGGGACTTAGTGGAGAACTGAAAGTGCCGTTGTCAATTGCATATGCTCCCAATTATCAGGCACTGCTGGACCAAGCTATCACACTTGACAGCAACATGAGAAAAGAAGAGACTAGGAAGAGAAAGTATAGCGGTGGCAGCAGCAGCAAGTACAACTCCGGACCTATTCAGAAGAAGCCACACCATCATGAGTACAGTGGAGGACACAGCTTCCACAAACATGGGAGTGGCCACAACCACAATGGCCATAACCATAATAGTGGAAACCGAGGTGACACAGGAGGACACAGAGGCAGTGGTCACAATCAGGGGCATGGTAGTAATGGTCACAACCATGGTCGTACTGGGCACAACAATGGAAAAGGACCGATTCGCCATGAGAACAAGAGGGATATCAGTCAAGTTACATGCTTCAAATGCAAGAAACAGGGGCACTACTCCAGTGAATGCCCAGAGAAAAAAAATGAGGAAGCCGCCAAACCCAACCCGTTTCAGAAGGACATGTGAATCATGTCAACGTGGAGGAGGTGTACGACGAACCTGATGTTGTGATTGGTACGTTCTTACTCAACTCCTTTACAGCATTAGTTTTATTTGACACCGGAGCATCTCATTCATTCATATCAAGAGCTTTTGTCAACAAAAATAAGTTACCTACGGGGACTATGAGAAGACCTATTAGAGTAAGTTCTCCTGGTGGAGAAATGCTAGTCCATGCCTGGTGTAAACAACTGGAATTAGTGATTGGGAAATATTGTTTTCCAGTGGATCTGATCATCCTAGAATCCCAAGGTCTAGATGTCATATTAGGAATGGACTGGATGACACGCTTTGAAGGAGTTATCGACTGTGCAAACAGAACAATTTTTCTCACAACCCCGGAAAAGAAAAGGATCAAATTTAAATCCACCTTTGAGTTAAAACAGAGTAAGCTCAATTCTCTTAAGGGGGTTAGCCTAGATGAGGTACCGATAGTGAGAGAATACGCAGATGTTTTTCCAGAAGAGTTACCGGGGATGCCGCCCGATAGAGACGTGGAATTTCTTATTGAACTGGTACCAGGAACTGGACCTATAGCCAAGAGACCGTACCCAATGGCTGTGGATGAACTAAAAGAACTCAAGAAACAACTAGATGAACATCTAGAGAAAGGATTTATTCGCCCAAGTTCCTCACCATGGGGAGCTCCAATATTATTTGTTGAGAAGAAAGATAATACGCAGCGGTTAGTTACAGACTACCGTGCTTTGAATGAGGTAACCATCAAAAACAAGTACCCAATACCCAAAATCAATGATTTATTCGATCAGCTAGAAGGAGCGTGTGTGTTCTCCAAGATCGATCTTCGATCGGGTTACTTCCAAATGAAAGTAAGAGAATTAGACATACCCAAGACCGCTTTCACCACTCGATACGGTCTGTACGAGTATACTGTGTTACCGTTTGGGTTGACCAATGCGCCAGCGTACTTCATGAACATGATGAATAAAGTATTCACGGATTTTCTGGACAAGTTTGTCGTTGTATTCATCGATGACATACTCGTCTATTCCAAGAGCCACAAGGAGCATGAGGAACATCTACACATAGTGTTGCAAAGGCTTAGAGAGCATAATTATATGCCAAATTCAGCAAGTGTGAGTTTTGGTTGGAGAAAGTTGGTTTTCTCGGACATGTCGTGACGAAGGAGGGAATTGCGGTAGATCCAGAAAAGGTGTCTGCCGTAACTGAGTGGGAACCCCCAAAGAACGTCGGAGAAATACGCAGTTTCTTAGGATTGGCAGGTTACTACCGGAGATTCATCGAAAATTTCTCAAAAATTGCCAAACCTATGACAGAGTTATTAAAGAAGGGAATGAAGTATATTTGGTCAGAGGCATGTGAAGACAGTTTCCAAAATTTGAAGAAGCGATTAGTCTCAGCACCAGTGTTATGTTTACCAGACTTAGAGAAGGACTTCCAAGTATACTGTGACGCTTCACGTAATGGTTTAGGGAGTGTGTTGATGCAAGGAGGCAGAGTAGTTTCATACGCGTCAAGACAGCTGAAGAAACATGAAGTAAACTACCCAACGCATGATCTAGAATTAGCATCTGTGGTTCACGCATTGAAGACTTGGAGGCAATATCTGATGGGCAAGCGTTGTGAAGTATTCACTGACCATAAAAGTCTGAAATATATTTTTACCCAGAAGGAATTGAACATGAGGCAGCGGAGATGGTTAGAACTCATCAAGGACTATGATCTCAGTTTACAATATCACCCCGGAAAAGCCAATGTAGTGGCCGACGCGTTAAGTCGCAAGGTTTACGTAAACGGACTTACGGCAGGAGAGCTACCGGAAGATCTGTGTAGAGATTTCAAGGGCCTCAAATTGGAAGTAGTACCGGAGGGACACGTAGCATCGTTAGAGGTGCAATCACTACTAATGGACAAAATCCGAGAAGCTCAGAAGGGAGATAAATTGATGGAAGAAATCAGGACCAACCTGAGCGAAGGCAAGGCTAAAGGATTCCGCGAAGATGAACAGGGTACCATGTGGTTTGAGAAACGTATTTGCGTACCACAAGATGAAGATCTTAGAAAATTAATTCTACAGGAGGCGCACGACTCGCCTTATTCCATACACCCAGGAAACACAAAGATGTATATGGATATTAAGGAGAGTTTTTGGTGGAATGGTTTGAAGAGAGATATCGCCGAATATATCGCGAAGTGTGACGTATGCAGCCGTGTGAAAGCAGAGCATCAGAAACCAGCAGGTTTGTTACAGCCGTTGCCAGTGCCAGAGTGGAAATGGGAACAAATAGGGATGGACTTCATCACAGGACTACCTCGAACCAAATCAGGTTATGACTCAATTTGGGTTATAGTTGACCGTCTGACGAAGGTAGCTCACTTTATACCAGTAAAGACTACTTATTCGAGTGCAAAGCTTGCGGATATTTATATGAAGCGGATTGTGAGTCTACACGGTGTTCCTAAAAAGATTGTGTCAGATAGAGGTACCCAATTTACCTCACATTTCTGGAAACAGTTGCACGAATCGTTGGGAACAAGACTAGAATTTAGTACAGCCTTCCACCCGCAGACTGATGGACAGACAGAACGAGTAAATCAAATATTAGAGGACATGCTCAGAGCATGTGCGCTAGACTACAAATCTAGTTGGGATGACAATCTACCGTATGCGGAGTTTTCTTATAATAATAGCTACCAAGCCAGCATTGAGATGGCACCGTTTGAGGCTTTGTATGGCAGAAAATGCACTACGCCATTGCTATGGAGTGGTGTAGGAGAACGCAGTTTATTTGGGCCAGACATAATCCGAGAGGCCGAGGAGAAAGTTAGATTGATCAAAGATAGACTGAAAATTGCTCAGTCGAGGCAGAAGAGTTACGCGGATTCCAAACGAAGGGAGATTGTTTATGAAATAGGAGACAGAGCTTATCTTAGAGTTTCACCATTGCGTGGTGTGAAGAGGTTTGGAATTAAGGGTAAATTGGCTCCAAGATTCATCGGGCCGTACAAAATTCTCTCACGTAAAGGAGAAGTAGCGTATGAGTTGGAACTACCCGAAGTGCTTTCAGCGGTACACAACGTATTCCACGTCAGTCAGTTGAAGAAGTGTCACCCAGAGATGGTAGATACCCCGTTACGTGATACTGTGCCATTGGAGGAAGTTCAATTGGAAAGTGATTTAACGTACGAGGAGAAACCTATTAAAATTTTGGAGACCGCAGAGAGAGTTACTCGAACCAAGACGATAAAATTTTGCAAGGTACAATGGAACCATCACACCGAGGAGGAAGCTACGTGGGAACGAGAAGATGATCTACGACAAGACCATCCACACCTATTCGCTAGCAACTCCGAATCTCGAGGACGAGATTCATCTTAAGGGGGTTAGGTTTGTAACATCCCAATTTTCCAAAAATGCATAAGCATGCATTCATTCATAAGCATCATGTTTTATTGCATATAAAAATCTTGCTTTGAACCTTTAAAAATAATTTTTGGTTTAAATATTTTGTTTTGACATAATAGGGTGCTAAGCAACCCTTGTCACTAAACCAATTATTTCCTCTTTATTTCATTGAAAACTATGTGCCAATGTGTTCTATATAGAACAAGCTTTTCAAAAAGTATTTATTCAAATTTTTCTAACTTGTTTTGACTCTATTTTGTTAGTTTTTGGAAAAAAAAACAGTAAAAAGAAAAGAAAAGAACAAAAAAAAAAGAAAGGGAAACCGCCGTCCCGGCCGAGCCAGCCGAACCGGCCCAAACCGCGGCCCATTACCGTCCGCGCCAGCCAGCCCAGCTCGCCCCGCGCCTCTCCTTCCCTCTCTCTCTCTCGCTGACACCGGGCCCCGCACGTCAGCCGAGTTTCTTCCCCAAATCGCGCCCGCGCCCCACCGGAAACTGCCGCCGACCGCCGCCTTGATTGCGGGCGTTTCGAGCTCCAATCAACGCCGCGACCTCGCCCTTTTAAGCGCCTCCCCTCCCTCTCTCACCCCCCCCTCGAACCCTAGCAGGCCCGCCGCCAGGCTGCCGCATCGAGAGCTCGCGACGCCGCCGTTCGCCGCCGGTAAGCACGCATGCCGCGGCCACTCCGACGACTCCCCGCGCTTCCCCTGCCCCCTATCTCCCCCCCCCTCTCCTTGCTCTTCCTTTTTGACACCCTTCGGTGCTCTTGTTCTCGCCAGGACGACGGATCCGTCCGCCGCCGCCTCGGTCCGTCGCCGGCCGCAACTCCGTCGAGCTATTGCCGGAGCAGGAGAAGCAGGAGAACCTCGTCACCGCGCCACCAAGCTCGCCTCGCCGCCGCGAACACCTAGGTAGGACGCGTGCGTCCCCGGCCGCCGTAGATCGTCGGGAACGCGTGTCGCCGCCGCGCCACCGCCGTCCGCCGCCCGCCTCCGGTGACCTAACTCCACCGGGGTGGATGCCGCTTTTGTGATCCGTTGGATCATGATCCAACGGTTCCCTTTTATTTTTATATACCGAATCGGTACTAGCCAGTAGGGTTGCGCCACTTGGCTGCCCAGTCAGCAAGCCCAGTCAGCGGCTGATTTGTAATTCCCAGAAAATGAATAAAATCACAGATTTTTGTGCAATCTTGTAAAATCCATATCTTTTGATCCACTTGTCCAAAAATTGCAAACTTTATATCAAAATGCTTGGAAAAATGTTTTCTATCCAGTGGTGTGCTCAAATTGCACCTTTGCATCATGCATTTAAATGATTTTCACAGAATCCTAAAATAAGGTATTCTAGCCTATAAATTACTTTCTAAATTATTAAACACTATAAAAATTGTGATCATGAGCATCATGCATATGTTAGAAAACAGAAACTTTAATATAATCTTATTTCCTTAAATTGTGGAGTGTTAGCTTGCATTTCATGCATTCATATTATTTTTGTATTGCCATTATATTGCTTGTTGTATTGAATTGGTGTTTGTTTTGCTTGTTGATTAGATTGTGAGGAGTGCCAGACGTACTGTGAGTGCTGCGACAACCCGAACAACGATCAAGGCAAGTGTATACACAAACTCATGAAGGACCTATTATTTTCTTTATGGCATTATAGATTATTTTAGTAGTATGCATGATAGGTCTATTATTGTTTTAAATTATGCTATGCAAGCCTGTTAGATCTTTCTTGTTGACTAGGTACCTACATTAATTTAGTAGAAATGCTTGCTGCAATTGTGAAGATTTTGATGTAGTAAGTTAAGTGAAAACTCTACTAAATTAATGAATCACCTGGGTGGATTTGGTTTGTTGAGGTGTGCGAAGTTGAGTGGCTACTCAGGGCCATTTTCTTGTGGTCTAACCTGAGTATGTGCACTTGTGGATGGCCACCCAGGGTATTGAGATTCGATGTCATCCCATGTTTAGTTGCTTCCAGTGCAGCCACTAGTCATATGGGCTCTGTCTTGATTAAGTAAGTTGAGTGGACCTGACCGGACGAACAAGCAGATGTAGGGGATGTGGGTGGGTATTGTTCGGACATGTGTATGGGAAAGCTCTTCTGAAAGATCTCGTCTTGGTCTTCTCCTTTCCTTTTCACTAAATGAGGGTTAAGGATGGAATGGGTTGATCGAGTCTAGTGGGGAAAGTGTCACAAACTCTCGAGAGTAATAAAACTATGATCATAGCCGTGTCCCCGGTTACGGACAATTTTGAGTAGCTAAGCAAGGAAGTTGTCGGAGGATCTCTTCATTCCAATTTCATAATAAAATGTGATGGGTGAACTCGGGTATATGAGACCTTGGATGCGTTCCATGGGTGTGTCTCATATTGAAAAGTTGAAAATAAAATGTTTGTGAAAAGTAGGACAAAATTGGCTTTATGCAATAGCCTTCAACCCCACCAGCCAAATAAGCATGTAGTATTAGTCTTGCCATTTCATATTCCACCATAGTATTCACTTGCCGGCCTGTTACAAGGTTTTTGACCCAAATTCCCTGGGCTGCAACGTTAAATGTTGCAGGCTACTACGACGATGAGTGAGACGTGTCTTCGAGCTTACAACCAACATGATCGCCAGTGGCTCATGGAGATGATGGAGCTCTGTGCTATTATATTGCTGCGTGTTGAACTCTGAATAAATTGTTGAACTCTTTACTCTTTTAAGGCTAGCTTCGGCTATGCAAAGTTGTAAGGAATTATTTTACTCCTGGATCATTCGTATCGCGTTGTAATAATATTTGACATTGATGCATGATATTACATCTTTTGTGAGTTGCTATCCATACTCGATCCAGGGAATAGCACATTTCACAATGTGGCCTTGCTTTTCTAAGCGAGGGCGCCACACCGTATCTTCGCACCGCCGTGTGTCGCCTTGTGCCGCCGTCAGCCGCCGCGGACATGGTCACCGCCGGTCACTCCGGCGACCATATGGCTCGTGCCGCCGCTCCCCGAACTCCCCTCCGTCTCCTCTAGCTAGTAGGGAAATTGGCCGCGTCCAATTTCGATCAGAAACGACGATTTCATGCTCAACAGAGCCGCATCCCCCTGATGACGTCATGATGACGTCATCTGTTCATCTGAGTATAATTTTCAGAAATTAACAGAATTTTGTAATTGCATTTTCCTTTACTTGGTAAATCAGACAAATGAGTGCCTTATATCAAATTGTTTAGAAGTTCATAAACTATCCAAATATGTAACTCATACATGCAATTGAATTGTAAAAACTTGAAATTATGTGTGAAATACAAATCATCTATGAGTTAAAATGCTCAGCTAAATAAACCCTACATGTTACTGCCCTTAGTTGATTTATTTGGTTAAGTTAAATTGCCTGTTTTGATTAAATATAAAAAGGGGCAGATTTAAATTAATAATTGGGAAATTCATAACAATTTGAATAATTATCCAAAAATTTCAAATAAGGTACCAAATTGTTCAGGGAACTAGTATCTACCTCTACCTGTTAGTTCTATTTACATGTTAAAATGAATTTCCTAAAGTGCTGTTAAATTGAAATAACTTAAATGGTAGAATTTGAGATGAATTGGTAAATTCAATTTCTTTTGTTTTGTAACTCAGAAAATTACAAATGATATGTCAAAATGTTCAGAAAAATCATATCTATCTATTAGTATCATTTCTATGATCAACTAAATAGTTTATACGGTTGTTTAATTAAAATTACTAAAATGGTAGAAATAATAACAATTTTGGAAAATCCATAACTTGAGTTTTGTTTATTCAAAAATTATGTTTAATAGCTCAAAATGTTCAGCTTAAGAATGGCTACATGTTAGTGTCATTTCCACTCATGGCAACACATTTTTAGGTGTTGTCCTATTAAAAATGCTTAAAATGGAAAATGTCAATTTTGAAATACTCGCCATTTCTTCATCGTTAATCGAAAAATTGCAAACGAAGTACCAAAATGATCAGGAGAACAATACCTATCTAATAATTTCATTTTCATGCATGTAGAACTCATATTTTAGTACTGGACATTTTGGATAAATGCTTAATTCACTAAGTTAAATATGGAGTTTTAACCCATTAATTGCGATATTTATTTTAGGGGTTCCATTTAACTTGTGGGACATGCCCAATACCATTTCAGTGCATAATTTGAACATATCATCATGAGTGTGCATTGCACCTTTGTATTCGTGTTATTTATTTCATTTCCTGTTATTTTTGTGTTCCGGAAGATTCAGGAGTCGAGGTTCCACCACAATACCTCGACGATCCGCGCGACCAACACTATCAGCAAGGCAAGAGATAACCTAACCTTCTTGGCATATAGAATCCTATTGCTTTTATAAACTTATTTTATCCACCATAATATTGCATTCGATTCCAATAACAATTTTTGGTCAATACTAGAGTATCCTATGAATGCATGTTTTTCCCCCGAACCAATACATGTATCCCTACCTATGAACCCTAGGTTTGATGTGTTGGCCAGAGACGAGTTATAATTGTTGTTACACATGCTTAGCTATGCTTAGCCATGCTTAGTAGAAATTATAGTTATGTCTATTGATTAAATTCCATATTGATGATTGATGATGGAATGTTCGGACATGATGGTTACTTGTGGTGGATAATTAAATTGCTAAAAGGCTTGGATGAGTTGCCATCGAGGATGGTGTTTTGCCTCATTCTTGCCGCCTAGGGTGAGAGTGCTTTTAGCTAGAACCAAGAACCGAGCGTGCTGCCATTGGTGGGGACATATGGAATCCCCTTTAACTAAATAACTTGTGCGGGCGTATCCAAGGGTCCTCTAGTTCGATGTTCCATTTGCGTGTGAGTGGAAAAGAAAATGTAGCGGAGGATTTGTGTTTAGGAGGTGGCGATGGGGGCAGGGGCTGAAATAGGCTGGGTAAACTTGCCCTGTCGCCACAGATGACTCTTGGATAGTCTCACACGAGGTAAAGGTTTAACCGCGCCCACTCGCCGGCCTTCCCCGGAAGAGGGCCAATCAGGTGAGCCAGACGGTACCGGTGGGTAAATTAGTACACCCCTGCAGGGTAAATCTTTTCGAAAAGCCGTGTCCGCAGTAATGGACAAACTCTTTGGAAAGGCGGATTAGCTCATAGAGAACCTTAATTAATTAATTTGGCAGCTAAAGGTTGCAACTCAATGTGTGTTTAAATGGTTCATTTCCTCGAGGGTGATTTGAGGGAGTGCCTTTGGTGGAGATGAGAGATGGTTTGTATACAAGTTGGTTCGACGAGAACCGAAGATGAAATGGTACTCTCTTACCCCCTTTATGAAAAATACTCTGAGTAGTCGATGCCATGGGTCATTTCTATCTTTGTTTATGAAAACTAGCTTTATGCAAAATAGCTTTAGAGCCTCCGTCAGCATTGGGCCTATGTCGCCCTACTAAACTTGCGAGTACGTCGTACTCAGTCTCTCCTTGCTGCCTTTTATAATTTGTTTCAGAGGAGGAGGACACCGAGCAGCCAGGTGGTTTCTTCCTGAACATCGACGAGTAGTTCAGGGTTCCCAGGTGGCAGCTTGGGACGTCCTGGAACAGGCTGGCATGGGATGTTTATCTGTAGGCCTCTTAGGCCATAATTTGGATCTTGTTGTATTAGACAACTATTTTGCTTCCGCTTGTTGTAATGATGGGTCTGTGACCTCTGACGTGTTATTTGCTATCTTTCTCATAATATGAGTTGAACTATGATCTCTTTGTGTCGTAGAGTCTGTGATGTGCTAGATGTTCCGCAGTCTTGATCTCTCTATTATGCATTGATAGCTATGCCAGTGTTCATGGCATGATCGAAGTGTTGCGTTGCTGATGATCCATTCCGAGCATGCTTGCCAAAGGTTTTGGGCCTGGGAGTGGTAACCCCAGTAACCTTCGATTGTGTAGCATGGCCTGCGGGTTACATAGACTCTCTGTATAATTCCGGGGTCGCGGTGCTACACGCGTCGCCTAGCCCCACACAGGCGGGAGCTGCACCACGCCGCCGGGATTTTCTTCGGCCGCTCGGTGGGGAGCTCAAGCAGCGCCTTGTCGCCCCGTCCGACGTCCACGTACACCCAGTAGCGGCGGAAGTCCTCCAGCTTCCTGGTCACCATCATGGAGATTAGGTCTCCCGACACCTTGGGCTCCAGGCGGAAGGAGGTGCAGCCGGTGATGTCTGGCGTGCTTAGCCGTAGATTGTAGAAGTGGCGGAAGAAGGCCACGGACGGCTCTACGCTGAGGAACGCCTCGCAAAGATAGGCGAAGGTGGAGAGGATGGTGATCGAAGCCAGATGGAGGTGAAGGAGGTGGATCCGGTAATGTCGCAGGATCTCTAGAAGGAAGGCGGGATCAGACTTGCCATCAGCGCGTAGGTGAAGACAGGCTGCAGCACCCCGCCGCACCGCTGCCTCGTTGGACCCGGCCTTAACCTCAGTCGCGTCATGTTCACTGAAGGCGTCAACAACCAAGCCGCGGACTTTAGCGAGGGCCTCCTCGCTACGGATACGCGAGCCCCCGTGCGCCACGGGCATGTACGCCTCCGTCTCCTCCACTATGTTCTTACCTCGGCTTGCGGAGGACCTGGTGGCATACATGGCGGCGGGGTGAGGCTTTCAAGGAAGAACTTGAGGTCGCAAGGGAGAAGAGAGTTGGCTGGCGCTCAGGTGAAGACTCGGAAGTGCGGAAGATGAGGACCGACGCGGTTCTCCCCTCTTTATAAGCGAGGATGGGACAGTTACAGTGCCACGGCGAGGAGATCGTGGGAGCCTGCAGCGGAAGGATCGGACGCATGGCGCAGCCGGGCCAGACAGCCTTTAGGTCCCCCGACTCTTCGCCTCTGCCGCCTCATCTTCGTCGTCCCGACTCCGCCTCCTCGACTCCAGCGGCGGACGTGCTCGGGCCGTGGGCCCGGGGGCTACTGTCAGGACTATGGGAACGAGGGTCCCGTGTCCCAGCTGTCAGCGACCCTGACCGCTTCACGCCATCACCAAGATCCAACACGCGCCTCGTGAGGGACCCCGCTCCCTCGCGGGATCAAGACCGAAGGGCCTTGCCAAGTACGCCTCGCGAGGCATCCAGTTGAAGGCCCCTCCGCATCTGCCCCGTGGAGGGAAGAGATGACGCCAAAAGTATACAGCAGAGCCATGCCAGGGCAGTCTGCCCACTTTGGTGATTAAAAACTGGGATGGCGTGAGACCAAACCGAGGACGAGAGGACTCTTCCCTCTTTGGTGCTTAAAGCTCCCGTTGAGGGACCCGCTCTGGAGGACGATGTCAGCAAGCCTCGTACCCTCGTTTGTACTCTCTTGACCAATTGTGGTTGCCCTACCCACCAAGAGGAAGAGGCCCGGGTCACTATAAAAGGCAGTCTGTTGCCTCCATTTGGAGGGGAGGAGGAGAGTTTTAGGGTTCGAGACTCCAACAATGTACACTAGTAATACAACCATACAAGCAGGAGTAGGGTCTTACATTTCAACGGTGGCCTGAACCTGGTTAAACCTCGTGTGTGTTCTTGCTTCGCTCTCTCCGGCCCTCACGGAGATGTCGTTGGTAGACAAGATTTCAACCCTGTGGAAGAACATAGGTCCATCGGAACCTACAAATCTGACATTAGTTTTACTAAAACATTTTATGTTGGCATAGCTAAGCAATTCCACTAAGTTAAAGGCTACTACATCAACATGGTACAAAAGGGGTGGCTACACTATTCTGGGATTCCATAGCATAGCATAGTAGTAGTACACCTATCATGCATACTACTCAAAAATAGCTACTCATGCATAGACAAAATACTTAGGGAATTTATGCTGTAAGCATCACTTGCCTTGGCAGGAGTTGGAGGTGCATTAATCGCAAACGTTCTCCGGACTCTCCGAATAATCTAAACAATTCACACAAGGCAAGAATAAATATAACAAGCAATATAATCAAATAAAATACATGATATGCATGAAATGCAATTTTTTAATCACAATTATTAATCCAACTATGTTTCCTGTTTTTTAAAACATGCATGATGTCATAAGACCCAAAAATGCAATTTAGAAATAAATAAACAATTTTTAAATTCCCAAAAAGGGCATACACAACAATTAAATAGAACAATGTCAAAAAGTATTTTTATAAAATAGGTAATGGCTCTACTGGACATAGGGCTTTTAAACAAATCTAACACAATTGGATTCACTCAAAAATCTATTTGTAAACTAAAGTTATGTTAAAACTACTCAAATTACACATTTGAAAATTGAATAATTTAAACTAGGGCAAAACTGAAAACTAACAGATCCATAATATTCTACATATCCAGAGGATTTGAAAAATATAAAATTTGTTAAATTTGGCCAAACCAATAAAAATATATGATGGTTTGAAGTTCTAGGGAGTTTTCTGTAAAACTGCCAAATTAAAACAATTCGGAAATATTCACAGAAATTCCCTGGCCTTTAGATCTGGATCTAACGGCTAACATCCCACCGTGCCGATTCGATTAATGGGATCTAATCGTGGCCCTTGGATCTAGATCGGGCGGTGCAGAGGAAAGGGGAGCTCACCACGGTGGCTAGGTCACCGGAGATGGGGCGGACAACGGCACCACGGCACGGGTGTCGACGGCGGCGGGGCTCCAGTGATGCCCTGAGCTTGGCTAGGGGACGACGACGTGCGTCTCAACGAGACGAAGGTGAGGGTGGCGTCGGTGTTGTCCCTGGCGTCCAAGAACGGCGACAAGGCCCCGCTGGAGTCGCGGCGGCGGATGGAGCTTCGGCCCGGTCTTGTTCTCGTCGTTGGGCTGCGCCGAAAAATCTAGAAAGTGGTTAACGTGGAGCGCCGGTGCATGGGGAGATGAGGAGACGAATAAATGGAGGAGGGGCTTCACCGTGGTGGCCGGAATCGAAGAATCACGGTAGCGGCCGTGCTCAACTTCGGCGAGCAAATTCGCCGTCCTGGCGGCGTGATTTGGAGGGGGAACATAGGGGAAAGTGAGCGGAGATTGGGGTCTTCTTATAGGTGCAGACGGCACGTAATTTGGGGCATTAAAGCTCCGGGAATCAAATCGGGAGGAAAATGGTCAACGCGAGCAGTTTCCGTGCGTGATTCACGTCTGTAGCTTGAAGACGATGACGACGTCATCGCTGACGTCATCGATTTTTTTTTATTTTCTATTTTTCTTTTGTAACTTTTGATTTAGGCATCCAAATCCAGTCAAATAAATTTATAAATTTTTTTAAAATTTCAGTATTGTATTTTAAAACATTTTGGAACCAAATCCATATCTTTTCAAAGTTTAAGATTTTGAAAATTTCATTTGAATTCAAATGGCAACTTTATGCCATTTTAAATATTAGCAAATATAGTATTTATAGAAAAATCCAATAAATCTAGTAAAATACAAAATAGAAGGTATTTAAAATATAAAACGTTGAATAATATTTTTCATTTCAAAGTACTTAGGAAAAATATTTTTATGAAAAGAAGTTTCATAAATCAATTAATAAGTCGCAAAAATAATTTGGGGCTTTCAAAATATTCATTTTAAAACCAGAAATTACTATTGATGAAAATCATCAATCTTTGAAACCAATTTTCTTATTTTCAAACCGAAACTTTGATAAAACATTATTTTCTTTATATAAAGTTCAATAACTTCGAAATAAAAGCTTTAGGGGGAAAACCCAATATAAATTCTTTTGCTTCCAAAATTTTGTATTTGAAAATAGAAGATTAAGAAATATTTTTGACTCAAAGAGTCTTTGAAGATGTCATATCATCTTCTAAAATTAAAATTTCTTCTATTATGATAGTTTATTTTATCAAATTTCAAATTTTCAAAATTTAGTGATTTTTCAACATTCCAAAGTTTTGGGATGTTACATGTAACATCCCAAATTTATAATAAGAATTAACAAGACCCAAAATTCAGAACCAACAAAAACTTTTTGAAATTACTACACTAATGATTGTGTTTTCCTTTATATTGTTCTGTTTGACCTTGTGTGACTTGTTGTTTATGTTGTTTGACTAGTAAATATTAATCCAAGAATCCAGCCCAAGTAAAATATATTAAACTTGGTGCTCATGTTATGACAAGAGTAGATTCCATATATTCTTTTTCTAATCTTATTTTGGCCAAAGTCTATTTCAATGATGTTTGATTTCAGCAACAAATAAAATACCCTTTAGTTGAGAAAGTAAAAGTATTTCCAAAATTATGTGTTACCAAAAATATGGGGATCTATATGTTATTTCCTATCTATTGCCAACCATGATATTTTGCATGTATATGCAACTCCCATTTTATAAACTCTGATTTCCACTCTATTTGAAAAAAACACTAGTGGGAAATATATTACCCCCACCTATTTCCTTTCTCAAACCTTTTTGAAAACAATTAAGTTATGAGTTGAGACATTTCTTTAAACATCATCTTGTCATAATTGAGTGTGATCATTTTTACAAGACAATATTGTTAATCATGAAAACGGTGGTGTGCTTAATTCGTGTGGTTTGAATTGTGTGGTCATGATTGTGATGTGAGTATTGTGTGTTTTGATGTGTGTGTTTGCTAAATAAAATTACGAAGAGAAGAAAAAGAAACAAAAGCAAAGCATCAACACATAAAATAATGGGACAAGTACCACACAAATTTCTCCAAGTGAAAAAAAAATTAATATTTTCTTTTAAACCAAAAATAAGTGGGGTGACATAGTGCTCACTCCCACTTTGCCCTAATATTTCTTCCCTCTTCAAAATATATTTTCAAAAATTTAAATTTGCATTTCTATTTCTTTCTTTAATCTTACCAAATCATAAAATGTGCTATGATGCACTTATCAAATAAATTCCATCATAGCACCAAAAAAATCCCAAACACTTATTCTTATTTCCCACAGCATTTGCACACTTGCACTTCATCTTTTTCTTTAGCATTAAAGTGCCTAATAGTTGCAAAATGGTGCCCCCTTCCCTATATTCAAATGGCAGCCCACACTTGCCCTAATCTTGTCTCCCTCATGTCCAGCACCCTTCCAGCACCCCCCTGCACGTTCTGGACAACAGCCTAGCCATCCCATGCCCTAAACCCTAGCCCTAAGCAGCCATGCCATGGAAATGGCCACCACCATGGGCACTTGGCCAACCAGCAGCAAAGCCACTGCACCACGATGTCCTGGAGCTTGCCCTTGCTCCCTAGATGCTCCCCAACTCGACCCCTTCACGCCTGGCCCTCCCTCTTGCCCGAAATCGCCGGTGCACTGCCGGCCGACAAAATGTCGAGCACCTGGCGTGCACCATTAAAGCTGGCCGCCCCGGACCGACCAGAGCGCGCCCGACCCGGCCCCGACCGCCACGGCACGCCCACGACCTCCCTTGACCCCCCTGGCACGCGCCCGTGTCCTCCCCAGCCCCGCACGGTGCCAACCATGGACGGCCGCATGCCGCCCGTGTCGCCCGCGTCCATGCCGCGCCACCCGTGCCCCCCCACTGCCCCGAGCCGCTCCGGCCTATAAAAAGCCCTCCCCTGGCCTCCACCCTTCACCACACCACCACCGCACCACTTCCCCTTCACCCAGGTGCAGCCGAAGAGGAGCTTGGTGCTCCCCTTCAAGCCGCTCGGCCACCGTTCCATGGCCACCTTCTCCGGTCGTCTCCGGCGACGCCACCGCCGCCCAATTTCTGCCCAGACTACCCTCCGTCGACCCCAAGCTCCACCGCCGCCCCTCGCCGCCGGCAGGTAGCTCCCCGGCCGCTCTCCCTCTCTCCCACGTTCTCTGCCTATCGGGATGGAGACGATGGCCGTGGGCCGTCGATCTCGAGATCAACGGTCCCGGCTAGTTCCCGCCCAGTTTGAGATCTCTGAAAACTGCTAAGTGCTGAAAAATAGTTTAGAGTAGCCAGCTTGGCATGCATTTGCTGATAAATCTACCCCACCAAAATTTGAAATCCTTGCATGGTTAGAAAGATCAAGTTACATAGATTCAAATGAAAGTTTTAGTTTTCAAAAATAATTAGTCTAGCTTGATGGAAACATTAGGCAAAGTAGCTATGTTCTGTCTGTTTTCAGAAACTTCTGAAAACAGATTACTGCTTAGGCCTTTTGATCCAATCATAGAAATTAATCTAAATTTATTTGGATGTTAGTAGTGGCATGTCATGTTAGTATAGTTAGTGTACCACCATGAACAAGTATTGTGAACCCCAAAATAAAACCTAGATAAAAGATATAATCTGAGGAAGATAGCTAATCGGATTATTCCACCACATGAAATAACAAAGATAGCCAACTTCCCATGCAAATTCCTATTTAACCAGAGGCCTAAAAATAGCAAACTAAAATGTTGTAGCTAGTATAACATGCCATCTTAACCTAGATGCAGGCCATGATCCTTGTAGGCCATGTATCCTATTTGAATTAAAAATGACAAATGTGTTAGTTATAACTGAAAAACTCAGAAAGGTTATTTTGGTACCCTCTTTGGGAGATGTTTCCCAGAGATTGGTTTAACCAAAAATATCAAATTAACATGTTATTAAAAGTACACCAACTAGTGAAGCCAATGCCACTGGTTTGAACCCATTTGGTGTTGTGGTCAAGTCAGAATGAAATTATCAAATCAGCTAGTTGTTAACACTTAAAATGATAAAAACTTCTGTCAGAAATTTGATTAGAATTTGAAAACCAATAACTTGAGATCTAAGAATCTAAAAATAGCAAATGAAAATGTTCTGGAAAGCTTATGAAAATATCTAGCTCACTAAAGTGGTTTCACCCCATTTAGGTTAATAAATAAATAATGATAATCAAAATGCCACAGAAGGTATAAAACCTAAACTTGTTTGTTTCTGATACTCTACTAACTCAAATGAGGTCAAACCAATTTTGTTAGCTCACATTTAAGCAATACTAGTTATCCCTAAGAGGATTTAACTTTTGAGTAAAATTAACTTGAGTTGTAGCAAAAAGAAGGAAACCAACCTTCTGGATTAAAACATTTATACAGGGAGTTTAATAACTCAAATTGAGTTAAATCCAATTGGGTTGTTTTCTATACATCAGTAGCTATCTGTAGAATTTTAGTTCATATTTTTGTGCCCAACAGAACACAAGTTATGCAATTAAACATGAAACCCTAGTTTCTGCCATAATTGTGACACAATTAAATAATGGTTAATTCAATTAAATCGAAATCAAATCGTGTTGCTTTGTGAGTGCAATAGCCATGTGTGATGCTTGAGAGTTGTTGTGATGCTTGATTGAGTAGTTTGGTAATGGTAGGTATTTCTTGTTTATTCTTATGTTAGATCATTTTGTGTAATTAATATGACTACCTTGCTTGTTAAACTTG
This sequence comes from Puccinellia tenuiflora, assembly GCA_012064385.1. Taxonomy (NCBI): domain Eukaryota; kingdom Viridiplantae; phylum Streptophyta; class Magnoliopsida; order Poales; family Poaceae; genus Puccinellia; species Puccinellia tenuiflora. The sequence goes on along the minus strand of QRDG01000388.1, from coordinate 370,515 downwards.
GTGGTCTTTAAGTTGAGTATCTAGTAATATCTCTACCATAGCTTGTAAGATATTTAGAATTACAGAAAAGAGTTGGTAACTTAACTTTTGTCTGAAGTATTTCCTGTTTAAATAAAGATGCTTAATCACAACTTTAATCATAATTTTTAAACATGAGTAGTGTTGGTAATTGCCTAACTTGTTTGTTAAATAATAATCTTCTCTCGTGATTGTTGTTTGTTAGTGTTGCTTGATGTTTGTTGTTGGAGTGTCCTAATGTGTGTTGATTGTGTTCTTTCCTTTTTGCGACGCTAGATATAAACGCTACCTGGGTGATATTGGAAAGGATTTATTAGAGAAGAATCAGAGTTTATTTCTTTGATCAGTGAGGAGACGTCCAGCGACATTATGCTGAAAACAGGCAAGCTACTTCACTGAGCTTGCATTTATATTCATCTATTTGATCACCTGAAGTATTCAAAAGTAGCGATGATTTTAAAAACCTTTTTACAAAGATATGAAAAACTATTTTGCCAAGAGTAGATATGTATAACTATAGGATGGAAAAATATGATTTATTCCAAAACTCCTTTTCAAAGTACTTGGAAGAATGTGGAATGCCGAATGGTCGGCATGGAAGTGGAAAAGAGGTGATCGGTAATGTTTATGAAAAATGCACATTGTGTCTTAGTACTATGATGACCATCCAATAACCTGTGCGACCACATCTACCCAAATATGGGAACGGGCGTAGTCATATAGTTTGCTCGTGTTAGTACTGGATACCTCATCGACGGAGACGACTCCGTTATGCATGAGGGGATGAGCATGGCGACTCTAACCCCTGACCTGGGTCCCGGCAATATGTTGGCTTGTGCGGGATTGAAGAGCTTCGCGCTCGCCGGGCAAAACTACGAGTCCTTATATCTAGGTTCCTCGACGGGGGATCCTATACTAGGTGTTGAAGGAATGGTGAAATCGTAAGGGTAGGGTCCTATACTAGCATGAGCAAAGGAAAGGCTATGGCCGGTGGCTCAACTTCGCATACACCTTGTATGGCGGGACGTGGCAGACACGATGAGCTACCGGATGGGTGTGGGAAAAGCGTGCTACCTCTGCAGAGGGTAAAACTATTCGAATAGCCGAGTCCTCGGATATGGACAGTTGGGAGGCTGTACTAGGCCTATGTGCAAGTTTTGGAAAAAGGTTTGAGATTTGAAAGAGAAAATGATGTGAAGGATGTTTTATGCAACTATGCCAATGTGCTGGTATGAGTTGTTGGAAATAATTGGACCAAGATGAGACATGGTCGGGAAAAAAGAGGAGTTTTGGGTAACTAAACAAAATGGTGATTTTCCAGGAAAAACGTTTTTTAAAAAAGGGACTTTTTATTTTAACAAACAGCTATTTTCCGGGAAAAATGTTTTAAAAGAAAACTCCTTACAAAGACAGTTTTATGGAAAAAAAAGGGAATCTAAAGCCTTCTTTTCGTTTTCTTTAACAAAGGCTATAGATATTTTGAAAAATATACCAGGTTTATGAAAAGTTATAAAATTTCTCTTATTTTACTTCAACCAAAGTTATAGAGTTTTCAGACAAAGTTTTATTAAACAAAAGTCTATCATTATCTTTTCAATAAGGATTAGAGTTTTCAAAGAAAACAAAGTTTTACTCAAACAATATATATAAAAAGACAAAAAGGGTAGTGCATGCTCTTTCGGGGGTAGTTTGCGAGTACAATTCCCATTGTACTCATAATGGTTTCGTCCCTGGCTATTGTCTTAGCCAGATTTTAAGGAAGAGCAGCTTGAAGAAGGAGGCGGAAATGACGTCAATGCGAACTAGGGCGCTTCCCAGTCAGTTGCCTGTAGGGTTAAGGCGAACGACTTGGGCTCCACGTTGTTTGTTGATTTCCGCTGCAAGTACCTATTGAAGATTATGACTTCAATCAAGTAAGTATATTCCTTCGGTATTTATGGATGTTCTTTATTACCAGTTGATTGTGCTCAGCGACACACTGATCATGGGATCGCTGATGTAGGCACAAGGGTATTTCGGACAACTAGTCCGGGGTCCCCACAGACTTGGTATCAGAGCAATCCTGACTGTAGGAGACCTTAGTTAGCATGGACGTTAGTTAGGAAAGCAAATATTTTTGGTTAAAAATATATTACTACCAAAATATATTTTTATCTAGAGGAGTCCTAAAATGGCTTCGCTCTTCTCATCTCCTCAAATATTTCAAAGTCTTACCCCTCTATTTTAAGATTTTCAAAGGCATTCTTCTATTATCTTACCTTCATTCAAAACCTACATATATACTTGACGATGAACCCAAGTGACACCTAACTGACCAGTAGCCAGAAGGAGAAGAAGGTTCCATCCCAAATCCTCGACATTCAACATCAAGGTGATTGATTTGCAAATGCCAAGATCGTCAGTGTCAACAAAGCAACAAACCTCCGAAGACCTCAGCTCAACATCAACAATTCTACTCAAGTTGCAACTTCGACGATCTAAATTTCTCCAGCAGAAGACTAAGGCGATAAAATGAAGACTTCACCAACCATGTTTAACAACGACCCATAGGAAAAATTTATGATAGGAACTTTGGTTACCCCGACTACCACGAGTATTAGGCGTCCGTTGGTACTAGACGTACCCTGTGTGCACCTTGCTTGTGTGAACTCTGCTTGTGTGTTGTTTGTGAGATGGAAAAGGGAGTCTTATAAAAAGAAAAGTTTAGTTTCCTTTTGCCACCTACCAAAAACCAATTTTGATCTCTTCTCCATAGTTGTACCTTGTTGCGGATGTAAAACCGCCAAGGAAAACCTTTCTAAAATATTTTCCCTCTCATCTATACCATCTCCCGTTAAGATCTGATAGTTCCGCAAGATACAAGAGACCCCCGATCATTAGCCAAATAGCCGGAAATTTTTTGTAACCTAACTGGCAAGTCAGACAATAGACTTCATGCACCATCTGAAGCAAGTGCATCAAGATCTTGAAGGAAACTGCAATTGCACGCCAACCTCGTAAAGACAGGAGCCCCACCTCACAAAATTAACTTGTGAAATTACAGGGATACTACACCAACTTATCGTATCTAACTTTAGGTTAACGTCTGACTCAAGTCCACGATCGTACCAACTAATCTTCTAGGACCACAACCCTTGACATGAAACAAGAACATAAGAAGACTCATTTAGAATTGGTAACTAGAGGAACTCAAGGAGTGCATGAGAGTTGCTATGAAGACTCGAGCTCAGAGACCGACAGTAATGATGGGTTTCAAGGAGGATCATGTACCTACCCGCTTGACAAGAAATTAGTGGCACCATAGTCCCTTGCGCTAATCTTGCTAAGTTTGACCCACCTAAGTTTGTCCCATAGACTAAAACTAACTCCTACCTATCTCCGCAAACTTTGGAAAGATAGAAGAGAACCCTAGCCTGCCGCTGATTTTCTGAAGTTTATATGAAGCCTCAAGCACAAGACTTATCCAAGGGAGATTGCCACCAACCAACCCGAAGGAAACCAACTTCAAAGATCATCAACATGAAGTTACCCCAGGAGAAAGGACGCCATCGACGTCATCTGCCGAACAACAATCCTAGTTCAACCCGGCTCAACTAATCAAAACAAGAAAGACAAAGGTACCTGTTTGGGAAACAACGGTGCGAAGGTTCTTCACTAACTTTTTCTAAGGTCCATTAAGCCGTAACTTTTTGAGCCCACTTACCAAATTCTAGATTAACATCTAACCCCAGTTCGTGGCTATACTAACTGGAGAGAGGTAATGCAGAAAGAATCACATATAGTTGGTAGTGAGAAGATCGCCATCATCAAGGCCGAAGTCGATCAACATTGAAGACCATCTGCGCATCATTGAACCCAGAAGCAAGCACCATCAACGTCACCTATCTAGCAATCATCCTTTTCAACTGGCCTCGACCAATCACACCGAAGGAGGATTCAAGAAAGCACGAGCAGCAACTGTTGACATGGAGCTCTTTCTCTAACTTTTTAAGGTTAACTGAGAACGCGACCCTTGCACCCTCGTAAAACAGCAGACCAAACCGCCTACCTTTAGGGTCCTTGTACTGACTTTTAGATTCCTCTGGAAGCTCGATAACCTAGACTGTACTTCTGAAGATTCTTACCAACGCTCCATGAAGCTCAAGAACCAAGGAAGTCAGCAATGAAGTTCCTCCTTTTGCTCAGCTGAAGAAGGACAAGCACGAAGACAAATAACCAATAGAACACCCAGAAGAATCAAACGACGTAAGCACCTGCTGTGGACAACCTCAACCACCAAGCAAGTCCAGATGAATTTAGACGTTTATAGCATCCTTTTTCTAACTAGAAACCGGAGAGAGTTGAGTACGCAGACTCGACGCATCCTGAAAACCACGCGTCCCCATCTGCGACCCTCGTAAGGAGAAAATAGTATGAAGTGATATCTGCACCAACCCCAAGCCCCAAGGAGTGGCAAACGAGACGAAGATCGTCAAGAAGAACAATGCCTCCAAGTCAACGCCGGCTGCAAACTTCAGCAAGACCGATTAAAAACCCCTTTTAAGGGGGGGAGACCTGCAATAGGTATACCAGAACGTGGTAATAATTAGTTCCTTGCGCCCAGCCTCGTAGAAACTGGAAACGGCCAATCAAGACTATCCATCAGCATCGATCGTCAAGTCAACCCTATCATCCAGGATCTAAACCCATCAGAGTAAATTATCGACAAGGAACGACCTCACAACATCAATTTGTCAATATCTCATCTGGTGACCTCGCTGAAGAAGTAACGACCTCGGAAGTATAGCCAGCTCAAAACCCGTGCCCTCGTACTCCCCTGTACCCCCGGGCAAATCTCGGGACGAGATTTATTTTAAGGGGGGAAGGATTTGTAACATCCCAAATTTATAATAAGAATTAACAAGACCCAAAATTCAGAACCAACAAAAACTTTTGAAATTACTACACTAATGATTGTGTTTTCCTTTATATTGTTCTGTTTGACCTTGTGTGACTTGTTGTTTATGTTGTTTGACTAGTAAATATTAATCCAAGAATCCAGCCCAAGTAAAATATATTAAACTTGGTGCTCATGTTATGACAAGAGTAGATTCCATATATGCTTTTTCTAATCTTATTTTGGCCAAAGTCTATTTCAATGATGTTTGATTTCAGCAACAAATAAAATACCCTCTAGTTGAGAAAGTAAAAGTATTTCCAAAATTATGTGTTCCCAAAATATGGGGATCTATATATTATCTCCTATCTATTGCCAACCATGATATTTTGCATGTATATGCAACTCCCATTTTATAAACTCTGATTTCCACTCTATTTGAAAAAAACACTAGTGGGAAATATATTACCCCCACCTATTTCCTTTCTCAAACCTTTTTGAAAACAATTAAGTTATGAGTTGAGACATTTCTTTAAACATCATCTTGTCATAATTGAGTGTGATCATTTTTACAAGACAATATTGTTAATCATGAAAACGGTGGTGTGCTTAATTCGTGTGGTTTGAATTGTGTGGTCATGATTGTGATGTGAGTATTGTGTGTTTTGATGTGTGTGTTTGCTAAATAAAATTACGAAGAGAAGAAAAAGAAACAAAAGCAAAGCATCAACCCATAAAATAATGGGACAAGTACCACACAAATTTCTCCATGTGAAAAAAAATTAATATTTTCTTTTCAACCAAAATAAGTGGGGTGACATAGTGCTCACTCCCACTTTGCCCTAATATTTCTTCCCTCTTCAAAATATATTTTCAAAAATTTAAATTTGCATTTCTATTTCTTTCTTTAATCTTACCAAATCATAAAATGTGCTATGATGCACTTATCAAATAAATTCCATCATAGCACCAAAAAAATCCCAAACACTTATTCTTATTTCCCACAGCATTTGCACACTTGCACTTCATCTTTTTCTTTAGCATTAAAGTGCCTAATAGTTGCAAAATGGTGCCCCCTTCCCTATATTCAAATGGCAGCCCACACTTGCCCTAATCTTGTCTCCCTCATGTCCAGCACCCTTCCAGCACCCCCCTGCACGTTCTGGACAACACCCTAGCCATCCCATGCCCTAAACCCTAGCCCTAAGCAGCCATGCCATGGAAATGGCCACCACCATGGGCACTTGGCCAACCAGCAGCAAAGCCACTGCACCACCATGTCCTGGAGCTTGCCCTTGCTCCCTAGATGCTCCCCAACTCGACCCCTTCACGCCTGGCCCTCCCTCTTGCCCGAAATCGCCGGTGCACTGCCGGCCGACAAAATGTCGAGCACCTGGCGTGCACCATTAAAGCTGGCCGCCCCGGACCGACCAGAGCGCGCCCGACCCGGCCCCGACCGCCACGGCACGCCCACGACCTCCCTTGACCCCCTGGCACGCGCCCGTGTCCTCCCCAGCCCCGCACGGTGCCAACCATGGACGGCCGCATGCCGCCCGTGTCGCCCGCGTCCATGCCGCGCCACCCGTGCCCCCCCACTGCCCCGAGCCGCTCCAGCCTATAAAAAGCCCTCCCCTGGCCTCCACCCTTCACCACACCACCACCGCACCACTTCCCCTTCACCCAGGTGCAGCCGAAGAGGAGCTTGGTGCTCCCCTTCAAGCCGCTCGGCCACCGTTCCATGGCCACCTTCTCCGGTCGTCTCCGGCGACGCCACCGCCGCCCAATTTCTGCCCAGACTACCCTCCGTCGACCCCAAGCTCCACCGCCGCCCCTCGCCGCCGGCAGGTAGCTCCCCGGCCGCTCTCCCTCTCTCCCACGTTCTCTGCCTATCGGGATGGAGACGATGGCCGTGGGCCATCGATCTCGAGATCAACGGTCCCGCCTAGTTCCCGCCCAGTTTGAGATCTCTGAAAACTGCTAAGTGCTGAAAAATAGTTTAGAGTAGCCAGCTTGGCATGCATTTTCTGATAAATCTGCCCCACCAAAATTTGAAATCCTTGCATGGTTAGAAAGATCAAGTTACATAGATTCAAATGAATGTTTTAGTTTCAAAAATAATTAGTCTAGCTTGATGGAAACATTAGGCAAAGTAGCTATGTTCTGTCTGTTTTCAGAAACTTCTGAAAACAGATTACTGCTTAGGCCTTTTGATCCAATCATAGAAATTAATCTAGATTTATTTGGATGTTAGTAGTGGCATGTCATGTTAGTATAGTTAGTGTACCACCATGAACAAGTATTGTGAACCCCAAAATAAAATCTAGATAAAAGATATATCTGAGGAAGATAGCTAATCGGATTATTCCACCACATGAAATAACAAAGATAGCCAACTTCCATGCAAATTCCTATTTAACCAGAGGCCTAAAAATAGCAAACTAAAATGTTGTAGCTAGTATAAAATGCCATCTTAACCTAGATGCAGGCCATGATCCTTGTAGGCCATGTATCCTATTTGAATTAAAAATGACAAATGTGTTAGTTATAACTGAAAAACTCAGAAAGGTTTTTTGGTACCCTCTTTGGGAGATGTTTCCCAGAGATTGGTTTAACCAAAAATATCAAATTAACATGTTATTAAAAGTACACCAACTAGTGAAGCCAATGCCACTGGTTTGAACCATTTGGTGTTGTGGTCAAGTCAGAATGAATTATCAAATCAGCTAGTTGTTAACACTTAAAATGATAAAAACTTCTGTCAGAATTTGATTAGAATTTTGAAAACCAATAACTTGAGATATAAGAATCTAAAAATAGAAATGAAAATGTTCTGGAAAGCTTATGAAAATAGCTAAGCTCACTAAAGTGGTTTCACCCCATTTAGATTAATAAATAAATAATGATATTAAAAATGCCACAGAAGGTATAAAACCTAAACTTGTTTGTTTATGATACTCTATTAATCCAAATGAGGTCAAACCAATTTTGTTAGCTCACATTTAAGCAATACTAGTTATCCCTAAGAGGATTTAACTTTTGAGTAAACTTAACTTGAGTTGTAGCAAAAAGAAGGAAACCAACCTTCTGGAGTAAAACAATTATGTAGGGAGTTTAAGTACCTCAATTGAGTTAAATCCAGTTGGGTTGTTTTCTACACTCAGTAGCTATCTGTAGAATTTTAGTTCATATTTTGTGCCAAACAGAACACAAGTTATGCAATTAAACATGAAACCCTAGTTTCCTGCCATAATTGTGACACAATTAAATAATGGATAATTAAATTAAATTGAATCAAATTAGTGTTGCCTTGTGTGTGCAATAGCTATGTGTGATGCTTGAGAGTTGTTGTGATGCTTGATTGAGTAGTTTGGTAATGGTAGGTATTCTTGTTTATTCTTATGTTAGATCATTTTGTGTAATTAATATGACTACCTTGCTTGTTAAACTTGGTGGTCTTTAAGTTGAGTATCTAGTAATATCTCTACCATAGCTTGGTAAGATATTTAGAATTACAGAAAAGAGTTGGTAACTTAACTTTTGTCTGAAGTATTTCCTGTTTAAATAAAGATGCTTAATCACAACTTTAATCATTTTTTAAACATGAGTAGTGTTGGTAATTGCCAAACTTGTTTGTTAAATAATATTTCTCTCGTGATTGTTGTTTGTTAGTGTTGTGATTGTTGTTGGAGTGTCCTACTGTGTGTTGATTGTGTTCTTTCCTTTTTGCGACGCTAGATATAAACGCTACCTGGGTGATATTGGAAAGGATTTATTGGAGAAAATCAGAGTTTATTTCTTTGATCAGTGAGGAGAGTCCAGGACATTATGCTGAAAACAGGCAAGCTACTTCACTGAGCTTGCATTTATATTCATCTATTTGATCACCTGAAGTATTCAAAAGTAGCGATGATTTTAAAAACCTTTTTACAAAGATATGAAAAACTATTTTGCCAAGAGTAGATATGTATAACTATAGGATGGAAAAATATGATTTATTCCAAAACTCCTTTTCAAAGTACTTGGAAGAATGTGGAATGCCGAATGGTCGGCATGGAAGTGGAAAAGAGGTGATCGGTAATGTTTATGAAAAATGCACATTGTGTCTTAGTACTATGACGACCAGCCAATAACCTGTGCGACCACATCTACCCAAATATGGGAACGGGCGTAGTCATATAGTTTGCTCGTGTTAGTACTGGATACCTCATCGACGGAGACGACTCCGTTATGCATGAGGGGATGAGCATGGCGACTCTAACCCCTGACCTGGGTCCCGGCAATATGTTGGCTTTGAGGGATTGAAGAGCTTGGGCTCGCCGGGCAAAACTACGAGTCCTTACATCTAGGTTCCTCGACGGGGGATCCTGTACTAGGTGTTGAAGGAATGAAGTGAAATCGTAAGGGTAGGGTCCTATACTAGCATGAGCAAAGGAAAGGCTATGGCCGGTGGCTCAACTTCGCATACACCTTGTATGGCGGGACGTGGCAGACACGATGAGCTACCGGATGGGTGTGGGAAAAGCGTGCTACCTCTGCAGAGGGTAAAACTATTCGAATAGCCGAGTCCTCGGATATGGACAGTTGGGAGGCTGTACTAGGCCTATGTGCAAGTTTTGGAAAAAGGTTTGAGATTTGAAAGAGAAAATGATGTGAAGGATGTTTTATGCAACTATGCCAATGTGCTGGTATGAGTTGTTGGAAATAATTGGACCAGATGAGACATGGTCGGGAAAAAGGAGGAGTTTTGGTAAAAACAAAATGGTGATTTTCCAGGAAAAACGTTTTTAAAAAGGGACTTTTATTTTAACAAACAGCTATTTTCGGGAAAAATGTTTTAAAAGAAAACTCCTTACAAAGACAGTTTTATGGAAAAAAAAAGAATCTAAAGCCTTCTTTTCGTTTTCTTTAACAAAGGCTATAGATTTTGAAAAATATACAAGGTTTATGAAAAGTTATAAAATTTCTCTTATTTTACTTCAACCAAAGTTATAGAGTTTTCAGACAAAGTTTTATTAACAAAAGTCTATCATTCTCTTTTCAATAAGATTAGAGTTTTCAAAGCAAACAAAGTTTTACTCAAACTATACAAAAAGAAAAAGGGTAGTGCATGCTCTTTCGGGGGTAGTTTGCGAGTACAATTCCCATTGTACTCATAATGGTTTCGTCCCTGGCTATTGTCTTAGCCAGATTTTAAGGAAGAGCAGCTTGAAGAAGGAGACGGAACTGACGTCAATGCGAACTAGGGCGCTTCCCAGTCAGTTGCCTGTAGGGTTAAGGCGAATGACTTGGGCTCCACGTTGTTTGGTGATTTCCGCTGCAAGTACCTATTGAAGATGACTTCAATCAAGTAAGTATATTCCTTCGGTTTATGGATGTTCTTGATTACCAGTTTGATTGTGCTCAGCGACACACTGATCATGGGATCGCTGATGTAGGCACAAGGGTATTTCGGAAGCTAGTCCGGGGTCCCCACAGACTTGGTATCAGAGCAATCCTGACTGTAGGAGACCTTAGTTAGCATGGACGTTAGTTAGGAAAGCAAATATTTTTGTTAAAAATATATTACTACCAAAATATATTTTATCTAGAGAGTCCTAAAAATGGCTTCGCTCTTCTCATTCCTCAAATATTTCAAAGTCTTACCCCTCTATTTTAAGATTTTCAAAGGCATTCTTCTATTATCTTACCTTCATTCAAAACCTACATATATACTCGACGATGAACCCAAGTGAGACCTAACTGACCAGTAGCCAGAAGGAGAAGAAGGTTCCATCCCAAATCCTCGACATTCAACATCAAGGTGATTGATTTGCAAATGCCAAGATCGTCAGTGTCAACAAAGCAACAAACCTCCGAAGACCTCAGTTTTCCCCCCCCCCCCCCCTCCCTTTTGTTCTCCCCCTCAGCTCAACATCAACAATTCTACTCAAGTTGCAACTTCGACGATCTAAATTTCTCCAGCAGAAGACTAAGGCGAAAAATGAAGACTTCACCAACCATGTTTAACAACGACCCATAGGAAAAATTTATGATAGGAACTTTGGTTACCCCGACTACCACGAGTATTAGGCGTCCGTTGGTACTAGACGTACCCTGTGTGCACCTTGCTTGTGTGAACTCTGCTTGTGTGTTGTTTGTGAGATGGAAAAGGGAGTCTTATAAAAAGAAAAGTTTAGTTTCCTTTTGCCACCTACCAAAACCAATTTGATCTCTTCTCATAGTTGTACCTTGTTGCGGATGAAAACCGCCAAGGAAAACCTTTCTAAAATATTTTCCCTCTCATCTATACCATCTCCCGTTAAGATCTGATAGTTCCACAAGATACAAGAGACCCCCGATCATTAGCCAAATAGCCGGAAATTTTTTGTAACCTAACTGGCAAGTCAGACAATAGACTTCATGCACCATCTGAAGCAAGTGCATCAAGATCTTGAAGGAAACTGCAATTGCACGCCAACCTCGTAAAGACAGGAGCCCCACCTCACAAAATTAACTTGTGAAATTACAGGGATACTACACCAACTTATCGTATCTAACTTTAGGTTAACGTCTGACTCAAGTCCACGATCGTACCAACTAATCTTCTAGGACCACAACCCTTGACATGAAACAAGAACATAAGAAGACTCATTTAGAATTGGTAACTAGAGGAACTCAAGGAGTGCATGAGAGTTGCTATGAAGACTCGAGCTCAGAGACCGACAGTAATGATGGTTTCAAGGAGGATCATGTACCTACCCGCTTGACAAGAAATTAGTGGCACCATAGTCCCTTGCGCTAATCTTGCTAAGTTTGACCCACCTAAGTTTGTCCCATAGACTAAAACTAACTCCTACCTATCTCCGCAAACTTTGGAAAGATAGAAGAGAACCCTAGCCTGCCGCTGATTTTCTGAAGTTTATATGAAGCCTCAAGCACAAGACTTATCCAAGGGAGATTGCCACCAACCAACCCGAAGGAAACCAACTTCAAAGATCGTCAACATGAAGTTACCCCAGGAGAAAGGACGCCATCGACGTCATCTGCCGAACAACAATCCTAGTTCAACCCGGCTCAACTAATCAAAACAAGAAAGACAAAGGTACCTGTTTGGGAAACAAACGGTGTGAAGATTCTTCACTAACCTTTTTCTAAAGTCCATTAAGCCGTAACTTTTTGAGCCCACTTACCAAATTCTAGATTAACATCTAACCCCAGTTCGTGGCTATACTAACTGGAGAGAGGTAATGCAGAAAGAATCACATATAGTTGGTAGTGAGAAGATCGCCATCATCAAGGCCGAAGTCGATCAACATTGAAGACCATCTGCGCATCATTGAACCCAGAAGCAAGCACCATCAACGTCACCTATCTAGCAATCATCCTTTTCAACTGGCCTCGACCAATCACACCGAAGGAGGATTCAAGAAAGCACGAGCAGCAACTGTTGACATGGAGCTCTTTCTCTAACTTTTTAAGGTTAACTGAGAACGCGACCCTTGCACCCTCGTAAAACAGCGACCAAACCGCCTACCTTTAGGGTCCTTGTACTGACTTTTAGATTCCTCTGGGAGCTCGATACCCTAGACTGTACTTCTGAAGATTCTTACCAACGCTCCATGAAGCTCAAGAACCAAGGAAGTCAGCAATGAAGTTCCTCCTTTTGCTCAGCTGAAGAAGGACAAGCACGAAGACAAATAACCAATAGAACACCCAGAAGAATCAAACGACGTAAGCACCTGCTGTGGACAACCTCAACCACCAAGCAAGTCCAGATGAATTTAGACGTTTATAGCATCCTTTTTCTAACTAGAAACCGGAGAGAGTTGAGTACGCAGACTCGACGCATCCTGAAAACCACGCGTCCCCATCTGCGACCCTCGTAAGGAGAAAATAGTATGAAGTGATATCTGCACCAACCCCAAGCCCCAAGGAGTGGCAAACGAGACGAAGATCGTCAAGAAGAACAATGCCTCCAAGTCAATCCCAGCTGCAAACTTCAGCAAGACCGATTAAAAACCCCTTTTTAAGGGGGGGAGACCTGCAATAGGTATACCAGAACGTGGTAATAATTAGTTCCTTGCGCCCAGCCTCGTAGAAACTGGAAACGGCCAACCAAGCCTATCATCAGCATCGATCGTCAAGTCAACCCTATCATCTAGGATTGAAACCCATCAGATAAATTATCGATAAGGAACGACCTCGAAACATCAATTTGTCAAGATCTCTCCTGGCGGACCTCACTGAAGAAGAAACGACTCGGAAGTATAGCCAGCCCAAAACCTGTGCCCTCGTACTCCCCTGTACCCCGGGCAATCTCGGGACGAGATTTATTTTAAGGGGGGAAGGATTTGTAACATCCCAAATTTATAATAAGAATTAACAAGACCCAAAATCAGAACCAACAAAACTTTTTGAATTACTACACTAATGATTGTGTTTTCCTTTATATTGTTCTGTTTGACCTTGTGTGACTTGTTGTTTATGTTGTTTGACTAGTAAATATTAATCAAGAATCCAGCCCAAGTAAAATATATTAAACTTGGTGCTCATGTTATGACAGAGTAGATTCCATATATTCTTTTCCTAATCTTATTTTGCCCAAGTCTATTTCAATGATGTTTGATTTCAGCAACAAATAAACTACCCTTTAGTTGAGAAAGTAAAAGTATTTCCAAAATTATGTGTTCCCAAAAATATGGAGATCTATATGTTATCTCCTATCTAAAGCTAACCATGATATTTGCATGGTATGCAACCCCATTTTATAAACCCTGATTTCCACTCCATTTGAAAACAACTCTAGTGGGAAATATATTACCCACATATTTCCTTTCTCAAACCTTTTTGAAAAACAATTAAATTATGAGTTGAGATATTTCTTAACCTCATCTTGTCATAATTGAGTGTGATCATTTTTTATAAGATAGTATTGTGAATTATGGAATTGGTGGTGTGATTAATTCTTGTGGTTTGATTTGTGTGCTAATGGTTGTGAAGTAAATATTGTTGTGTTTTGATGTGGTGTTTGCTAAATAAAATTATGAAGGAAGGAAAAGAAACAAAATGAAAACATCAACACATAAAATCAGGTGACAAGTGACAAACAATTTCTCCAGTGAGAAATTAATATTTTCTTTTAAACCAAAAATCAGTGGGGTGACATAGTGCTCACTCCCACTTTGCTCTAATATTTCTTCCCTCTTCAAAATATAATTTCAAAATCTAAATTACATTTCTATTACTTTCTTTAATTTTACCAAATCACAAAATGTGCTATGATGCACTTGTCAATAATTTCCATCATAGCACCAAAAATCACCAACGCCTATACTTAATCCCCACAGCATTTGCACACTTGCATCCCACCATTTTATTTTAGCATTTAAAACCTAATGGTGCCATATAGTGGCACATAGTGAAAATGGTCACTTCACCCATTTATTCAAATGCCACTCCCCTACTTGCTCCCTTGCTGCCCCAACTTGTCCAGCAGCTCACCCAGCACCCCCCTGCACGCCCTGGACAAACTCATAGCATCCACTTACCCTAAAACCTAGCCCTAAGCAGCCATGGCACGGCATGCCATCCCCATGCCCTCATGTTTCAAACCAGCACCAAGATCCCGAACCAGCATGTCTAGGAGACAACCCGTGTCCCCCTGAGACTCCCCATGGCAACCCCATCGCGCCAGGCCCCTCACCCTGCCCGCATTTGCCGGTGCCCTGCCGGCCGACAACCGGTCGAGCACCTGGCGGGCATGCCCACACCGGAGCCACCCCGGCCGGCACACACCCGACCAGCACGCGCCCGACCGCTCCAGCACGCGCAACACCTCCCTTGACCCCCCTGGCACGCGCCCGTGTCCTCCCTCGCCCCGCACATCGCCGCCCAGCTCGTGCCCGTGCCGCACGCGGCATGGCCGCGCCACCACCGGACCCCCCTCACCATCCTCTTCCCTCCGTGCCTCTCCCGCCTATATAAGGCCACCCCGGGCCTCTCCCTTGCACCACACCACCCCGCTACCACTTCCCCTTCCACCTAGAAGCCGCAGGAGAGCCGCCGGAGCTCGACCCGAGCTGCACGGCCGCCGACGCCGTGCCGCCGCTGTGGAGCGTCTCCGGCGACGCCGCTGGTGCCCAGACGCAGCCCCGACCTCCTCCACCGCCCTGCACCCTCGCCGCCGACGATCGCCGCCGGCAGGTAGCTTCTCCTGGCCTCCCTCTCTCTCTCCTGTTCTCTGTCCGTCGGGAGGAAGAGGACAGCTATGAGCCGTCGATCTGTTGATCAACGGTCCCGGCTAGTTCCCGCCCAGTTTGAGATCTCTGAAAACTGCTAAGTGCTGAAAAATAGTTTAGAGTAGCCAGCTTGGCATGCATTTTCTGATAAATCTGCCCCACCAAAATTTGAAATCCTTGCATGGTTAGAAAGATAAAGTTACATAGATTCAAATGAAAGTTTTAGTTTTCAAAAATAATTAGTCTAGCTTGATGGAAACATTAGGCAAATTAGCTATGTTCTGTCTATTTTCAGAAACTTCTGAAAACAGATTACTGCTTAGGCCTTTTGATCCAATCATAGAAATTAATCTAGATTTATTTGGATGTTAGTAGTGGCATGTCATGTTAGTATAGTTAGTGTACCACCATGAACAAGTATTGTGAACCCCAAAATAAAACCTAGATAAAAGATATAATCTGAGGAAGATAGCTAATCGGATTATTCCACCACATGAAATAACAAAGATAGCCAACTTCCCATGCAAATTCCTATTTAACCAGAGGCCTAAAAATAGCAAACTAAAATGTTGTAGCTATTATAACATGCCAACCTAGATGCAGGCCATGATCCTTGTAGGCCATGTATCCTATTTGAATTAAAAATGACAAATGTGTTAGTTATAACTGAAAAACTCAGAAAGGTTATTTTGGTACCCTCTTTGGGAGATGTTTCCCAGAGATTGGTTTAACCAAAAATATCAAATTAACATGTTATTAAAAGTACACCAACTAGTGAAGCCAATGCCACTGGTTTGAATCCATTTGGTGTTGTGGTCAAGTCAGAATGAAATTATCAATCAGCTAGTTGTTAACACTTAAAATGATAAAAACTTCTGTCAGAAATTGATTAGAATTTGAAAACCAATAACTTGAGATCTAAGAATCTAAAAATAGCAAATGAAAATGTTCTGGAAAGCTTATGAAAATATCTAGCTCACTAAAGTGGTTTTACCCCATTTAGGCTAATAAATAAATAATGATAATCAAAATGCCACAGAAGGTATAAAACCTAAACTTGTTTGTTTCTGATACTATACTAATTCAAATGAGGTCAAACCAATTTTGTTAGCTCACATTTAAGAAATACTAGTTATCCCTAAGAGGATTTAACTTTTGAGTAAAATTAACTTGAGTTGTAGCAAAAAGAAGGAAACCAACCTTCTGGATTAAAACATTTATACAGGGAGTTTAATAACTCAAATTGAGTTAAATCCAATTGGTTTGTTTTCTATACATCAGTAGCTATCTGTAGAATTTTAGTTCATATTTTTGTGCCCAACAGAACACAAGTTATGCAATTAAACATGAAACCCTAGTTTCTGCCATAATTGTGACACAATTAAATAATGGTTAATTCAATTAAATCGAAATCAAATCGTGTTGCTTTGTGAGTGCAATAGCCATGTGTGATGCTTGAGAGTTGTTGTGATGCTTGATTGAGTAGTTTGGTAATGGTAGGTATTTCTTGTTTATTCTTATGTTAGATCATTTGTGTAATTAATATGACTACCTTGCTTGTTAAACTTGGTGGTCTTTAAGTTGAGTATCTAGTAATATCTCTACCATAGCTTGTAAGATATTTAGAATTACAGAAAAGAGTTGGTAACTTAACTTTTGTCTGAAGTATTTCCTGTTTAAATAAAGATGCTTAATCACAACTTTAATCATAATTTTTAAACATGAGTAGTGTTGGTAATTGCCTAACTTGTTTGTTAAATAATAATCTTCTCTCGTGATTGTTGTTTGTTAGTGTTGCTTGATGTTTGTTGTTGGAGTGTCCTACTGTGTGTTGATTGTGTTCTTTCCTTTTGCGATGCTAGATATAAACGCTACCTGGGTGATATTGGAAAGGATTTATTGGAGAAGAATCAGAGTTTATTTCTTTGATCAGTGAGGAGACGTCCAGCGACATTATGCTGAAAACAGGCAAGCTACTTCACTGAGCTTGCATTTATATTCATCTATTTGATCACCTGAAGTATTCAAAGTAGCGATGATTTTAAAAACCTTTTTACAAAGATATGAAAAACTATTTTGCCAAGAGTAGATATGTATAACTATAGGATGGAAAAATATGATTTATTCCAAAACTCCTTTCAAAGTACTTGGAAGAATGTGGAATGCCGAATGGTCGGCATGGAAGTGGAAAAGAGGTGATCGGTAATGTTTATGGAAAATGCACATTGTGTCTTAGTACTATGACGACCAGCCAATAACCTGTGCGACCACATCTACCCAAATATGGGAACGGGCGTAGTCATATAGTTTGCTCGTGTTAGTACTGGATACCTCATCGACGGAGACGACTCCGTTATGCATGAGGGGATGAGCATGGCGACTCTAACCCCTGACCTGGGTCCCGGCAATATGTTGGCTTGTGCGGGATTGAAGAGCTTCGTGCTCGCCGGGCAAAACTACGAGTCCTTAAATCTAGGTTCCTCGACGGGGGATCCTGTACTAGGTGTTGAAGGAATGGTGAAATCGTAAGGGTAGGGTCCTATACTAGCATGAGCAAAGGAAAGGCTATGGCCGGTGGCTCAACTTCGCATACACCTTGTATGGCGGGACGTGGCAGACACGATGAGCTACCGGATGGGTGTGGGAAAAGCGTGCTACCTCTGCAGAGGGTAAAACTATTCGAATAGCCGAGTCCTCGGATATGGACAGTTGGGAGGCTGTACTAGGCCTATGTGCAAGTTTTGGAAAAAGGTTTGAGATTTGAAAGAGAAAATGATGTGAAGGATGTTTTATGCAACTATGCCAATGTGCTGGTATGAGTTGTTGGAAATAATTGGACCAAGATGAGACATGGTCGGGAAAAAGGAGGAGTTTTGGGTAAATAAACAAAATGGTGATTTTCCAGGAAAAACATTTTTAAAAAAGGGACTTTTTATTTTAACAAACAGCTATTTTCCGGGAAAAATGTTTTAAAAGAAAACTCCTTACAAAGACAGTTTTATGGAAAAAAAAGGGAATCTAAAGCCTTCTTTTCGTTTTCTTTAACAAAGGCTATAGATATTTTGAAAAATATACCAGGTTTATGAAAAGTTATAAAATTTCTCTTATTTTACTTCAACCAAAGTTATAGAGTTTTCAGACAAAGTTTTATTAAACAAAAGTCTATCATTCTCTTTTCAATAAGGATTAGAGTTTTCAAAGAAAATAAAGTTTTACTCAAACGATATATATAAAAAGACAAAAAGGGTAGTGCATGCTCTTTCGGGGGTAGTTTGCGAGTACAATTCCCATTGTACTCATAATGGTTTCGTCCCTGGCTATTGTCTTAGCCAGATTTTAAGAAGAGCAGCTTGAAGAAGGAGGCGGAAATGACGTCAATGCGAACTAGGGCGCTTCCCAGTCAGTTGCCTGTAGGGTTAAGGCGAACGACTTGGGCTCCACGTTGTTTGTTGATTTCCGCTGCAAGTACCTATTGAAGATTATGACTTCAATCAAGTAAGTATATTCCTTCGGTATTTATGGATGTTCTTTATTACCAGTTGATTGTGCTCAGCGACACACTGATCATGGGATCGCTGATGTAGGCACAAGGGTATTTCGGACAACTAGTCCGGGGTCCCCATAGACTTGGTATCAGAGCAATCCTGACTGTAGGAGACCTTAGTTAGCATGGACGTTAGTTAGGAAAGCAAATATTTTTGACAATAGTATATTACTACCAAAATATATTTTTATCTAGAGGAGTCCTAAAATGGCTTCGCTCTTCTCATCTTCTCAAATATTTCAAACTCTTACCCCTCTATTTTAAGAGTTTCCAAGGAATCTTCTGTTATCTCTTACCCCTTCAAAACCAAGAGTATACCTGACGATGAACCCAAGTGAGACCTAATCAGTTAGCACCCATAAGGAAGAAGCTTCCATCACAAATACCCAACATTTAACAACAAGGCGGTTGATTTGAAAATGCCAAAATCGTCGATGTCAACAAAGCAAGAGACTTCCGAAGACCTCAGCTCAACATCAACAATTCTACTCAAGTTGCAACTTCGACGATCTCAATTTCTCCAGCGGAAGACTAAGGCGATAAAATGAAGACTTCACCAACCATGTTCGACAAAGACCCCTAGGAAAAACTCATGATAGGAACTTTGGTTACCCCGACTACCACGAGTATTAGGCGTCCGTTGGTACTAGACGTACCTTGTGTGCACCTTGCTTGTGTGAACTCTGCTTGTGTGTTGTTTGTGAGATGGAACAAGGAGTTTTATAAAAAGAAGTTTAGTTTCCTTTTGCCACCTACCAAAAACCCATTTTGACCTCTTCGCCATAGTTGTACCTTGTTGCGGATGTAAACCCGCCAAGGAAAATCTTTCTAAAATATTTTCCCTCTCATCTAAACCACCTCCCGTTAAGATCTGATAGTTCCGCAAGATACAAAAGACCCCCAATCCTTAGCCACATAGCCGGAAATTTTTGTAACCTAACTGACAAGTCAGATAATGGACTTCATGCACCATCTGGAGCAAGTGCGTCAAGACCTTGAAGGAAACTGCAAATTGTACGCCAACCTCGTGAAGACACGAGCCCCACCTCACAAAATTAACTTGTGAAATTACAAGAACACCACACTAACTTATCGTATCTAACTTTAGGTTAACGTCTGACTCAAGTCCACGATAGTACCAATTAATCTTCTACGACCACAAACCTTGACATGAAACGAGGACATAAGGAGACTCATTTAGGAGTGGTAACTAGAGGAACTCAAAGAGTGCATGAGAATTGCTATGAAGATTCGAGCTCAGAGACCGACGGTAATGATGGGTTTCAAAGAGGATCATGTACCTACCCGCTTGACAAGAAATTAGTGGCACCATAGTCCCTTGCGCTAATCTTGCTAAGTTTGACCCACCTAAGTTTGTCCCATAGACTAAAACTAACTCCTACCTATCTCCGCAAACTTTGGAAAGATAGAAGAGAACCCTAGCCTGCCGCTGATTTTCTGAAGTTTATATGAAGCCTCAAGCACAAGACTTATCCAAGGGAGATTGCCACCAACCAACCCGAAGGAAACCAACTTCAAAGATCGTCAACATGAAGTTACCCCAGGAGAAAGGACGCCATCGACGTCATCTGCCGAACAACAATCCTAGTTCAACCCGGCTCAACTAATCAAAACAAGAAAGACAAAGGTACCTGTTTGGGAAACAAACGGTGTGAAGATTCTTCACTAACCTTTTTCTAAAGTCCATTAAGCCGTAACTTTTTGAGCCCACTTACCAAATTCTAGATTAACATCTAACCCCAGTTCGTGGCTATACTAACTGGAGAGAGGTAATGCAGAAAGAATCACATATAGTTGGTAGTGAGAAGATCGCCATCATCAAGGCCGAAGTCGATCAACATTGAAGACCATATGCGCATCATTGAACCCAGAAGCAAGCACCATCAACGTCACCTATCTAGCAATCATCCTTTTCAACTGGCCTCGACCAATCACACCGAAGGAGGATTCAAGAAAGCACGAGCAGCAACTGTTGACATGGAGCTCTTTCTCTAACTTTTTAAGGTTAACTGAGAACGCGACCCTTGCACCCTCGTAAAACAGCAGACCAAACCGCCTACCTTTAGGGTCCTTGTACTGACTTTTAGATTCCTCTGGGAGCTCGATACCTAGACTGTACTTCTGAAGATTCTTACCAACGCTCCATGAAGCTCAAGAACCAAGGAAGTCAGCAATGAAGTTCCTCCTTTTGCTCAGCTGAAGAAGGACAAGCACGAAGACAAATAACCAATAGAACACCCAGAAGAATCAAACGACGTAAGCACCTGCTGTGGACAACCTCAACCACCAAGCAAGTCTAGATGAATTTAGACGTTTATAGCATCCTTTTTCTAACTAGAAACCGGAGAGAGTTGAGTACGCAGACTCGACGCATCCTGAAAACCACGCGTCCCCATCTGCGACCCTCGTAAGGAGAAAATAGTATGAAGTGATATCTGCACCAACCCCAAGCCCCAAGGAGTGGCAAACGAGACGAAGATCGTCAAGAAGAACAATGCCTCCAAGTCAATCCCAGCTGCAAACTTCAGCAAGACCGATTAAAAACCCCTTTTTAAGGGGGGGAGACCTGCAATAGTTATACCAGAACGTGGTAATAATTAGTTCCTTGCGCCCAGCCTCGTAGAAACTGGAAACGGCCAACCAAGACTATCCATCAGCATCGATCGTCAAGTCAACCCTATCATCCAGGATCTAAACCCATCAGAGTAAATTATCGACAAGGAACGACCTCACAACATCAATTTGTCAATATCTCATCTGGTGACCTCGCTGAAGAAGTAACGACCTCGGAAGTATAGCCAGCTCAAAACCCGTGCCCTCGTACTCCCCTGTACCCCCGGGCAAATCTCGGGACGAGATTTATTTTAAGGGGGGAAGGATTTGTAACATCCCAAATTTATAATAAGAATTAACAAGACCCAAAATTCAGAACCAACAAAAACTTTTTGAAATTACTACACTAATGATTGTGTTTTCCTTTATATTGTTCTGTTTGACCTTGTGTGACTTGTTGTTTATGTTGTTTGACTAGTAAATATTAATCCAAGAATCCAGCCCAAGTAAAATATATTAAACTTGTTGCTCATGTTATGACAAGAGTAGATTCCATATATTCTTTTTCTAATCTTATTTTGGCCAAAGTCTATTTCAATGATGTTTGATTTCAGCAACAAATAAAATACCCTTTAGTTGAGAAAGTAAAAGTATTTCCAAAATTATGTGTTCCCAAAAATATGGGGATCTATATGTTATTTCCTATCTATTGCCAACCATGATATTTTGCATGTATATGCAACTCCCATTTTATAAACTCTGATTTCCACTCTATTTGAAAAAAACACTAGTGGGAAATATATTACCCCCACCTATTTCCTTTCTCAAACCTTTTTGAAAACAATTAAGTTATGAGTTGAGACATTTCTTTAAACATCATCTTGTCATAATTGAGTGTGATCATTTTTACAAGACAATATTGTTAATCATGAAAACGGTGGTGTGCTTAATTCGTGTGGTTTGAATTGTGTGGTCATGATTGTGATGTGAGTATTGTGTGTTTTGATGTGTGTGTTTGCTAAATAAAATTACGAAGAGAAGAAAAAGAAACAAAAGCAAAGCATCAACCCATAAAATAATGGGACAAGTACCACACAAATTTCTCCATGTGAAAAAAAAATTAATATTTTCTTTTCAACCAAAAATAAGTGGGGTGACATAGTGCTCACTCCCACTTTGCCCTAATATTTCTTCCCTCTTCAAAATATATTTTCAAAAATTTAAATTTGCATTTCTATTTCTTTCTTTAATCTTACCAAATCATAAAATGTGCTATGATGCACTTATCAAATAAATTCCATCATAGCACCAAAAAAATCCCAAACACTTATTCTTATTTCCCACAGCATTTGCACACTTGCACTTCATCTTTTTCTTTAGCATTAAAGTGCCTAATAGTTGCAAAATGGTGCCCCCTTCCCTATATTCAAATGGCAGCCCACACTTGCCCTAATCTTGTCTCCCTCATGTCCAGCACCTTCCAGCACCCCCCTGCACGTTCTGGACAACACCCTAGCCATCCCATGCCCTAAACCCTAGCCCTAAGCAGCCATGCCATGGAAATGGCCACCACCATGGGCACTTGGCCAACCAGCAAAGCCACTGCACCACCATGTCCTGGAGCTTGCCCTTGCTCCCTAGATGCTCCCCAACTCGACCCCTTCACGCCTGGCCCTCCCTCTTGCCCGAAATCGCCGGTGCACTGCCGGCCGACAAAATGTCGAGCACCTGGCGTGCACCATTAAAGCTGGCCGCCCCGGACCGACCAGAGCGCGCCCGACCCGGCCCCGACCGCCACGGCACGCCCACGACCTCCCTTGACCCCCCTGGCACGCGCCCGTGTCCTCCCCAGCCCCGCACGGTGCCAACCATGGACGGCCGCATGCCGCCCGTGTCGCCCGCGTCCATGCCGCGCCACCCGTGCCCCCCCACTGCCCCGAGCCGCTCCGGCCTATAAAAAGCCCTCCCCTGGCCTCCACCCTTCACCACACCACCACCGCACCACTTCCCCTTCACCCAGGTGCAGCCGAAGAGGAGCTTGGTGCTCCCCTTCAAGCCGCTCGGCCACCGTTCCATGGCCACCTTCTCCGGTCGTCTCCGGCGACGCCACCGCCGCCCAATTTCTGCCCAGACTACCCTCCGTCGACCCCAAGCTCCACCGCCGCCCCTCGCCGCCGGCAGGTAGCTCCCCGGCCGCTCTCCCTCTCTCCCACGTTCTCTGCCTATCGGGATGGAGACGATGGCCGTGGGCCATCGATCTCGAGATCAACGGTCCCGCTAGTTCCCGCCCAGTTTGAGATCTCTGAAAACTGCTAAGTGCTGAAAAATAGTTTAGAGTAGCCAGCTTGGCATGCATTTTCTGATAAATCTGCCCCACCAAAATTTGAAATCCTTGCATGGTTAGAAAGATCAAGTTACATAGATTCAAATGAATGTTTTAGTTTTCAAAAATAATTAGTCTAGCTTGATGGAAACATTAGGCAAAGTAGCTATGTTCTGTCTGTTTTCAGAAACTTCTGAAAACAGATTACTGCTTAGGCCTTTTGATCCAATCATAGAAATTAATCAAATTTATTTGGATGTTAGTAGTGGCATGTCATGTTAGTATAGTTAGTGTATCACCATGAAAAAGTATTGTGAACCCCAAAATAAAATCTAGATAAAAGATATAATCTGAGGAAGATAGCTAATCGGATTATTCCACCACATGAAATAACAAAGATAGCCAACTTCCCATGCAAATTCCTATTTAACCAGAGGCCTAAAAATAGCAAACTAAAATGTTGTAGCTATTATAACATGCCATCTTAACCTAGATGCAGGACATGATCCTTGTAGGCCATGTATGCTATTTGAATTAAAAATGACAAATGTGTTAGTTATAACTGAAAAACTCAGAAAGGTTATTTTGGTACCCTCTTTGGGAGATGTTTCCCAGAGATTGGTTTAACCAAAAATATCAAATTAACATGTTATTAAAAGTACACCAACTAGTGAAGCCAATGCCACTGGTTTGAACCCATTTGGTGTTGTGGTCAAGTCAGAATGAAATTATCAAATCAGCTAGTTGTTAACACTTAAAATGATAAAAACTTCTGTCAGAAATTTGATTAGAATTTGAAAACCAATAACTTGAGATCTAAGAATCTAAAAATAGCAAATGAAAATGTTCTGGAAAGCTTATGAAAATATCTAGCTCACTAAAGTGGTTTCACCCCATTTAGGTTAATAAATAAATAATGATAATCAAAATGCCACAGAAGGTATAAAACCTAAACTTGTTTGTTTCTGATACTCTACTAATTCAAATGAGGTCAAACCAATTTTGTTAGCTCACATTTAAGCAATACTAGTTATCCCTAAGAGGATTTAACTTTGAGTAAAATTAACTTGAGTTGTAGCAAAAAGAAGGAAACCAACCTTCTGGATTAAAACATTTATACAGGGAGTTTAATAACTCAAATTGAGTTAAATCCAGTTGGGTTGTTTTCTATACATCAGTAGCTATCTGTAGAATTTTAGTTCATATTTTTGTGCCCAACAGAACACAAGTTATGCAATTAAACATGAAACCCTAGTTTCTGCCATAATTGTGACACAATTAAATAATGGTTAATTCAATTAAATCGAAATCAAATCGTGTTGCTTTGTGAGTGCAATAGCCATGTGTGATGCTTGAGAGTTGTTGTGATGCTTGATTGAGTAGTTTGGTAATGGTAGGTATTTCTTGTTTATTCTTATGTTAGATCATTTTGTGTAATTAATATGACTACCTTGCTTGTTAAACTTGGTGGTCTTTAAGTTGAGTATCTAGTAATATCTCTACCATAGCTTGTAAGATATTTAGAATTACAGAAAAGAGTTGGTAACTTAACTTTTGTCTGAAGTATTTCCTGTTTAAATAAAGATGCTTAATCACAACTTTAATCATAATTTTTAAACATGAGTAGTGTTGCTAATTGCCTAACTTGTTTGTTAAATAATAATCTTCTCTCGTGATTGTTGTTTGTTAGTGTTGCTTGATGTTTGTTGTTGGAGTGTCCTACTGTGTGTTGATTGTGTTCTTTCCTTTTTGTGATGCTAGATATAAACGCTACCTGGGTGATATTGGAAAGGATTTATTGGAGAAGAATCAGAGTTTATTTCTTTGATCAGTGAGGAGACGTCCAGCGACATTATGCTGAAAACAGGCAAGCTACTTCACTGAGCTTGCATTTATATTCATCTATTTGATCACCTGAAGTATTCAAAAGTAGCGATGATTTTAAAACCTTTTTACAAAGATATGAAAAACTATTTTGCCAAGAGTAGATATGTATAACTATAGGATGGAAAAATATGATTTATTCCAAAACTCCTTTTCAAAGTACTTGGAAGAATGTGGAATGCCGAATGGTCGGCATGGAAGTGGAAAAGAGGTGATCGGTAATGTTTATGAAAAATGCACATTGTGTCTTAGTACTATGACGACCAGCCAATAACCTGTGCGACCACATCTAGTCATATAGTTTGCTCGTGTTAGTACTGGATACCTCATCGACGGAGACGACTCCGTTATGCATGAGGGGATGAGCATGGCGACTCTAACCCCTGACCTGGGTCCCGGCAATATGTTGGCTTGTGCGGGATTGAAGAGCTTCGCGCTCGCCGGGCAAAACTACGAGTCCTTATATCTAGGTTCCTCGACGTGGGATCCTGTACTAGGTGTTGAAGGAATGGTGAAATCGTAAGGGTAGGGTCCTATACTAGCATGAGCAAAGGAAAGGCTATGGCCGGTGGCTCAACTTCGCATACACCTTGTATGGCGGGACGTGGCAGACACGATGAGCTACCGGATGGGTGTGGGAAAAGCGTGCTACCTCTGCAGAGGGTAAAACTATTCGAATAGCCGAGTCCTCGGATATGGACAGTTGGGAGGCTGTACTAGGCCTATGTGCAAGTTTTCGAAAAAGGTTTTAGATTTGAAAGAGAAAATTATGTGAAGGATGTTTTATGCAACTATGCCAATGTGCTGGTATGAGTTGTTGGAAATAATTGGACCAAGATGAGACATGGTCGGGAAAAAGGAGGAGTTTTGGGTAAATAAACAAAATGGTGATTTTCCAGGAAAAACGTTTTTAAAAAAAGGGACTTTTTATTTTAACAAACAGCTATTTTCCGGGAAAAATGTTTTAAAAGAAAACTCCTTACAAAGACAGTTTTATGGAAAAAAAAGGGAATCTAAAGCCTTCTTTTCGTTTTCTTTAACAAAGGCTATAGATATTTTGAAAAATATACCAGGTTTATGAAAAGTTATAAAATTTCTCTTATTTTACTTCAACCAAAGTTATAGAGTTTTCAGACAAAGTTTTATTAAACAAAAGTCTATCATTCTCTTTTCAATAAGGATTAGAGTTTTCAAAGAAAACAAAGTTTTACTCAAACGATATATATAAAAAGACAAAAAGGGTACTGCATGCTCTTTCGGGGGTAGTTTGCGAGTACAATTCCCATTGTACTCAAAATGGTTTCGTCCCTGGCTATTGTCTTAGCCAGATTTTAAGGAAGAGCAGCTTGAAGAAGGAGGCGGAAATGACGTCAATGCGAACTAGGGCGCTTCCCAGTCAGTTGCCTGTAGGGTTAAGGCGAACGACTTGGGCTCCACGTTGTTTGTTGATTTCCGCTGCAAGTACCTATTGAAGATTATGACTTCAATCAAGTAAGTATATTCCTTCGGTATTTATGGATGTTCTTTATTACCAGTTGATTGTGCTCAGCGACACACTGATCATGGGATCGCTGATGTAGGCACAAGGGTATTTCGGACAACTAGTCCGGGGTCCCCACATTACAACAGGCGTCTCCTCGAATCCCATCTACCTCCACCTCGTTGCCTTGATCTGCTTTCGGTAAGCGGCGGCCGACGAGCTCTTCCTTCCTTCCTCGGCTCCTTCCTTTCTCTACTCCTTTTCTTCTCTGCATGCACTTTCGCCATGGCTGCATCTCGTCGCATGTGAGACCCACTCCACGACCTCTCATCGCCTCCTTCCTCACTCCCCGCTCGCACGCAACCGCAACTCGCCTCTCTTTCTCGAACACCCCCAGGTTGAGACTGACGCTCGTACACGCGGCTGCCAGGACTGACGGCCGGAGCTGCAGCGTAGGAAGATGATGCTCTGGGAGCAGCTGTCCACACCGGACCCGGCAATCCGCGACTTTATCAAGACCCTGCACGACCACGACGGCGGCGGCAACGGTGACGCAGATCGCAGGCCATGCATGCTCAGGGACGCTATCTGCCGTTGACCTGCGGTCCCTAACCTCTCACACGGGTGCTTGATGCATGTAAAATGCATACATGAACTTTGCATGTTATTACTAGATATTCCTACATATTTGCAACTTATATGAGGTTATATTCATGTTTTATAATGATTTCGGGGATTTCCTAAACAATCCCCCCTCTTTTGGTTCTAACTCTATTTTCCAGAAACCATCATTTTTTTAGTGTTTTGGACTTTCCGGGAGCTTCGGGACTCCAAAAAGGGCAAGGTCAAAGAGCACGGTTCAGAATTTTCGAGGCGAACGCAATGGGCTGAAATTGAAGACCGGGAGCCCAACCAGCTGGGAGATGGAGGGCCCCACGCGGCCCCTGTACCTGGCCATGTGGGACTACCCCCTTTCGCCCTCGTGGCCCGATGCCGTCGATCTTCGTCCCCCTGGCTCCCTCGTGACCTAAAAATGACTATATAAAGGCCCCCCTGAGGAGTTTCGCAAGGAGGCGGCGGAGAAACGCAAAACCAGAAACAGAGAGGCAGAGGGCTGCCGCCGGAGAATATCGGAGGGGGGAAACGCTGCCGGAATCTACCTCCGGAGGGCTCCACCCCCCTTCGGCGTGTTCATCATCAACTTCTACAGCAAGATCATCTCATCTCTAGCATCTCCATGATGAGGAGGGAGTAGTCCCTCATCGGGGCTGAAGGCTCATGCCGGTAGCTATGTGGTTTATCTCTCTCTCTCCCATGGTGTGATCTTTATGTGATCATGAGCTTTGTAATCTAGTTGAATCCATAGATGGTACTCTTCTTTATCTTATGAATTATGCTAATCAAGTGGTTTTATTGATGTGATTGCCGGAGTCACCTTTGTCCCATGGTGTGAAGTTGACAGTGCGTGCACCGTGTGTGGCTCTTAGGCTAAAGATTACATGAATACTTATCATGAGTTATTATTTGTGTTGGGTGTCTCTATGATATTGTGGTGTTTGTTAGTACTATCTTTGGATGCGAATAGTGACTGCATGAAGTGTCCATAGATGTGGAATACGAAGTTTAAGGTGTGCTTTTTTTGTAGCCCTACATAATGGATTGGTGTTCTTTATCCAATCAGAAATTAATTCACAGTAGCATAATGAGGAGGAATTATCTATGTATTCAATTATATTATTATTGTTGAGAGTGTCCACTAGTGAAAGCATGATCCCCAGGGCTTATTTCCAAAGCACTGTTTACACCTTTGTCTTGTCCTCTTGCATTAAAGAGGATTGGGACACTTTCACACTCCTATTTTGTTACATCAAACTTCCATCCATTAAATCAACCACCTTGTTCTATAAACTTGTTTAGTGCATAATCAACTAAAACTTGTGACACTTTAGTTGTAGGGAATAGATAATTTTTCCTTCTTGCTCCTGCGGATCGATACCCTTCTTCCACATTGAGAGGTGCTACAGTGATCCCCTGCTCTTGGGGGTTATCAAGTACTTTTCTGGCGCCGTTGCCGGGGAGCGTAGCGCTTAAGTTTCTATTCTTGTTTGCACTAGATTTTTATTTTCAGTTTTGCATATACTCAAGTTTACTTTCAGTTTTGCATTTAGTTTAGTTTTACTTTCAGTTTTGCATTATATCGAAAACCCAAAAAATTAAAAATGGAAAACTATTATAAAAATGCCATGATAGCTGCTGAATTTAGAGAATCTTTCGAAGGGAAAAGATTAAAAACCATCATGAGGTATCTAAATAAAATTGCTAATGAGCTGCTTAATTTTCATAAGGAAGAAACTTGTTGCTCTGAATACTGTAGACACTTTGAATTCCAATGCCCTTCCAATAAAGTTGAACCTGTTATTGCAACTTATCATACAGGGATTTATGCTCACTTAGGGATGGCAGAAGTAGAGCAATTTGTTATTTTTGTGGCAGCCTATGAATTAAACACCTTCATTGATGAACATGAAACTTGCCCTATAGCTTCTCAATCTAAAAATATGATTGCCTTTATCCTTAATATCTGCATAGATGAATTTGATTAAAATATCTATGTTATTGACACAAGGAAGAGATTTGCCCAAGGAAGATCTAATGTTTTGCAGGAAGAAGATGATGAAAACATTGGAAGAGGAAGTATGTGAAGAAGAGGATAAAAGCCTAAGCTTGGGGATGTCCATGCAGCCCCAAGAAGAAGACAATGAAGAGCAAAAGGATGAAGAAATTGATGAACAACTAGAGAATGAAGAGAAGGAACTTGCACCTTCACCACATATGGATGAGGGTAACACTCAAGATTTAGCCAATGATAAACTTTGCTTTTATGATCTAGATGAAGAGGACGAATATGAACCTATGCTAATGAGAACATTATTGATAATGATTTTAAAAATGATGAAGGATATGATTTAGACATGCTATATGATAATGCTTTAGATGATGGTCCTATCCTTATTGATAATCCTCCATGTTTAGTTGTTACTACTTTATGTGAGGATAAAAATGATATACTTTCTGCTTGTGATGATACTCTCACTCATGAGAGTCCAACTTTATTTCTGAACTCCCCTATTCACACCTTGGAGGAGAAATTTGCTTATGTTGAGAAATACTTATGTGCTTTGCAATTATCTTTAGTTCCAAATATTTGTTGCAACCATGATATTAAACCTTATATTGATCTTAATAATTATTTTGAAAAGGGAAACATGTCTCTAAATATCTCAATAATACTATGTTTCCTCTCTTTATGTTGAAGGTTTTAATGTCGCACTTGCTTTACCTTCCTATGCTAATTACTATATGCTTCATTGATTTATTTTCTTACAAGATCCCAATGCATAGGAAGTGGGTGAGACTTAAATATGTATCATATTTTTCCTTGATGCTCACCTTTGCATTTCAATTCTTATTCCCATGTGAGCATCATTAAATAACCTCTTTTGAGAGGTAGGATCAAACAATAGTGATTTGCTGTCCAGAAAACAGATTCCTGAGCTTCACTGAGAATAAAATGTTAAAAATCACAGAAAAGGAATTTTGAATTTACATTTTACGAAAGCAATTTTCAGCTATTAATACACATTTCATTAGTTCAAAGTTTTCTGATTTGAGCAACGTAAGTGCCTCTGAAAATTCACTCTTTATGGCTGTCCAGTTTTTGACAGATTCTGTCTTTATTTTGCATTACTCTCATTACTTGTGTTTTGTGTGGTTCTATTGATCAAAGAGCAATGCACAACCATAGTAATATTAGCTAATGTTTAGAATCAACTCCTGATATGTCTTTGCTATACCTATGGAGTTTTAATTTATGGAGACACTAACCCCTCTAATCAAGTTTTATGATGAGTTATGTGTGAAGAGAACTTTCAAGTGGAAGAGTTGAGGGTGATAAACAAAGAACAAGAGGTACAAACACACTAGCTTGGTGATGTTACCCCTAAGCTCACCCTACATACAAGAATTTAAGCTTGGGGATGCCAAGCCACCTCACTCCAACCATCTTGATACCAAGTAAGTAAGCCTAGCTATATGGCTATAAAGAAAGCGCTTTACGGGAGGCAACCCGGTTGTTTTTATTTTTTTTTGTGTCCTCTTGCTGTAACAAGAGACTTAGTTTTTAGTTTAGTTCCTGGATTTTTTTAATAAAGTGCCAAGTTTACCCATTTTGGTTTGAAAAAAGTTGCTATTTTGCATGCGGAGATTTCATTCCAGCGCAAGTCTGTGCACGGTTTGATTTTTCATTCCTATTCTGTAACTCCAAATGAGCTGAGATTTTTACTGTAACTGAAACTTTTCATCCTATGTACGCCTGAATTTTTTCAGAATTTTCGACGAGTTTAAGTAGGACAGAAAAATACGTTTTGCTGCTGCTGTTTTTCTGGACAGATTCTGTCCAATATTGTTTGATGCATGTTTTGAACTTTTAACTTGAATCTTGTTGATTCAATTGAGTTTATTAATAGGCATACAACATTATACACTTTCTGGACATTCATATGAATTTTTGTCTTAGTATTATAAGCATCAAGTAATGCATTTGTCTATCACTACTAATGTCGCCCCACAGAAAAGAAATGGGAGAAACAGTGTTTTGAAGTTTTTTCACAGGGATTAGAGGAGATGCACCAAGAGCTATCCAAGAATGGTGAAATCCATAAGCTTGGGGATGTGAAGACAACCCCACTGGACCAACACACTCTAGGTTTACACACGTCTAACTTATGTTTTTCTATCAATGCACTTTATCGCATAAACTTGGAGCGTCTTTTGTTTGTCAGTTTAGTTTTTGTTTGAGACCACCACTATCATTTATATATGAGAGAGCTACTGGAAATATGGGTTGGAATATCTTGCATGCTTTTATTGTATTGGGAAAAGGGATGTCTAAGTTGATTTTGAATGACACATATAGTTGCATGATTCATGAGCTTCTTTTTGAGTAAAAATTTGCAAATGCTTTATCATGATGTCAGTGCACGAACGGACGGCACGCCTGGGGCACCCGGGTTTAGTCCCACCTCGCCAGTTGAGGGAGGCTGACACCAGCTTATAAGGCTGGGCAAACCTCCCACACTGCACATGTGTTTTGTGGTGAGTTAGCCCTTGGGCCTCCCAATACGCTGGTTAAGCGTGGGCTGACTTTGGTCTGCTAACATCTAGTATCAGAGCTAGGGTGCGCGTCGCAATTAGGCCTAGCGATCTGCATCGCCCCGCGAAGGGGGATGGGATGTCAGTGCACGAACGGACGGCACGCCTGGGGCACCCGGGTTTAGTCCCACCTCGCCAGTTGAGGGAGGCCGACACCAGCTTATAAGGCTGGGCAAACCTCCCACACTGCACATGTGTTTTGTGGTGAGTTAGCCCTTGGGCCTCCCAATACGCTGGTTGAGCGTGGGCTGACTTTGGTCTGCTAACATCTAGTATCAGAGCTAGGGTGCGCGTCGCAATTAGGCCTAGCGATCTGCATCGCCCCGCGAAGGGGGATGGGATGTCAGTGCACGAACGGACGGCACGCCTGGGGCACCCGGGTTTAGTCCCACC
Organism: Puccinellia tenuiflora; assembly: GCA_012064385.1. Lineage (NCBI taxonomy): Eukaryota > Viridiplantae > Streptophyta > Magnoliopsida > Poales > Poaceae > Puccinellia > Puccinellia tenuiflora. Next base: position 337,995 of record QRDG01000388.1, on the reverse strand, counting down.
TCGCCAGTTGAGGGAGGCCGACACCAGCTTATAAGGCTGGGCAAACCTCCCACACTGCACATGTGTTTTGTGGTGAGTTAGCCCTTGGGCCTCCCAATACGCTGGTTGAGCGTGGGCTGACTTTGGTCTGCTAACACATGAGCTATCTTTTATTCATGTTTTGATGATGTATGTTATTTCACCTTGTTTGACATGAATTAGTTAGTTCTATGGACACTCATGCATGCATCTAGATGGTCATCTTTCTCCCTTTGCTAGCCCAAAAACTCCAACAAGTTAAAACTTGTTTCCAACACCTTCAACCCAATTTTTTCCAGTGAGTCCACCATATCTACCTATTAGCTTTATGCTATTCCGAGCATGTTTATTATGTTATTTGTGTAGTCTATCCCTCTAGATGAAAATGATTATGTTATTTATTATAATGAGAAAAGTTGGTTAAAAAAAGCTCTCGCGAACTTGATGCACACTTTACTTTTATTGCATTCAACAAACTTTGAACCATTGTGATTAAAATTATGATAGTGGCCTGTTAAAAGTTTAAGGTCGGGAGTTAGCCCAAATGTGCTGTCACATGGCAAGATTTCAACATTGCACTAAATATATCTAGTTGATATCATGTACTTTTGTGTATGGATGCCTATCATGCTGAAATAAAATGGTAATAGAGTGAGTTTAAGTGAGTTTGTATGAATGGTTAGAGAGAACCTGGGCTGCTAATCTAAGCCATGCATCATTGATGGTGGAAATTTACTTACATACTATGTTTGAACTTTCTGTGATACACCCTACAATAAAAAGCTATATCAAGTGGTAAATAAAAAGGGTGTTGAGGCTGTTCATTATGTTTGTTTGTCTTGTTGTTGTGATGTGGGCTTGATCCATATCGTGGGACAAGAGGTACCCCAGTTGAGGCTCTTTACGATACCATTATTACTTACAATGATAGAAACTTAGACTTGCTCTGTCTCCAAAGTTGAGTAATCATGGTGTAGGTACTTGTATTCAAGGGGCATGAGACATCTAACCTTTACTTTGTCAAAGCCACTACTCATGTTTGCTTTCACATTTAACTTTAATCATTTACAAGATGCAAGGATAGGGGAATGAGAGCTTTTACACCAAGTATTATCATTGCAGTCAATAACTTGAGAAGAATAGTTTGGAGGATAGATGAAACTTATGTATGTTTGACCTCTACTCAATTATATATCTTTTCCAAAGTGTCCACCTTTTATATTCAGATTTTTTCATCTACACTCTATGGACCACAAGTATGCAAAAGTAAGAATGTCCACATTACTATCTTTTATGTTGCACTTTGTGAACTATCATTGAACATCCTTGCATTAAATACTTGATATCACTTTTTAAACTGTTTGCATATTGCTACTTATTTGAATAATGAATCATTTTGACTTTATGTAGCAGTAGCAATCATCTTTTATATCCATTGATAGTAATAAAATGCAAAGTCCATGTTAGTTTTATCACTTCCATACTCGAGGACGAGCATGAGTTAAGTTTGGGGATGTTGATGCATGTAAAATGCATACATGAACTTTGCATGTTATTACTAGATATTCCTACATATTTGCAACTTATATGAGGTTATATTCATGTTTTATAATGATTTCGGGGATTTCCTAAACAATCCCCCCTCTTTTGGTTCTAAATCTGTTTTCCAGAAACCATCCTTTTTTTAGTGTTTTGGACTTTTCGGGAGCTTCGGGACTCCAAAAAGGGCAAGGTCAAAGAGCACGGTTCAGAATTTTCGAGGCGAACGCAATGGACTGAAATTGAAGACCGGGAGCCCAACCAGCTGGGAGATGGAGGGCCCACGCGGCCCCTGTACCTGGCTGCGTGGGACAACCGCCTTTCGCCCTCGTGGCTCTAATGACGTCGATCTTCGTCCCCCTGGCTCCCTCGTGACCTAAAAACGACTATATAAAGGGCCCCCCGAGGAGTTTCGCAAGGAGGCGGCGGAGAAACGCAAAACCAGAAACAGAGAGGCAGAGGGCTGCCGCCGGAGAAGATCGGAGGGGGGAAACGCTACCGGAATCCATCTCCGGTGGGCTCCACCCTCCTCCGACGTGTTCATCATCAACTTCTACAGCAAGATCATCTCATCTCCACCATCTCCGGTAGCTATGTGGTTTATCTCTCTCTCCCATGGTGTGATCTTTATGTGATCATGAGCTTTGTACTAAGCAAAGGAGTTGCCCTAATTGCTTGGAACAAAATTTGTCGCCCCAAGGAGCAAGGTGGATTGGGAGTTTTAAACCTTAATATCCAAAACAATGCACAGCTTCCGAAAAACCTGCATAAATTCTATGACAATCTGGATGTCCCATGGGTCAAGCTATGTTGGGAATATGACCTAGAGGCAATAATAAAATGGTTTATTAGCATATTCACGTTTATGATAAATGTTTATTGTCCATGCTATAATTGTATTAACTGGAAACATAATACATGTGTGGAATCCTATATAACTAAGAAGTTCATCCCCACTAACCTATTTCTCTAAGCATGCAGCTATGCCACCTCAGCGGTCCCACCACATCACCCAACTCATGTCCACGTCATACAGACCAAGCACAACTGCCTGTTCGTATACTGACGCCTTCCTTATTAATTCCATGCGAGGCACTTCAATGTGACACTCTCTCCTCCTCCGTTCTGGATGGAGCAGAACCGGCCGTTCACTTTCGACTCCACTCAGAAATGTAACTGCTATTCATATGTTTGCTTATATATGACCGTCTATATCTCTCTCAATTAGCGAATCGACCAGTGGGCATGGCTTTCCATCCCTCTTCCTCTCAGAAGCCAATAGAAATGGTCTTCATCTCCCTCGCCTATCCAGCCGTGTACTCCTCAGTACCTCCCGTTCTTCTCAGTCCTTGCAGGCGGTGGACTACAAGCAGCGTACGTGGGTGCTGACACTCGGCCGGGGCGGCAGCGATCCATTGACAACACTATCACTTACATGTGCGTGTGAAACATCGGCAAGGGAAGCCTCACCCTTATCTTTGATCTGTTACAAATTTGGATCTGCTCTGTGGCTGTTTTTTTTTTGCATGCCAGATCATCCATTGGACAAGGTGCAGACATCTAGCTTTTAGGACATCGCTTCTTCTGAAGGAGATTTTGATTCAGTTGTATCTGTGTATGGCTGATTGCTGGTGCGATGAATTATCCGCCGTGCAAGGTGCAGACTAATTTTTTATAAGACTTTTTCTCCTCTGTTGATTGTTCTTTTCTTCAATCTGTCCCTGGCTCAGCCAATGTAAGGGTCGCCGTCTCTATTAATTAGCTTATTTTGGTTCATGCATCGTTAGTTACTTATATGAATGAAACCAATTTAATTTCTATCTGTGAGACTGATATCTTCTTTTGCACACATGATTGTTCCACATTATTTTTTATCTCTAACAAAACATTTATCTTCCTCCATTTAGTGCAGAATTGAAGCATATTTTCGGGAGATGATTACATTTCATCCAAGCCTCAGAGTTTCAGGCGCCAGAATACCAAGATTACACGAGTTATGTTGTTTCCACGTATTATTTCTTTTCCATGTTTAATTAAGAAATTTTTGTTGTGTTTCTTTTGCACTCGGACAATTTGGTCTCTTTGCTATCAATTCTGATTTTCATTCAAATGGTTACAAACTTAGAACATACAGTATGCACTCCTTAGTCTCAAGTTTACCATACTTCCTTTTATTTCTCTTCTAGGTGACTAGGTACGGTTTAGAGATTTGGTCTGCAAGTATGATGTTTAGTTGGGCTCCAAGTTGTGAAGTTCAGGAGAAAGATGCAAACTCAATTTGTCTAACCTTCATATGGAGATCTATTTTGCTTTTTAAAGCAGCAAAGGAAGCATAGATCCGTGATGATGATCAGTGCTACAATCAACATTTTATTGCCAACAGCAGCTAAACTCAATCTTTTGTTGAGCAACCTTTTTTGTTCCAATTTTAGGCTTCTAATATTATTTTCAGTCTATGGCCTAAGTAGATTTTTACGAGCTACAGGGGTTTGCTTCAATGTCAGAGAAATTCAGCATTGATACTTTTCTCACTTTATGCAGTACTGAAGTCATCTTCAGACTTTACAACACACTGCAAGAACACATCTAACACCATGTAGCGGCATATTATTTACAAAGTCATACGTAGTTATATGTAAAACAGGTAACTCTTTAAGTATAATTTTGTCAAGACTGTTACAAACGAATAATCTTCAGATGGGCTAGCAACAAAAACGAGGACTTGACCGTAGCATTGGAAATGGAAGTAAGTAACTTAATTTTACCATATAGATAGACAATATTATGCTCATCTCAAACACATCTTTTTTAACATTGTTTATTTCAGAATTTCTCTGCACATGATGAGTATCACTTATCGTTTCAATTCTTGCTTTAGTTATTCTCATCCTGCTCTGACATGAGCAATATGTAATCTCATACGTAGTTACTTTAGTTAGGACACAGAGTAGCATTGGCTCTAAATAAAACATAGGTCCTCCTGTTCTAACTTTTTTTGTCGGGAAAATGTGTGTTGCCAATTCCGCAGCAACGCGCGGGGCATCATCTAGTATAAACAACAAGGTGTCCCTAGTAAGCCTCTACTGGACTAGTTCGTTAGTCAAGAGATGGTTAAGGTTTCCTGGCCATGGACTTGTTATAGTCACTTGATAACGGAGTCAATCATTGGGAGAATGATGTGATGGAAAATACCCAATAATAAAGAGTTGCAACTGATCATGTCACAAAGTTTCATTGCCAACACGTTAGTATATGCCAAGTATAGTTTCCTTAGACCATGAGATTATGCCACTCCCGTTCACCGGAGGATTACTTTGTGGACATCAAACATCGCTTCGTGATAAAGATGGCTTTCAGGTATCTCCGATGGTAGGTTGTTGGTGACATGAATCAAGAGTGGGATTTGTCCTTCCATGTGATGGAGTAGATATTCTCTGGGCCCCTTCGATAATATAGCATCTGGAAGTTTGCAAACATGTGATTAAGTTGTTGGAATTTACTAGTACTTACTAGCCCAATATAAATTGAGAAATTCTCATTGCCACATTATTATATTTTGTTAATTGGGAAAATTAATGAGTCATTGATTAATTAGTAACGGTCGTGTTTATTACGGCCGTTTCTAATTCATTAACAGACATGGTTAACACAGCCGTTTCTGATTCATTAACAAACACGTTTATTGTGACCGTTTTTAATTCATAAACGGACGTGTTTAATACGACAGTTTCTAAATCATAAACGGACGTGTTTATGAGGGCTGCTTTGACTCCCAACCTGCATTATATAAAACTGAACCAAGCCAATTTTGGTTGATGTATGCAACACATGGTCTCTCGCCGTTCCAGTTCGAAACCCTTGCGCAGTCGTCTTCCAAGTCTTCTCCATCCTATCTTTCGGCATGCACCGGTTGAAGGGGCAGTAGGCCTTCGGAACCCCGCCTCTTGTGATATTGTATGGGAGAGGGGCGATCAGGTTTTTGGGGAGCACACTCGCACGACTACTGGCTTCGAGTTCTTCCCCGACAACGGCTTCTTCCCCGACATTGGCAGCCTCTTCATCAACAACATGGGTGACAACATGAACGCCAATGCTTCCGCTACAGCCACACTGTATGAACTCTTAATCTTTCTTTTTGAGATATTCCTAGAGTTTCTGCTTATAGTAGTTTCTCAAGATTCGTTCGGTTTATCTACTATTTTAGTAGATCACATGATTAGTCTAATTCTTGTTATTCTAGTCACAATATTTTTACTGTTTTCGTGGATTGAATCAGATGCAAAATTGCTTATATTTTCAACAATCCAAAAACCTGATTATGGGGAACTTGCAACGCCTAGTATTCTCGCGTCGACGAGGCCGTTCCCTTTCAAAGGGGAGCAATACAAATAGTGGCGCATGAGAGCAGTTTACTGGTTTCAGAATAGTAACTGCTATGCTGCCATCAAAGGCAAGCCTGAGGGCGAGCTTACTCCTAAACAACAGGAGGCATATGAGAGGCTCGATACTCTTTTCAAGAGTGCCCTCCTCAGTATCCTTGACGACTCCATTGTGGACTCGTACATGTTGTTTGATAACGGCAAGGACATGTGGGATGCGCTCGAGGCCAAATTTGGGGCCTCGGACGCTGGCAGCGAGTTGTATGTCATGGATCAATTCTATGACTACAAGATGACTGATGAGCGCTGTGTTGTAAAGCAGGCTCATGAGATACAGTCACTCGCAAAAGAACTTGGGCACTTCAAGTGTAATCTGTCGGACAAGTTTGTCGCCGGTGGAATTATTGCTAAGCTTCCACCTTCGTGGAGCAACTTTGCTACTACTTTGAAACACGAGAGGCAAGAGTTTTCCGTTTCGGATCTCATTGGTTCTCTTGATGTGGAAGAGAAGGCGAGAGCAAAGGACACTCGTGCTCGAGTTGCTGAGGCTGGTTCTAGTGCCCACGTGGTACAGAAGAAGAATTCCAGCAATACCACAAGCCCAAACATAACAAGGGCAAATCCGAGGGCAAAGGCAAGTCTGATGATAGGCACAAGCCAAAACAGCCTACCAACTTCAAGAAGAACAACAACAAGCCAAGGATGGGATCATGCCATGTTTGCGGTGATCCGGGTCACTGGGCACCTCACTGTCCCAACCGCCATGCGCTGCGCGGACTGGACAACAACGGCAAGACTGCCCATGTTGTCATGGGCGACACTGAAATGAAGGAATCTGGGTACAGTATATTTCCTACCATTCTTTCAGTTTGTCATTCTCCTGAATGGTTGATTGACACTGGTGCCAATGTACATGTTTGTGCTGATGCCTCCATGTTTTATTTTTACCAGGTCACAGGGACTTCTCCCATGCTGATGGGTAACGGGTCACATGCTATTGTTCGTGGTGTTTGCATGGTCGATCTGAAGTTTACTTCGGGAAAGATCGTGCGCTTCAAGAACGTGCATCATGTGCCCTCCATCAATATGAATCTCGTCAGTGGATCTCACCAATGTCGTGATGGTTTTAAGTTGGTTTTTGTAGTCCAATAAAGTTGTAATATCTAAGTATGGACAATTTGTTGGTAAGGCTATGAGTGTGGAGGCTTGTTCCACCTATCTTTGTCAGATATTTGCACTAAAGTTATTAATCATATTTTTCATGAGGTTGAGTCCAATATTTGGCATTCTCGACTTTGTCATATTAACTTTGGTTGCATGACACGGCTAGCTAGTTTGGATTTAATTCCAAAATTCACAACTATCAAAGGTTCCAAGTGTCAGGTATGTGTGCAAGCTAAGCAACCTCGCAATTCCCATAAGACTGCGGAGGCTAGAGACTTGGCACCTCTGGAACTTATACATTCGGATGTCTGTGAGATGAATGGCGTATTGACAAAAGGCGGAAAGAAATATTTCATGACGCTTATTGATGACTCCACTAGATATTGTTATGTGTATCTTATGAAATCAAAAGATGAGGCTTTTAACTTCTTAAAAATCTATAAAGCTGAGGCAGAAAACCAACTCGATCGAAAGATTAAACGGCTAAGGTCTGATCATGGTGGAGAGTATTTTTCCAATGAGTTTGATTCGTTTTGTGCGGAACATGGTATAATCCATGAGAGGATGCCTCCCTACTCACCTCAGTCAAACGGTGTGGTTGAAAGAAATAATCGAACTCTAACTGATTTGGTTAACGCCATGTTAGACACTTCGGGTCTCTCCAAGGCATGGTTGGGGGGGGGGTCTTTATTGACAGCTTGTCATGTCCTAAACCGAGTTCCCACAAAGATGAAAACCGTTTCTCCATTTGAGGAATGGGAAAGGAAAAGAACGAGTCTCTCTTACTTGCATACTTGGGGTTGTTTGGTGAAAGTCAATATACCAATTCCCAAGAAGTGTAAGCTTCGACCAAAAACCGTGGATTGTGTTCTTCTTGGCTATGCTTTTCATAGGATTGGTTATAGATTTTTGGTAGTAAAATCTGAGGTATCCGACGTTCATGTTGGTACGATTTTGGAGTCGAAGGATGCGACTTTCCTTGAAGATATCTTTTCCATGAAGGATATTCCTAGCTCATCAAATCAGGAGATACCTAATACATCTATTCAAGAACTGGATGACATTCCTGATCCGACTATTTCGATAGAACAAACCGGCAATCCTAAGGAGGAAGACAATGAAGTTCCTATTAGGAGCAAGAGACAGAGGACTGCAAAGTCCTTTGGTGATGATTTCATTGTGTACCTTGTGGATGACAACCCCAGGACCATTTCAGAAGCCTATGCATCACTTGATGCTGACTACTGGAAGGAAGCTATCCGTAGTGAGATGGATTCCATCTTGTCTAACGGAACCTGGGAAGTCACTGATCGTCCTTATGGGTGTAAACCTCTAGGATGTAAGTGGGTGTTTAAGAAAAAGCTTAGTCCTGATGGTACTATTGAGAAGTACAAGGTGCGACTTGTGGCCAAGGTTTATACCCAGAAAGAAGGCGAAGACTTCTTTGATACTTACTCACCTGTGGCTAGACTGACCACGATTCGAGTGCTACTTTCGTTGGCTGCCTCACATGGTCTTCTCGTTCATCAAATGGACGTTAAGACGGCTTTCCTTAATGGAGAGTTAGACGAGGAAATTTACATGTATCAGCCCGATGGTTTCGTAGTACCTGGTCAGGAAGCAAAGGTGTGCAAGTTGTTGATGTCTTTATATGGCCTTAAACAAGCTCCTAAGCAATGGCATGAAAAGTTTGAAAGAACTTTAACTGCTACAGGATTCATTGTAAACGAATCTGACAAGTGTGTGTACTATCGCTTTAGTGGGGGAGAGGGAGTTATTCTCTGTCTGTATGTCAATGACATACTGATCTTTGGAACCGGCCTTGATTTAATTAAGGAGGTTAAGGATTTCTTATCTTTTTTTTTTGAGATGAAGGATCTAGGAGTAGCTGATGTTATCTTGAACATCAAGCTGCTGAGAGATGGTAATGGTGGGATTACACTGCTTCAGTCTCACTATGTGGAAAAGGTCTTCACCGACACCGTATGATCCTAGTGTGATGCTCCGAAAGAATAAACGGAATGCTAGAGATCAACTGAGATATTGTCAGATTATTAGCTCGCTTATGTACTTGGCTTGTGCCATGAGGCCTGACATCTCTTTTGCTGTGAGCAAGTTGAGCCGGGTTGTTTCTAATCCGGGAGATGATCATTGGCATGCTCTTGAGAGAGTTATGCGTTATTTAAAAGGCACTGCGAGCTATGGAATTCACTACTCCGGGTATCCGAGGGCACTGGAGGGTTATAGTGATTCAACTTGGATATCTGATGCTGATGAGATTAAGGCCCGAGTGGCTATGTGTTTACACTCGGTGGTGGCACTGTTTCCTGGAAGTTGCAAGCAGACCATCTTAACGAGGTCAACTATGGAAGCAGAACTCACAACGTTAGACACAACCACTGTTGAAGCAGAGTGGCTTCGTGAGCTTTTGATGGACTTGCCTGTGGTTGAAAAACCAATACCCGCTATTCTTATGAACTGTGATAATCAAACTGTGATAGTTAAGGTTAAAAGTTCTAAGGATAATTTTAAGTCATCAAGGCATGTGAAAAGGAGATTGAAATCTGTCAGAAAATTGAGAAACTCCGGAGTTATTGCGTTGGATTATATCCAAACGTCTAAGAACTTGGCAGATCCTTTCACAAAGGGTTTATCACGTAACGTGATAGATAGTGCATCGAGGGAGATGGGTTTGAGACCCACGGTATGAGTTGTCCACAGTGGTAAACCACTCTATGTGACCGGAGATCCCGTGAATTAGAAGTGGGAGACAAGCTGTTGGTAAGCTGGGAGGAGAGTATCCCTTAAATCATTTTCCCACTCCGTGAAGATGCAATACTCTCCTGATCTGCATGGCAGGTTGATATTTATCTTATAGAAAATTCCTTATTTGACACTACCTTAAATTTGCCTTCCCTATTTGGCCGTAGAAAAAAATCTTCCCAATTTGACATCCAAACTTCATTTCCTTCCCTATTTGAAACCCTAGTGCATTTTGAGTACTAACGGTGTTAAACTGGAATGTCAAAAGACTCTTTTGCCCCTGATAAATGTGTGACAGAAAAATTCTCTATATCCGTCGTGACACATTTGATAAAATGAGAACCGTACATATGTGTTGTGACACATCTGGATTTACGTCCGACTGACGCAAACGCAACGACGCGCATGGGACTGGGGAGTGGGGATGGAGGACGGCGGCGGCGGGTCGGCCTCCTTGAACCCTAGCAGCGACTTCCATGCTCCCACAGAGGCCGAGCTTGACAGGGAGCGGCGATGGGGCGGTGGAGATCAAGCTCCGGTGGCGAGAAGTCCCGGCGATGGCGCGGGCGCTAGGACCCGCGCGGGAGCGAGGCGGCACGCATGCGATGGTGGCCGGGCAGGGCAGTGCGGACGGACTGCGTCGAAGGTGGGGGTAAGAGCACCCCAAGGTGATGGTCGACGGGCCGTCGCGTCCATGTCCTCCGACGGCGGCGGGAAAACTTCCGCATCGTTGTGGCCTCGTGTCGGTGGGAGAGGAGCAGGGTAGCGTCGGGGCCTCATGCCAATGCAGGAGGAGCAGGGACGCGCTACGGCCTGGCGCCGGTGGGGTGGTGTCAGAGCAGCGCGACGACCTCGCACCGGTGGTTGTGGAACCGGGGAGGCGCGGCGACCTCGTGTCGATGGGCACGAAGGCGGAGATAGGTGGGGTGAGGATAAGGTAGGTAGTCGGCTCTCCCTTGCCTCCCGCTGCCATGGTGCCCGCGCCGGCCGAAGCCCCGCGTCGCCGCTCGCCGACGCCGCCGTGCCTGAGCCGCCCGTCGCTGTTTGGGTGTGGTGCGGGACTTGGGTCGCATCCCGTTCAGGAGGGGATTTTTTGCGCTGTTTTGGGAGGGCTATTTTGGTCCAATATAAGGATAACGAACGGCAAAACTTAACGTTTTAGACGGTAGTGTCATGTAAGGAAAGAACTGAAGTTTAGATGTCAAATTGAGAAGATTTTTTTCTAGGGCCAAATAGGGAAGGAAAGTTTAAGGTAGTGTCAAATAAGGAGTTTTCTCTTTATCTTAATATGTTCCAAGAGACTTAATTTTATAAGCGGAGATGTTGTCCTGCAGAGCATCTCTTGAGGAATACACCTATATGAGACTGACTGTTAAACGTCGCAGTCCGTGAGAGTTGGGTGCTTTTTAATAAACTCATGAAAGGTCTTAGAGTATGACGCATAAGCTCCACCCGCGGGGAAGCCTTGCGGCAGCCCAGTATTGGTCAAGGGCTTGTGTGAAACTAAGTCGCAGAAAAATTGTAGTTCAAGGTATAGTCCACTATCCAAGTTGTGATCTAGTGTAGCACAAGTTTTTAAGTGGAAGTTCAACTTAACAGTCTCCACTAAGTACCGGTATATAAAACAATGTTTTGGAACTGAATGATGAGATATGTGCCAATGAGACATTGTGGGGGATTGTTGGAATTTAATAGTATTTACTAGCCCAAAATAAATTCAGAAATTCTCATTGCCACATTATTATATTTTGTTAATTGGGAAAATTAATGAGTCATTGATTAATTAATAACGGTCGTGCTTATTACGGCCGTTTCTAATTCATTAACAGATACGGTTAATATAGTCGTTTCTGATTCATTAACAAACATGTTTATTGTGACCGTTTTTAATTCATAAACGAACGTGTTTAATACGACAGTTTCTAAATCATAAACGGACGCGTTTATGAGTGCTGCTTTGACTCCCAACCTCCACTATATAAAACCGAATCAAGCCAATTTTGGCTGATGTACACAACACATGGTCTCTCGCCACTCCAGTTCCAAACCCTTGCACTGCCGTCTTCCAAGTCTTCTCCATCTTGTCTTCCGACGTGCACCTGTTGAAGGGATAGTAGGCCTCCGGAACCCCGCCTCTTGTGATCCTGTACGGGGGAGGGGCGATCAGGTTTTTGGGGAACGCACTCGCGCGACTACTGGCATCGAGTTCTTCCCCAACGACGACTTCTTCCTCGACATTGGCAGCCTATTCATCAACAACATGGGTGACAACGTGAACGCCAATGCTTCCGTTGCAGCCACATTGTACGAACTCTTAATCTTCCTGTTTGAGTTATTCCTAGAGTTTCTGTTTATAGTAGTTTCTCTAGATTCGTTTGGTTTATCTACTATTTTCGTAGATCACATGTTTAGTTTAATTCTTGTTATTCTAGTCATAATATGTTTACTATTTTCGTGGATTAAATCATATGCAAAATTTCTTATATTTTACACATAAGTAGTAATCATAGAGTTCCTATATTATAGATGTCGGATTTGTAGGTTCTGATGAACCTATGTTCTTCCACGGGGTTGAAAGCTAGTCTACCAACGAAATCTCCGCGAGGGCCGGAGCGAGCGAAGCAAGAACACACACGAGGTTTACCCAGGTTCAGGCCACCATTGAGGTGTAAAACCTTACTCCTGCTTGTCTGATTGTATTACTAGTGTATATTGTTGGAGTCTCGAACCCGACTCTTCTTTCCAAATGGAAGAAACGGACTGCCTTTTATAGTGACCCGGGCCTCTTCCTCTTGGCGGGAAGGGCAACCACAAGTGGTCAAGAGAGGACAAACGAGGGTACGTGGCTTGCTGACATCGTCCTCCAGAGCGGGTCCCTCAACGGGAGCTTTAAGCACCAAAGAGGGAAGACTCCTCTCGTCCTCGGTCTGGCCTCACACCATCCCAGTCTTTAATCACCAAAGTGGGCAGACCGCACTGGCGTGGCTCTGCTGTATACTTTTGGCATCATCTCTTCCCTCCGCGGGGCAGATGCGGAGGCGCCTTAAACCGGATGCCTCACGAGGCGTACTTGGTGAGGTCCTTCAGTCTTGATCCCGCGAGGGAGCAGGGTCCCTCGCGAGGCGCGTGCTGGATCTTGGTGATGGCGTGAAGCGGTCGGGGCCACTGACAGCTGGGACAGGGGACCTTGGTTCCCATAGTCCCGACAGTAGCCCCCGGGCCCATGGCTTGGCGCGTCCGTCGTAGGAGTCGAGGGGGCGGTTCCCGAGTGATGAAGACGAGGTGACGGAGGTAAAGAGGCAGGGGACGTAATGACTGTCAGGCCTGCCGCGCCACGCGTTCAATCCTTCTGCCGCTTGTCCCCGCGATCCCCTCACCGTGTACCCCGCAGCCGGTCCAACTTTGCCTATAAGGTGGGAGGGAATGGTGCTGGTTCTTTCCTTCCGCCTCCCTGGGTTTCCTTCCCCTCACCTTGTAGCTCTCCTTCTCCTCCCGATCAGATCTTTGCTCTCGAAGTGTTGGCAGCCACGAAGACGGCTTCCCAGAGGGGTCTGGAGCCAATGGAGGAGGCGGACCCCATGGTGGTGGAGGCCTCCAAGGTCCTTGACGCAGGGGATCTCGCCAAAATCCTCCCGCTAGTCGCTGGGCCGTCCAACAAATATGGCGAAACCAGGATCTTTCTAGGTTCTGCCGTCGTTGAGCAGAGTGTAGACTTCGTGTAGCCGGTTTTCCTCCACTCCATTGTCGCCGGGCTTGTGCCCTCCTTTTCCGACTTTTTCTTGGCCAAACTCATCCACTACTACATCCACCTTCTCCATCTCCCGCCGAACTCTATCGCGATCCTTTCCATATTCGCCTTTTTCTGCGAGGCCTTCTTGGGTGTGATGCCGTCCGTGGCACTCTTTTGCCACTTCTATAGCTTGCGGAGTACGGCGCCGGGCGAGATATCGGGGAGCGTCTCCTTCCACCTGGAACCTTCCGTAGCAGGAAGTCTGATTCCCATGTTGGTGTCGAGGAAGGTGGAGGACTTCCGTCAGCAGTGGGTGCTGGTTGATACCTGCCTCCACGAGCCCTTGTACCAGCTTCCTGACGATGTGCCGGTGAAGACGAAGGAGTGGGCCAGAGAACCGCTCTGCGGCAGCTGCATGGAGGCCTTGGCGAAGCGCCTCTTCCTCCTGAGGGAGGAGGGCCTGATGTGCCAGATGGTGGCGAAGGAGTTCCTCCGCCAGCGCTGGCCCCCATGCAATTCCACAAGCGGGGCCTGTGGGAGCTTGAGGGGGCCGGCAACCGGATGCGGCTACGCGGCCTCCCGATTGGTGAGGCAATGCTCGGATACGCCTCATGGGTCATGTTTGGGTTGGGGAAGATTCCCGACCTCTACGGGGAGATCCGTCCCCTATACGACCGATCACGGAGGACCCACGAATCAATCGTTTTGGCCATGCTGCAGTTCGACCATGAGGGGTTTGTCAAGGGGGCGATCCCAGGAGAGGCCGACGCGGGCGGCGGCTGGCGTGAGGAGGGGGGCCCGAGGAGACTGGAGCAGGCGAGGGCGAAGGGACGTGCGGAGAGGCGGACCAATCGTCCGCGATGGCGCATGCTGGCCTCGACTTCGAGAGCAGGGGCGCGCGGCACGGGATCAGCGGAAAAGACCACGGTGCCCTTCGCCGGATGATGGAGACCTCATGGGGTCCTTTCTCGGGATTTCGCCGGAAAAGACTCCTATGGTGGCCGCGGCTTCGGCGGTGGATTCCCGCGCTCACCGCACAGGCACGGCGGGCATGTCCGGGGCTGCCTCGGCCTGTTTCGCAGGAGTGAGGCAGCATGTCTGGGTGCTGTCGAGTAGGTAAGCTCTTCTTCCACTGATAGAACCACGGCAGTCCTTTGCTGCGGCTGATGAATGCTCTTTCTTTTGTAGGCCGCGTCCTGCGAAGGTCCCGAAGGCCTTGGCGGGACAAACTGCGTCCGAAGTGGCGGCCATCAGGGGTGCGGTGATGGAGGTCGCGGCCACGCATCCTGCGCCGGTTGTCGGGGGTATGAACCCCGGATATCCCAAAGAGGCCTATTTCTTCAGCTCTCCACATGCCGGCTGAACAAGTGCCGGCTGCGCAGTGCTGCCTGGAACCCGCCGGATGAAACAAGCCGCCTGCGTCTACCCGGATGCGGACGTCCGGCTGGGCTGAAGCCGGACGCACCAACCGACAGCTCCGTACGAGTGGGCCAGGCCCGTATAACCGCTCTGGGTGAGCAGTACCCCTTGTCGGGCATCTCCTGTACCGAATCATGACAACAGGCTCCAGCCAGCTGAGAAAGTAGTGATGTCATAGGGGTAAACTTGTAAAATCCTTGTAACCTAAAACCCTAGCCGCTGCCTATATAAAGCGGATTAGAGCCTCCTGCGCGAGGCAGGTGAACAGAGAGGGCAAGACACACGTTGCATCATATTCAACCCCCAGCCGGCTAAGATCTCCAGCCGGCTGCCACCCGGAACAGCTCAAGGAGCACCATTGTAGCCCGATTTTGTGATCAAGCAATAAGAACAAGAAGAGCAGGACGTAGGGGTGTTACCTCCGCAAGGAGGACCCTGAACCTGGGTAACTAGCATGTGTTTGCGTGCTTGTTGCCCAATCCCGCGCGAGCATCCATCGTCGCCTGCCCCACAATCTTTTCCATCTCTGATGGATATGCCGTGCAACCCACCACGACATTTGGCGCCCACCGTGGGGCCTGCGGCGAGCGGAGTCACGTTCTGCGCGGGATCCCGGACCGTAGATGGTCGGCGGATCATCTCCGGCCTCGTGCTCCCCATCGGCTCCATCGGCTGCGTCCTCGACAACGCCAAGAGCTTCGCCGACGTGGGCTTCACCAGCGGAGGCGCGATCGTCACCCTTGGTGACTTCCACGTCTACGCCGCCGTCGCTGCCAAGGAGTACCCGGAGGTGGTCTACTCGAGCTTGGCTCCTTCGATCTTCGACGCCAGCACCTGCAATGACGACTCCACCTTCGGCTACCTCAACTCCGGCGACGCCGACTGCGACGACGCCAAGTTCAGCGTCTACGCCGAGGTGCACATGGTCGAGCACGCGGTGGCGGGAGGCGCCGTCGCCGCTACTGTTCATGAAGCTGGCGAACCTTCTCATTTCCAACGCAATCTGGAGGCCGACTTCGAGCTGCTAAGCACCCCCATCGCGCCGGGTGCAGATCCAGCCAAGGCGGCGGCTGAACTCGAGAGGATGCGTCAACAGATATACGACAAGGCTCTTCACCTCGCATCAACGCAGCGCCGACTCAACGCCACGATGCGCGAGTACAACACCGTCCACGGATTCGAGCCGGCAAGAGGCAACACAGAGAAGCTGGATGAAGTCCGACGCAAAGGAGGGGATCTCGGTGGTGTCCTGAACCGTGCCGGCCAGCCGCACGAGCATTCGGACATCATCCTGCCCGAGTATAGCAACCCGGTGCAAAACATGAAGGCTGCGGAGGCGGCCGCAACAGAACTACCCCATCTCCAAGGCGAGGAGCTACGCCAACAAGCACGCCGGGTCCAAGAGCTCATCGCTGCGGCCAACCGGCAGCAGCGTGAAACCGAGGCAACGGCGAGTCGAGAACATCATGAGCCGCCTCCAGGCTACGACCCAGCCGGCAAGTCCAAGCAAGGCGCGGAGGCGTCATCCACAAGCCGCGGAAGGGCGAAGGACAAGCAACCACGAGCTCATCGCGAGAGGAGCGCAAGCTCGCATCCTCGTGATCACGGCCGCGATCCGGCTGGACGACGCGAAGACGACAACCGGAACGGGCCGCAAACCGTCCGCAGTGTTAAGGAGCGAATCGGACACAAGGTCACCATCGAGGAGCGCCTGGGACCGTTGGGGCCCGAAACAAGCCACGACGCTCGCCTCCGCATCGACGCGCTCAAGGAATCAAGCATCATCTAGGAGGAATACATCGCCGCACATCGCTGCTATGGACCTCGCATCCGGACCGAGCAATTCCCGCGGGGATTCACCCTCCCAAGGGATACACCCAAGTACAACGGCACCGCGAAGCCAGAAGACTGGCTCGCCGATTACGTCACGGCGGTCAACATCGCAGGCGGCAACAAGCGGGTGGCCGTACGCTACGTGCCACTCATGCTCCAGGGGTCGGCTCGGACCTTGCTGAACAGCCTGCCGGTTGAAAGCGTCAACAGCTGGCTGGACTTCGAGGAGGTGTTCAACCGCAATTTCACCGGCACCTACTTGCGCCCCGGCAATGCACAGCTGCTCGCGCTGTGTAAGCAGAAGGACGGCGAGTCGGACCGAGCCTACCTCACCCGGTGGACTAGCCTACGCAACTCCTGCGAGGGAATCCTCGAGCTCCAAGCCGTCCAATACTTCATTCAAGGCTGCCGAGACCAGACGCTGCTCAAGCACAGGCTCCTAAGGAAGAGCCCAAAGACCATGGCGGAGCTCATGGCAATCGCCGACGAATACGCCACCGCCGATGCGGGCATGACCAACCCGATCCGACTCGACGAAGCCGGAAGAATCATCACGACGGAGCCGGCTGCACGCCGCAGCCGGGCGGAGAACCAAGAAGGAGGAAAATCAACCCGGCGTGACTCCGACGCAGCCGGCAAGCGCAAGTCCACAGACGACTGCGTCGAGTCCAAGGTCGTCGCCACGACTGAGGGAAGGCCGGCAGGAGGCTTCGACAACCGCCGCATGAGGACGAGCAGCGACATGCGCCGGACAAGGGCGAGGAACAGCTACGAGTTCTTGCTCGACCAACCGTGCCGGAACCATGGCGACCGGCCGGCGAACCACACCGTTCGGCAATGCACCCTCGGCCGCCCAAGGCCACCACCGTACGAGCGACGGAATCCGCCTCCACTTCTAGATGAAGCCGGACGAGACGATCGAAGACGTGACGGTGGACGGCGCGAAGACAGGAATGGCGATGATCGCCAACGCGGAGAGCCGAGGAGAGAGCGCCTTCCATCTCCACCACCAAGGGGACCAGACGGCTACCAGAATCCGGATGCCGCCTACATCGTGTTCGTCAGCGAGCGTGGCGACAAGCGAAGCCGGCGCGAGCGATTCATGGAGGTGAATGCGGTGGTTCCACCCGTCCCCCAGTACCTCAACTGGTCACAAGAACCGATCACGTGGGACCACCGCGACCACCCGGAGCTGATGCCCAACCCAGGCGGCTATTCTCTAGTCCTGGAGCCCATGATCATCTCCACCAGGCGCGCCTGCACCTTCTCACGCGTCCTCATCGACGGGGGCAGCAGCATCAACATCCTCTACCGCGACACGCTGGAGAAGCTAGGAGTCTCCAAGTCCAGCTTGACGCCGAGCCGGACGGTCTTCCACGGCATTGTGCCGGGGCGAGCCGGCTCATCCATGGGTCTCATCTGGCTGGACGTCCTATTCGGCACCAAGAGCAATCATCGCCGTGAGACCGTCTCCTTCGAGGTGGTCGACCACTCCAGCGCCTACCACGCCATCCTCGGGCGGCCGGCGCTCGCCAAGTTCATGGCGGTGCCACACTACGCCTACCTCAAGATGAAGCTACCAGGCCCACGCGGGATCATCACAGTCGCCGGAGACTACAAACGCTCCATCGCCTGTGCCTCCGACAGCGCGAAGGTGGCTGAGACCATGGTCTGCAATGAGGAGATGAAGCAATTCAAGCGCAAGGCCAACGAGGAGAATCTGGAGATTCCGGAGTCGGCCAAGCCGGCTGGCGAGTTGAACTTCCAGGCGGCGCGAGACACAAAGAAGATCTACTTCGACGACACCGACAAGTCCAAGTTTGTCACCGCGGGGGCGAGCCTAGACCCCAAATAGGAAGGCGCGCTCGTCGAGTTCCTCCGTGGGAATCGGGACATCTTCGCGTGGTCCCCCAAGGACATGCCGGGTGTACCGAGGGAACTCGCCGAGCATTCTCTACATGTCCGTCCAGACGCCAAGCCAGTGAAGCAGTCCCTGCATCGCTTCGCAGAAGGAAGAAGACAGTTGATAGGAGAAGAGATAGCGTGGCTACTTGCAGCCGGATTCATCAAGGAGGTACAACACACGGAGTGGCTAGCCAATCCGGTGATGGTGGAAAAGAAGAACAAGAAGTGGCGGATGTGCGTCGACTACACCCGCCTCAACAAGGCCTGCCCCAAGGACCCCTTCGCACTGCCGCACATCGACCAAGTGATCGACTCCACGGCCGGCTGCGACCTTCTTTCCCTCCTCGACGCCTACTCCGGCTATCACCAAATTCTGCTGAACCCGGATGACCAGCTCAAGACCGCCTTCATCACCCCCTACGGCCCGTACTGCTACACCACCATGCCGTTCGGCTTGAAAAACGGGGGAGCAACATACCAGCGCTGCATGCAGAAATGCTTGCACGACCAGATCGGTCGCAACGCGCACGCCTACGTCGACGATGTCGTCATCAAGACCAAGGAGAAGCACACCCTCCTCGCCGACCTCAAAGAAACCTTCGACAACCTGCGCCGCTTCCAGATGAAGCTCAACCCGGAGAAATGCGTGTTCGGCGTTCCAGCCGGACAGCTACTCGGCTACCTTGTGTCGGCACGAGGAATCGAGGCCAACCCGGAGAAAATCGCCGCCATCGACAACATGCGACAACCAAGAAGCGTCAAGGACATCCAAAAATTCACCGGTTGCCTAGCCTCCCTTAGCCGCTTCATCAGCCGCTCTACCATTTGCTGAAGAAGACGGACAAGTTCGTCTGGAGCGACGCGACAGACGCCGCCTTCAAAGAACTCAAGCGTGCGATGGCCACCGCCCCGGTCCTAGCACCTCCGACTCCAAAGGAGCCCATGCTCATGTACATCGCCGCCTCCAACCGAGTCGTCAGCGTCGTCCTGGTGGTGGAGCGAGATGAAGCCGGCAAGCAGCGGCCGGTTCAGCGGCCAGTCTATTACCTCAGCGAGGTGCTCTCTCAGTCAAAGCAGAATTACCCATACTACCAGAAGCTCGTATACGGCGTGTACATGGCAACGAAGAAGCTGAAGCACTACTTCCAAGAGCATCCGATCAAAGTGATAAGCGACGCACCGCTTGCCGAGATCATAGGAAACAAGGACGCAACCGTCAGAGTCGCAAAATGGGCGATCAACCTGACGGCGCACGGAGTCGAATACGACAAGAGAACAGCGATCAAGTCACAGGAGCTGGCGGACTTTCTAGCCGACTGGACGGAGACGGACCACACACCACCGCCACCCGACTCCAGCGAGCATTGGCTCATGCACTTCGATTGTTCCAAAAGATACTGGGGACTCGGCGCCGGAGTCGTCCTCACCTCACCCAAGGGGGGCCGACTCGAGTATGTACTACAAATCCACTTCACGGCGTCCAACAATGTAGCTGAATATGAAGCTCTCGCGCACGGCCTCAAACTCGCCAAGGCCATGAACATCAAGCGGATCCTCTGCTACGGCGACTCCGACTTGGTGGTCCAGCAGACCACTGGTCACTGGGACGCCAAGGACCCCAACATGGCCGCCTACCGCTTCTTCGTCCAGCAGCTCGCGGGATGCTTCGACGGATGCGAATTCCACCACATCCACCGCTCCAACAACGAGGCGGCTGATACTTTGGCGAACATTGGCTCTCTTCGCGAGGAAATCCCACCCGGCGTCGCCCTCGAGAAGCTGTATAAGCCATCCATCACGCCGTGTCCCGGCTCCGACTCCATCCGGATGCCGCCAGGCGCGGAGTCGGCTGGGCCGGCTCCGGGCGAACCGGAAACCGTCGAGGTCCTTGTCATCGAAGAGGCTCCGCCATGGACCCAACCCTTCCTCGCCTACCTCGCCAACGACGAGCTCCCGACGGACGAGCTCATCGCCAGGCAAATCAAACGCCGAGCAAATGCTTACACCATCATCAACAACGAGTTGTACAAGCGCAGTGTCACTAGAATATTCCAGCGCTGTGTGAGCCAAGAAGAAGGGATCAAGATACTCAAAGAGATTCATCAAGGCGAATGCGGTCATCACGCGTCCTCAAGAGCAATTGTGGCTAAGGCGTTCAGGCACGGGTTCTACTGGCCGACTGCGCTGGCGGACGCAAACCAGCTGGTCCGGCTCTGCAATGGCTGTCAACGATTTGCAAAGCAGAAGCACACGCCGGCTTCAGCACTCAAGACAATTCCCATCACCTGGCCGTTTGCCGTCTGGGGACTCGACATGGTCGACCCGTTGAGAAGATCCAGTGGAGGCATGACACACCTGCTGGTAGCAGTCGACAAGTTCACGAAATGGATTGAAGCCAAGCCGATCAAGAAACTGGATGGACCAACAGCAGTAAAGTTCTTCAAAAGCATCATCTACCGTTTCGGCTACCCCAACAGCATCATCACGGATAACGGGTCGAACTTCGTCAAAGGAGAATTCGCCAAGTTCTGCGGCAGGACCGGCATCCGGCTTGACGTGGCCTCCGTCGCACACCCGCAGTCGAATGGCCAGGTCGAGCGGGCAAACGGCCTCATCCTATCCGGCATCAAGCCTCGGTTGCTCGAACCACTCGAGCGAGCAGCCGGCGCGTGGGAAGAAGAGCTACCCTCCGTCCTCTGGAGCCTAAGGACAACCCCGAATCGCTCAACCGGCTTCACCCCCTTCTTCCTCGTCCACGGGGCTGAAGCCGTAATGCCAACTGACATCGAGCATGACGCGCCCCGAGTCGTGCTGTACACAGAAGCAGAAGCTAAGCAAGCCTATGAAGACGGATTGGACCTGCTCGAGGAAGCGCGCCAGCTTGCCGAGTCGAGGTCGGCGATGTATCAGCAGAAACTACGCAACTACCACAGCCGGCAGGTCAGGTCTGTCCGCTTTCGAGAAGGCGACCTCGTGCTACGACTAATCCAAGACACAAAGAACATGCACAAGCTCTCATCACCCTGGGAAGGACCATTCATCGTAAGCAAAGCGCTCATCAACGACGCATACTACTTGATCGACGCCCGCGAGCACAAGAAGGACACGATGGACAAGGAAGGCGATGAACCGGAAAGGCCATGGAACGCGTCACTCTTGCGTCGATTCTACACCTGAGAAAGAACCATGTATGTATCACCCATGCTATCAATAAAGAAACGAGAATGATGAGCACATGAGCAGTTTTTCGCAACTTTTTTCTGCATTTCCTTTTCCGGCTCTTCCGGCAGCCGGTAAGCTTACCTTTAGTGGCCGTGTAGCGTGACTAACCCCTAAACGGCTAACTCTTCGAATCCGGTTAAGGCCGGCAAGAGAATAAGCTGGAGGGGGCCAACAACGTGAAAAACGCATAAAGGGAAGTATTGCCGGCTGGAATAATGCTCTTCTATAAACTCGGCCAAGCCGGCAGTCGGCAACCGCTTCTCCTATTACGGACGATTAACTACACAAAGCTAAACGGCTAACTCTTCGGATCCGGTTAAGGCCGGCAAGAGAATAAGCTGGAGGCCGACTGTATGCGAAAGACGTAAGAAACAGAAATCGTTGCCGGCTGAGAAAACTCTGGCCCAACAAACCGGATCCTAACGTAATAGTAGTGTGCATGATCCCGCTGGACGGTGAAGTGCACACGAACAACGGCGGGAGAGGCTACAGGCTAGTGCGAAATTAACTGAAGCAAAGTAAAAGCGCTCTCCATGATTAAAAGAACAGGCTAACCACTTCGTCGTTTCATTTCACGCACGAAAACGCCGCCAACCGGCTTCGAGAGCCCAAGCCGGACACAAGCACAACAAGCAGGAAATTAAAACTGCGTGCAAGTAAACAAGTACAGGAACAAAAGCAAGTAACATTAAACATCAAGAGCAAGGCCTTACAGACGGAAGTTGAACAACAAAACAAAAGAGGGAAGTCCACAGGCTAACTTTCCCCGCGCAACTACAAGGCCAAGCCGACAACAAGCTCCCTAGGCGGCACCCGTCGGCTTCCCGGCTCCACCCTTCTTCTTGCCAACCCAGGGCTTGAGGCAGAGGGTGCCGTCGAACACCTTCACATAGAAGATGCCTCTGTCATGCCGAAGACGGAAGCAGAGGATGAAGCCGGCTTCGAGCTCGTAGAAGTCGGCAAACTCGTCCCATCCCCTGACGAACTCCACCTTGTTGACAACATCATCACCCTCCACCTGGGAGGTGAATCGCACAGTCGCACTCCAAGGGCCCTGGGTAGCGCCCTCACGGAAGAGCTTGAACATGAAGTGGCCAATGCCCGGCAGCGCGTCGGCGAAGGCATCAGGAAGCCTCTGCACCGGCCCAATAACCGGCGGGTGTAGGATCATGAGGAACTCTTCGATGGGGAACACATCCCATCCCAGGCGCCAAGGATTCTCAAGGGAATCAGAAGAGGCGGAAGACAACTCCGTGCTGTCTTCCTCGCTGTCAGCGGCAGCAGGAGCATACTTAGGAACCGGGTCAAAACCAGGAGGTGGAAGAACAGGGGTGGCCCCCTTCTCGCTTGACGAATCATGAAGAACAAGGAGATTCTTGCCGCGGCCAATGCCACCGCTAACGCCGCCACCGGTGGCACCCGCCTTCTTCGAGCCAGTGCGGCCGCTGCCCTTGCCGCGGCCAGCGCTGCTACCGGCAACAACGGCGGCGACCGCCTTTCCGCGTCCTCGTCCGCCTTTCTTGGGGGGACGGTCGCGAGGACGTTTCGCCGGAGGCGCAATGGCGGTTTCCTCAGGAGCAATGTCCATAGGCTCAGACTTCACCATGGCGGAGCTGCGAAGGAACAAGAGGAAGAAGGCGAAGGGGGAGCAAGGAAGCACAAGCGAGGAAGAAGAAAGAAAACTGCCAAGCTTTATAGCAGAAGCAGGGGACAACGTGGGAGACCCAACCGTCACCCACGATCCCACGGTCTACACATGGCAACGAAACTCAGATGATAGAACTTTTCAGTAACTGTAGCCGGGTCCACGCACAGAAGCCAAGGAGACAAGCCCAAGTCGGCGTAACCTATTCCCGGGGGCTGCGCAGTCGGCAAGCCGGCTCCGCAGACCCGGACGCATAACTATATCACCCCGAGTCACGGACTCGGGGGCTGCCAAGCCGTCAGCCGGCATAAAATTCCCGGGGGCTGCGCAGTCGGCAAGCCGGCTCCGAAGGCCCGTACGCATAATTATATCACCCCGAGTCACGGACTCGGGGGCTGCCAAGCCGTCAGCCGGCATAAAATTCCCAGGGGCTGCGCAGTCGGCAAGCCGGCTCCGCAGACCCGGACGCATAATTATATCACCCCAAGTCACGGACTCGGGGGCTGCCAAGCCGTCAGCCGGCACAAAATTCCCGGGAGCTGCGCAGTCGACAAGCCGGCTCCGCAGACCCGGACGCATAATTATATCACCCCGAGTTACGGACTCGGGGGCTGCCAAGCCGTCAGCCGGCATAAAATTCCCGGGGGCTGCGCAGTCGGCAAGCCGGCTCCGCAGACCCGGACGCATAACTATAACACCCCAAGTCACGGACTCGGGGGCTGCCAAGCCGTCAGCCGGCATAAAATTCTCGGGGGCTGCGCAGTCGGCAAGCCGGCTCCGCAGACCCGGACGCATAACTATATCACCCCGAGTCACAGACTCGGGGGCTGCCAAGCCGTCAGCCGGCATAAAATTCCCGGGGGCTGCGCAGTCGGCAAGCCGGCTCCGCAGACCCGGACGCATAATTATATCACCCCGAGTTACGGACTCGGGGGCTGCCACGCCGTCAACCGGCATAAAATACCCGGGGGCTGCGCAGCCGGCAAGCTGGCTCCGCAGACCCGGACGCATATCTATAACACCCCAAGTCACGGACTCGGGGGCTGCATGACAACACGACGATGGAAGAAAAACGCAAGACAAATAAAGAACGTGAAATTTCGACCCGGATCGATGCTCAAACCGGCCCAAAATTCGGGGGCTAGGCATGGTGACTATCATCACCAAAACAAGCACAATGGCCCAACAATCACAAAGAACAATAACATCTTAAGACAGCAAGCAGTATGACGAAAGATAATCATCAGTACAGAATACAGCAAGTTCAACAATTACACCCCGCATTCCGGGGGAGCAAACAAGTCAGATGGTAGCGGCGTCAGTGGCAGCAGCAGCGTCACCGGCTCCAGTGTTTTCAGCCGGCCGTGGCGCCGAAGACGGCTCAGCAGGCACCAACTTCATCAAGTCCACCGCCTCGGCAATCCGCCCTGAGGCCATGACGATCTCCGGACGCAGGCTCGCAAGGGACATTCCCGTGCGAAATCCATCCACCAGCCTGCTCATCTTCACGCCCGGGTACCATGACTTCACCACGGCTAGTGCCATGTCGTTGCCTCCGCGCGCCGCCATCTCCACCTGCTCGTCGATGCCGGCTGGCGCCCCTTCAAGCCGAGCGGACAAATCGTGGAGAGCAGCTGGCAAGGGAGCATCCGGCCACAGGTTGTCGAGCACGCCGCCGGCCGCTTCTTTCAACCGATTGAACTCCTGGCCGAATCGGAGAAGACGGGAGGCGGCAGTCGAAGCAGACCCAGCAGCAGCACCAGAAGACTCCGGTCGGGAATGAGCCTGAGGCAGCGTCTCTCTGGATTTGCGCATCTACCTCGGGATAAAGGCCTGCATTCCAAACCGGTGAGGCCGAGCAGAAGACCCCAGACAATAAGTCAAGGAGAAAGAGACCTCACTTACCAAGGATCAGATCGTTCATGCGCTCAACCTCCTTGATTAAGCTGCCCACAAGTTGCTCCTGCTCAAGCTCACGCGCCTTGGCCGTTTGGAGGATCAGGTCGTTGCGCTCGACGGACTCCTTCAGTTGGAACCGCAAATCATCCGCGTTCTCGCGGAGCGACTCGACCTCGCCCCGGCTCCGCCGCTCAGCCTCCCGCAGTTTCGACGCTTCCTCGCCCAGTCGGACGATTTCTAGGCGGCGCTCCTCCGACGTTGTCTCCGCCGCCTGGAGGTCGGCCTTGACCAACGCCAGGGCGGCGTCCTTCTCCTTCACCTGCTTCTCCAAGCCGGCGCGGGAGGCGGTGTCGCCTGCAGGAGATCGGATCATCATCAAACCAAGACATGCAAGAAAGAATGTAGAACGACAAGACAAAGGATGTGAGCAAGAAAGAAAACCAGACCCTTGGCTGCCTCGAGTTCCCCCCTGAGCAGAGTCGTTTCCTTGGCCGCCTCGGCGAAGCCCTGCTCTATGGAGGAATCGAGCAATGTTATGTTGGCCAGGTTCTCCTTGGCCGTCTGCTTCACCAGCGCGGCGAGGGGAATCTTCCCCGATGCGTCGGGCAGAGCCGGCACCGGCCCAGAATACGGAGGAGAGGACACCAAGATGGATTGGTGGGGCCCAGGGAGCGAAGCCGTCATCCCCGCTATGGCCTTGTCCTTGGCCGTTTCGGCCACCGACGAGGAAGGGGTGGGGAAGGCGAGATACCCGGCCCCGGCGCCGGGCCGGAGAACTATCTGGAAGGCGTCCGTCGACGCCTCAGCGCCACCCGCTGAAACTGGAGGGTTGGAGTCGACCACGAGGGGAGCGGCATTTGCCGACACCGGGCCGACCGGTTCCACATCCGCCGTCGCCGTTGCCGCCTCTGGAGGCGGACCAACCGCTCGCGCCACGGGAGCCTCGGGAGCAGGCCTCGAAGCCGGCTCCACCACCGCGACGGGCGCCGTCTCCGCTACTAGAAGCCGCAAGATTGCTACCACAAGACAAGGACTTACCCATCGCATGAGCCCAGTTCCCTGGGTTTCCTCCTCAAGCGCTTCGGCGGGGGAGCCGGCACGTCGACGAACAGGCGCTCCGGAGGGCGCCTCCCCGCCCTCCGCTGTAACGGCAGGGTCGTCAACCGGCCGCTCCGCACGGGCCGGTACTACTTCAACCTCTGCACCGGCCTCCGCGGTCTTGCCGGCGTCCGTGCCCGCTCCCGCTTTCTCCTCAGCCGCCTTGGCAGCGGCCAGCTGCCTCGCAGCCGCCTTAGCGTCCATCTCCGCCCGGATCAAATCCGCCTACGCCAGCTCCGCGTAAATAGCTTTCTCCATGTCGTCAATGCCCAGGTCATAACCACGATCAACAGCAAGAGAAGGATTAACCACCTGGACGCTGGTCCCGCCGGCGGCACGTTCCACCCTCTTCCCGTCTGCCGCCTTCACCTTCCCCCCGTCCTCCTGCGAGGTCATCAACTGCTCCACAGTCGGACCGGCGTCAGACGTTTCCAAGGCCAAGACCGCCTGCGTCATCTGAGCATAAAACTCCTTCTCCAAATCACCCGGATTCAAATCATAAATGAAATCACCACTGGAAGCATGACCAATCACCTCATTGTCGTCCCCACCAGCTGGGACATCCGCCTTCTCCGCCAGCCTGGCGTCGACTTCGGCCCTGATATCGGCCACGATCGCGTCCGCCTAGGCCTCCGCCGAAGGTTTCCCGGCGGGCATCAAGCCGGCCGTGGTAGGCCGGGACGACGAAAAAGCCAGCTTTTTGGCGGGCAGCACGCCCCGCTTCTCGAACGCACCCTTCCGCTTGTGCGGTGCGCTGCTCGCATTGACATCGGCGGCCGACTTCGACCGCCTCTCCTTCAGGACCTGCCGGGGAAGAATTGCTTTCTTCTTCCGCGCCGCCGCCTCCAACTCCTTGGTCCTGCGGGAGGATGGCGCCGGCTTGGAGGCTGGCACGGAGGAGGAACCTTCTGAGTCCGGCTCAGAACCGCTGGAAAGATCTACTACCACGCGCACGACATCGTCGGTTTGCCCGGCGATGTCGGGCTCAGGAGACTTACCGCGAGGCGGCGAGACTGGAGGCGGGGCGTCGCACTCGAGGTCCTCATCCCGGTCGGCCGCCGAATCGAGGTCGGAGCTGGTAGAGGGGACAGGGCTCGTTGCGGTGTGGGCGGCATCATCATCACCTCCGCCATCTTCACCAACATCGGCGCCCCCACCAGACGACTCGGTGGTGTCACCGCGCCCATCCGGGCCGGCGTGTGCGCCGCCGCCCGATTCATCTTCGGCGGTGGCGTCTGTTTCTCCTCCCGCCTGTTCATCGGCGGAATCCTCCTCCAGCAAGGCCGTCAGCGCCTTGGAGAAGGGACCACTGACGTCGGGCTCGAAGACGACTTCGAAATCCTCAACCCTCTGGAGCTCGCAAAGCTGCCCAACAGGCCGACTGGGTCAGGCGGCAGCCGGACGAAGGAATTGAATACGGACAAGAGAGCAAGGACTAACCTCAGGAGCACGCGCCGAGCGGGTGAATGGATCGAACCCGAAATCCCAGTCCTCCTCAATCCTGTCGGTGATGAGACGGGAAGCCCACTTGCGGAGGCTCTTCAGCTTCGGCAACTCCAAGCTGACCCGGCTGGGATCCCGAAAGCCGGAGTAGAAGCACATCTTGTGCGGACGTGCCTACAACAGATATATCCGCCTCGACAGCCACGCTAGGGTCAAGTCCCTGGACGTTAGGCCGTTCCTCACCAACTCCTTCAGCCGGCTGAACAACACACTCTCGAGAGCCCCATCCACAGGCGGCTTCCGAATCCAGGACTTGGACGCCGGCACCGAGTTGGAGAAGGCCGGAAGGCCGATCCGGTCGGCGTCAGTAAGATTCCGGATGTAGAAGTAGGTGCTCTGCCACTTCTTGATGGAATCAGGCAGGTTAATCTTGGGCAGCGGCGTATTCTTCGTACTGATGGAGACGCTGCCGCAGTCTCGCTGCTGCCCGGCGGTCGTCTGAGACCGCAGGAAGAAGAACATGCCGAATATCTCCATACTGGGCCAGATGCCCAAATACGCCTCGCACAACGTGATGAAGCAGGACAGCTGAGTAATGCAATTTGCCCCCAGATGGTGGGGCTGCAGCCCGTAGAAGCGCAGAAATTCTGCGAAGAAGGAACTCACCGGGAGCCCCAACCCCCGCTCCAGGTGCACGGAGAACACGACGACCTCGCCCGTCTTGGGCGCCGGCGAAACCTCCTCTTCAGGGGGAGCGTGGGCTCCCACGTCGCCCGTCATCCCTAAGAACTTCTTCCGACGGAGTTCCCAGAGGAAAGCCTCGTCCACGATGGAGCCCATCCATGCGACCGAGCTCGCCATGGAGGATCGGTTCCCCGTGGTGAGAGAGGCCGATGCAAGGAAGGCACGAGCAAGAGAGAAGATGAGCAAGAACTGGGGGGCGCAAGAATCGACGAGGAAGACGAAGCGAGAATGGGGAACGGTAACCCCGGCCGTTCCCCCTCTTTCCACTTTAAAGGCGGGGCAAGCGGAACCGTTCCGCCCGTCGCGCCGCGTGGCGGGCAAACATGCCGCACTTTCCGCAGATGATCCCGCGAGCAAGCAGTTGCCACAGAAAATCCTGCCCGGTGAAGCCGAGGCGACGTGCGTCAGGCCTCGGACGAAACGCCAACGGCTCCCCAAAGCGGCAGGTCGTGGCTGACGTAGGTCATGACCCAAGCCTTCAAGCCGGCCGTTCCGGACCGCCAAGGTCTACTGGGCCCGCTCCACGCAGCTGAACAAATCGATGATGACTTCGACGATAGACGGCCAAGATCAGGAGTGCCCGAGGAGCTTACCCCGCGGGCAAGCTTCAGCTCCACCCGGCTTCGATTCTAGCCAGCGCCGACTCCAATCATGACATTTCAACCTCAACGTTCAAAACAGAGGGGAAGATTGAGAAGTCTTCCCAGCAAGCAAGCAAGACTCCACAATCTCGGGGGCTAGTGTCGGGGGTATGAACCCCGGATATCCTAAAGAGGCCTATTTCTTCAGCTCTCCACATGCCGGCTGAACAAGTGCCGGCTGCGCAGTGCTGCCTGGAACCCGCCGGATGAAACAAGCCGCCTGCGTCTACCCGGATGCGGACGTCCGGCTTGGCTGAAGCCGGACGCACCAACCGACAGCTCCGTACGAGTGGGCCAGGCCCGTATAACCGCTCTGGGTGAACAGTACCCCTTGTCGGGCATCTCCTGTACCGAATCATGACAACAGGCTCCAGCCGGCTGAGAAAGTAGTGATGTCATAGGGGTAAACTTGTAAAATCCTTGTAACCTAAAACCCTAGCGGCTGCCTATATAAAGCGGATTAGAGCCTCCTGCGCGAGGCAGGTGAATAGAGAGGGCAAGACACACGTTGCATCATCTTCAACCCCCAGCCGGCTAAGATCTCCAGCCGGCTGCCACCCGGAACAGCTCAAGGAGCACCATTGTAGCCCGATTTTGTGATCAAGCAATAAGAACAAGAAGAGCAGGACGTAGGGGTGTTACCTCCGCAAGGAGGACCCTGAACCTGGGTAACTAGTGTGTGTTTGCGTGCTTGTTGCCCAATCCCGCGCGAGCATCCATCGTCGCCTGCCCCACAATCTTTTCCATCTCTGATGGATATGCCGTGCAACCCACCACGACACCGGTGAGGGAGGGCGCGGCCGTGGTTGCGAGGGCGGCCGCTGCGGCCGCGGAGGCGGTTGGCCAGGAAACCATAGCGAAGGAGGCCACTGTGGTGGAGGCCACGACAACGGTGGTGCCCGCGGTTGTTGCGATTGCGGGGGTGCCCTCTGCCACGGTGATGGCGGGAGAGGCGTTTCTCATATCTCCATTGGAGGAAAATGCGTCAGCGTCCCGCGAGATGCCGAGCAAGACGCTGGATGGTATGGCCGCGGCCGCGGAGACGGTCGCAGACTTCGAGACGGAGCCACCGTCGGGGGAGGCGCTCGTCGTCCAGGCGGCTGCCAGGGCGAACCCCGCCGAGCTGGAGGTAGAGGCCCAAACTCCGACCGAGGAAGCAATGCTGCGGGCGTACGCAGAGGCTCCACTGAAGGGCGCCGTCATAGCCGATGGCGGGAAGGAAACTTCGTGTTTTCCAGGGCCAATGTCCTCAGGCGGCGCCGTCATGGTCCTCCGTGGGGAGGACGTGCCCTGACTGGAGGATCGGCCTGCAGAAGCTGGGCGGGGGACGACGCTACCCCCGGGGCTTGCGGGACTGCTGTCCTCGGCTCACGAAGCCATCGACCGGCTCACCCAGGGCCTCCTGAGGGAGAAAGCCAAGGTGGACCGGGAGCGCCTGCTCCTTGCGGGTGCATGGCGCGAAGTCCAGGAGGCCCAGGCCGCGACGGCAAGCGAGGGGCTACGTGCGACGGAGGAGACCAGGAGGTTAGAGGAGCGCGACCGTGATCATGCCCGTGACCTGGAGGCAAGTCTCTCCAGCGCGGAGGAGAAACTGGAGCCGCTTGATAGCGAGCTGGGCGTGGCCCGCGTGGAAACTCTAGAACTGAAGGAGGGGCGCAACGTTGCTCTGGTGGCATTCGTGCAGACAGGGAAGGAGCGTGATGACGCAGTGGCGGCGATCACCTAGGCACTGGGGGAACTCGACAACACTGCGACTACGACCGCGCGGTCACGGAAGGAAGCCGACAGGCGGCTGAGCGGGCGCGGACGGAGCGCGATATCATGCCGGCGGCGGCCGAACAGGCGCGAGTTGAACACGACGAGGCGGTGACGCGTACTGCGTTGCTGTCGAAGCGCCTTGCGGACCTCCAGGAGGGGGCCAAGCACCTTCGCGCATTGGAGGAGGCTCGCCGCGACACGATGCGCAATCTTGTCGGACGAGGGTGGGTCCTCTGCGAGTGCTTTGGGGCCGAACTCCAGGTCCCCCCGGCGTACCAGGAGGAAGATCCCGCCAGCCACGCACATTTCTATCTCCAATTGGTGAAGGAATTGGAGGCCGTGTTTCCCCGTCTGGACGGGCTTGTGGAGGCGGAATGCCGCCGGCTGCTATCCGCAGCTGCCACGTGGATCTTCTCCAACTTCTGGCTTCTTCATCCTGTGGAAGCGCCGCAATTCCCCTCTGGGGAGCTTCTGCAGCCGATCGAAGCGGAGGTCGAGGTGGCCTTAAGGGAGAAAGTGGCGAAGAATGTGGAGGCCCTTCAGAACATGTGTACAGGTCACGGAGGCGACCTGGATGCGGCGGAGGACGACGCTAGCGCTGAAGGCTCGGGGGCGGGCGATTCTGATGCTGAGAGTGGCGCACCCCCAGTGTGATCGTCACGGCCCTGCTTCCTGTAACACCTTTATGTAAAAGATTACCTTGACATCTGGCAAGTTTAAGCCTGTGTGCCGTATGAGGAAAGACAAGTGTCAAGTTTCACTTCAGGGAGTTGACGTGCACGGGAACTGGCCCGCGAGACAGCGCTCATTGTCGTTCTTGGGCTTATGCTTGTGGGTCAGGCCCGGCGTAGGCACAGTGTCCTAGCCCCCACTCGTGTGGCGCACAGGAAAACTTATGAACGATGGGATTTCAACGCATAACACGATAGGCCTCGTAGAGAACCAAATATCGTGAAATATGGTCGAAATATTCAGAGTCTTACAGGATGGCAATGCCATGAATAGATGCTCTGGTGGCTATACGGCTCACAGGGAGAGGACCCCCCGTGGGGCTGGTTTACAAAAAATGTCACCGTGCTCGAGACGGGCCATTGCTCATGCGGCTGATAGTGGCGCAGAGGAGTAACCGGCATGGGGAGAGTACCCCGTGAAGTCACGGGTAGAACTTGCAGAGGTGCTCAATGTTCCATGAGTTCTTCATCGGAGTGCCGTCTTCTGTTTCCAGCCGCGCCGCGCCAGGCCGTACCACGCTCGTGACCCTGTATGGTCCCTCCCACATGGGTGAGAGCTTGTGGAGGCATTCACGGGAGAGGATCCGCCTGAGGACAAGGTTGCCGACCTCCAACATGCACACTCGGATGTGGCGGCTGTGGTAGCGGCATAGTCCTTGTTGGTACCTGGCGGCACGCACTGTGGCTTGGCATCTGGCCTCCTCGAGAAGGGCCAACTCCTTGTCACGCTGCTCCTCTTGGGCAGTCTCATCGAAGGCGCGCACTCGCGGGGAGCCATACTTGAGCTCGGTGGGGAGTACTGCTTCTACTCTGTAGACGAGGAAGAAAGGCGTTTGGCCTGTCGGCTTCGTGGCGGTCGTACGTACCAACCACAGTACGGGGTTGAGCTCCTCGATCCAGCTTGTGCCACTGGCCTTGAGCCTATTGAAGGTCTTGGTCTTGAGTCCCTTGAGTACTTCAGCGTTTGCATGCTCCGCCTGCCTGTTACTGTGGGGGTGGGCGACAGAGGCGTAGCAGATTTGTGTACCGAGGTTGGCGCAGTAGGCCTTGAAGATGGTGCTGGTGAATTGCGTGCCGTTGTCCATGATGATGGGATTTGGCACACCGAAACGGCATACCAATCCCTTGATGAATTTGACGGCGGCCCCGGCCGGTATTCCTCTCACGGGCTCCACCTCAGGCCACTTGGTGAATTTGTCGATAGCAACGAAGAGGAAGCGATAGCCCCCGAGCACTCGCAAAAAGGGGCCCAGGATGTCTAGCCCCCAGACCGCGAAAGGCCATGAGAGCGGGATGGTGTGAAGCTCCTGCGCCGGTTGGTGGATTTGCTTGGCGTGAATCTGGCATGCCTCGCAGGTCTTGACGAGGTCGGTGGCGTCTCGAAGTGCCGTGGGCCAAAAGAAACCCTGGCGGTAAGCTTTGCCCACGAGCGCACGCGATGAGGCATGGTGGCCGCACTCCCCGGCGTGAATGTCCTTGAGCAGCAGGCTTGCTTCCTCTGTGGAGATGCAATGTAGGGAAACCCCATTGGGACACCGGCGGTACAGCTCGTTGTCGTGGATGATGTAGGCTTTGGCTTGCCGGGCTATCCGTTCAGCATCGGTGTCGTCGGGGGGCAGTACGCCCTTTTGGCGGTAGTCCTTGAGCTCGATGATCCAGCTGCTCGCTTCATGGGTCATGGCTAGCAGGAGGCGATCCCCCGAAGGGAGACCACAATCGGGGACTCCCTCCGGAGGCGCTGGTGGCGGTTGCTCATCCTGTTCTTTGCCTTGAGCTATTGGTGGCGTGGAGGATGGACTCGTCAGCCGCTCCTCAAAGACGCCGGGGCGCTGAGGCTCTTTCCTGGAGGCACGCTTGGCGATTTCGTCGGCCTCCTTGTTGTCGAGGAGGGGGATGTGCTCCAGCCCCACGCCAAGGAAACACTTCTGGAGTTTATGTACTTCGGCGAAGTACGCATCCATATGAGGATCTTTGGCCTTGTAAGTTTTGTTGGAGAAGTTGACGATGAGCTGGGAGTCTCCCTTGACGATGATACGCTTAACGCCGAGCGCGATGGTGGCTTTGATGCCGCAGACGAGTCCCTCGTACTCCGCGATGTTGTTGGATATATTGCCATGGGTGCCGAAGCAGAGCTGCACCACATAGTAGAGCTTATCGCCTGTGGGTGAGGTTAAGACAGCGCCGGTGCCGGCGCTGCTGCTTCCCCAGGCACCGTCGAAGTGTACCGACCATGCGTCGGGGGCTGCCCTGTCCGGCGGTGTAGACGATCCTCCGGGGGGCTCCTCCATGGCTGGGTCAGTCCATTCCACGACGAAGTCCGCTAGGGCCTTGATTTTGATTGACTTGGTTTTAACGAACTCCAAGTCGAAAGCTTGAAGCTCGATCGCCCATTCGGCCATGCGACCAGTGGCATTCGAGCTGCGCAGGATCCCCTCTAGGGGGTACAATGTGACCACCTTGATGGCGTGACCTTGGAAGTAGTGGCGGAGCTTTCAGGAGGCGATGAGGAGGGGGAATAGGAGCTTCTGCTGCATGCTGTATCGCGTGCGGGCGTCTCGAACCACTGTGCTGACGAAGTAGACGGGGCGATGTGTGAGTTGGAGCCCAGCAGATGTGGCGGTCGGCCTTGTGATGGGGTCGCGGCGGACCGGCGATCCATCAAGCGACGCTACGGGGCCCTCCTCCTGGGACCCCGCTTGGGGTGGGTCCCTGGTGGGGAGCCCCCGAGCTGACTCAGGAGGACTTGTGTCGAGAGGTTCCAGGTCCAGCGATGTAGGAGGGTCCTCGATAGCGGGAACGGGCTCCTCCCGCTCCGCTACTAGGACGATGCTTGCCGCGTGTGGGGTGGCCTCCAGATACAGCAGCAGCGGCTAGTGGGTCCGCGGAGCCACCATGTGTAGCGCCCCGATCCCGGAATTATACAGAGAGGCTATGTAACCCACAGGCTATGCTACACAATCGAAGGGCAATGGGATTACCGCTCCCATGCAACACCTCGATCATGCCATAAACACTGGCATAGCTATCAATGCATAATAAGGAGATCAAGACTATGGAACAACTGGCATATCACAGACTCTACGACAGAAGAGATCATAGTTCAACTCATATAGCGAGAAAGATAGCAAAATACGCAACAGAGGTCACAGACCCAACATTTCAACAAGCGGAAGAAAATTAGTTGGCTAAACAACAAGATCCAAATTATGGCCTAAGAGGCCTACAAATAACAATCCCAGCCAGCCTATTCCGAGACGTCCCAAGCTACCACCTGGGAACCCTAGACTACTCGTCAATGTCAACAAAGAACCCACCTTCCTACTCAGTGACATCCTCCTCTGAAACAAGATAATAATCAACAAAGCAAGGCTAAGTACGATGTACTCGCAAGGTTACAAGGGCGATATAGGCCCAATGATGTTTGACTCTAAAGTTGTTTAGTAGTTGTTTTGCATAAAGCTAGTTTTCCTTTTTATAAGACATGACTCAAGGCATCGACTACTCAGAAGGGTTTTTTCAAAATGGGAAAAGATAGTAAACTTTCTTTCTTCGGTTCACCTTGAACCATTAGGAACCAGAAATCCACCACTCATCTCCACCAAGGCACTCCCTCGAATCACATTCAAGGAAATGAACGTTTTTAACACATGTTGCCAAATTTTAATTAGGTTCAGATTTTCTATGAGCTAATCCGCCTTTCCCAAGATTTGTCCATAACCGTGGACATGGCTTTTCGAAAAGATTAAACCCTGCAGGGGTGTACTGTTTTTACCACCGGTACCGTCCGGCTCGCCTGATTAGCTCTCTTCCGGGGAAAGCTGGCGAGTGGGCGCGGTTAAACCTTTACCTTGCATGAGGCTAACCCAAGGATCATCAGTGTGCGGAAGGACAGGTTCAGTGCCTCCAGCACCCTGCCCCGCGGCCACATCCTAAACACCACCGTCCTCATCGAGCCTTTTTCCTCCATCCCACTCACATGCAAATGGAAAGCTCAAACTAGAGGACCCTTGGCTAGCCCCTCACAAGTTATTTAGTTACTAAGGATTCCATATGTCCCACCGATGGAAGCACGCTCGGTTCTTGGTTCTAGCTAAAAGCACTCTCAGCCTAGGCGACAAGAATGAGGCAAAACACCATCCCCCAATGTTAACTCATCCAAGCCTTTAAGCATTTTAATTAAGTACCACAAGTTTCCACCTC
Organism: Puccinellia tenuiflora; assembly: GCA_012064385.1. Lineage (NCBI taxonomy): Eukaryota > Viridiplantae > Streptophyta > Magnoliopsida > Poales > Poaceae > Puccinellia > Puccinellia tenuiflora. The sequence continues at coordinate 301,864 of QRDG01000388.1, read as the reverse complement.
GTCCGAACATTCCATCAATTTCATAAGCATGGAAATAACCACTGGACAACTAAGCATTCGACTAAGCATGGCTAAGCATATATTCAGTAGATATGAATTAACTCAGGTCAACACATCAAACCTATGGTTAATAGGAGGAGAAACATGTAAGGATGTAGGGAACATGCAATTCATAGGATTGTCTACACATTGACCAAAATTTGACATTGGAATCGAATGCAATATTATGGTGGAGAAAATACTTGTAAAACAATAGGATGATATATGCCAAGAAGGTTAGGTTATCTCTTGCCTTGCTGACGGGGCTGATAGCACGGATCGTCAAGGTACTGTGGTGGAACCTCGACTCCTGCATCTACCGATACACAAACAATAATAGAGAACAAATAAATAACAGGCATACAAGAGGTGAAATACACAATCATGATGATATGCCAAGTTCATGCACTGAAATCATCATTTAATTTATCTAACAAATTAAATGGAGTGCCAAATAATTGGTGCAATTATTTGGAAGCAACCCCATATTTAACTTAATGACCACATTGCTTATGAATTATTACATTACTAAAATGTGGTTTAAATATGCATGAACATGACAGGAATATATAGGTATTGTTCTCCGGATCATTTTGGTACCTAGTTTGTAATTTTCCAATTAACGATGATTAAATGGTGAATTAAACGATTAGCCACATTTAAATCTTTTAACCATTTCGAGAATGACCTCAATGGAAAAGTTGTTGTCATGATGTGAAATTAACATAAGTAGATAGCCTTTGATTCGCTGATCTTTTTGGTATATCATTTGCAAGATTTGAATCAATATTCATTAAGTTATGATTTTCCCAAATTTTAATTAGTTGAGTCGGTACTACCGACTAACTGCCCGGTAGTACCGGTCAAGCGGTACTTCCGGCGCTACTTCCGAGCCACTTCCGGAATAAGATAGGGGGTATCCAGTAGCGAAAAGGCCTACGGTCGGAACTTCCGGCTAACTGCCCGGTAGTATTGGCCATGTCGGTACTTCCGGGGCAACTTCCGAGCTACTTCCGGAAATTAACAGAAGTATCCAGTACCGAATCAACCTATGGTTGGTACTACAGGCTAACTACCCGGTAGTACCGGCGAACCGTTTTGACTGGGTTGTGGCCACGACCGGCGCGCGCGCGCGCGGTGACCACCGTCGGCGTCGCGCACGGACACGGCGGTGGAGGACGTGCGGGGAGGTGCTACCAGGCGCAATCGACGCGCCGCTCTACAGGGACCTAAACTACGGCGGCACTGCTAGCTATTTTTCACCGGAGTGTCGACAACGACGGTGACTAGCGGCCGTCGACGGTGGGGCACGGCGACGGCGTAGAGCGAGGGAGGGAGGAGGAGAACGGTAGTGTCCCTGAGGACCAGCAGCTCACCAGGAGCACGAATCCGTGGACGGCGAGGCGGGCGGAGGTCGGACGGCGGCGGCAACTGGCCGAGGAGGCGGCGGCCGGAGGCGGAGGAGAACGGACGGCGCGGTCCATCTCCGGCGCCACTCGTCGATTCCTTGGACCAGCGGGTAGAGGACGGCGAGGCGGTCCCTGCGGTGGTCTTCGATCTGGATGGGGATGTCCACAGCAGCGGTGCTGCATGGGCGACGGCGACGGCAACATGGCGGCCAAGTTTCGGTCACGGGGGGGGGGGGGGGGGGGCGGGAGAGAGCAGGGAAAGGAGCAGGTGAGCGTGGGGAGAGAGAGAGGGCATCGTGGTTCTCCTTATCCACCCGGGGAGCACGGCGACATGGCGATAGTGGTGGTGCGGCGGGGATGCGCGGGAGCGATATCGACGTCGGGCACGGTTCGGTCGCTACAGGAGGGTGACGATGGTTACTTTGCGGATAACCCCCTGCCTGCATTTGTTTCTTTTTAGACCTTTAAAACTAGCAGGGTTTTAGTGAAATAATTAAGGCCTTTAAACATTTTTATAAAATCTGCCAAAATTCATGTAACCTCCCCGTGACATGTAGAAGCTCCACAAAAATTGGTGTTGCGAAATAAAATGTTTTGAACACCAATAGTTATTGAATGTGGCAAATTTTAATAATTTCCAAATGTGGTCTTTATTTTACTTTAGCTATTTATTTGGGGCACTTAAACAATTCATAAAATTATGAAAATATTTATGGAGAATCCTAATAAAATAATGAAGCTCCCCATAATTTTCTTTTGAATTTTTGAAAAGTTAGTCTTGGTTTCAAATTAGAAAATGATCTGATCCAATTTTGAATTCTCAATTTTATTTCTTTGCTTGGCAAGAATTGCCTTTGACAAATATTTATAAAATGTATTCTTGGAACTTCCTGGACAAATTCGAATTTCAAAATAATTTGTTTGCCAAATTGAGCAAGTGCAATTGGTTTGGAAATTTGGGAAGGGTTTTGCTTCCTTTTTAATGTTTTCCAATTGTTGCTTTATTTAAACTTAGCAATTTAAATATGTATGCCATGATGCAAGTGAAATGCAAAAGTGAAAATTTGGCACATATTTTAGGGTTCCAAACTGGGGCTATTACAAATCTACCCCCCTTTCAAGAATCTCGTTCCGAGATTCCTAGAGTAGAAGGAGAGAGGAGGGAAACATGACAACACGTGTCTTCCACGACCTTCTTGATCACACGATGATCTTCCTTGTGATAGAGCATAAGCTAACAAGCATGACATGCCAATGGGGCGGAAGAACAGAAGATAGCTCAAGGTGATAGACAAGTGTTCTCCAAGGGTTGGAGATATGAACTTTGCACAAGACCATAAGCCATTGGGGGAAACTAGGAACAGCTTGACCAAACAAAGGTTGAGCAGAAGATAGGACAACCGATCACTTTGTTCCTCCGAATCTATCAGGTCCTTTGTCCAAGACCAAGACATCACTTCAACGCACCCCGATGTGTAGACCGTAGAGATTTGAAACACCGTGGGGAGAGAGGACATCTTCTGGACTCCATGCCTTTGACAAAAAAGATGTTTCCAAAGGTAAAAAGCTCGAACCCTAACGTGACTGATGAATTTACACAACATACGTGTGATTGATTAAAGAGTCAAGAGATTTCGTGAATAGACCTTCCGGTGAGGTGCGTGAACCACAACATCAAACTTGTCGGGGTTTCATATGCCTAGGTCATACTCTTGATAAACCCCAAACATCATTTCTGCTTGAGGTTCTGATTTGGTTAGGTGTGCGGATACTTCGGACTTAGCAGGTCTAGAGGGGGAGTTTGCGAAGGTTAACGAAAGGTAGGGTCACTGGATTCTCCAGACATGGGCTACAGTGTCAAGCTCCAGAACACGAGCTATATTGGAAGTTCCATGGGGTCGCAACTGCAGGGAAGCAATTGAACCAACATGAAAATTTTGCAATGGAACACAACTGAGTCTTGATTGGGGAACAACAGTGAGATAGCAAAGATCGAAAACTTCTTCTAATTCTTAAGCAAATCAGTTAGTGCCTTGGAGTGCATACACGACTTCTTTGGAGAAATGGAGGCAACAACCTACCATCACGATAGTCCTTGTTTCGGAGTTTGATTTGATGATAGCCCAACTCAAATCAAGGTTGGGGAGAATTAGCAGATTCCATAACGGAAACACTATCTCACTTTCGCAAGTACCAAACTAGACATCCCCTTTGGGAACGAACCAATTTCAGACAGAGCATTTGTCTTTCAACTCTCCAAGTTGTTGCTTAAGCTCAGTCAATTAGTTCAGGGGTATCCATCATAGTTTCTTGGAGTAGGAAGCTATTCTGAGAACCCACAATTTCATGAACTCGAAATTACGGTCAGGTGACAACCCGACAATACTTCTGGAAAGACCTCCAGAATATCACGAACCACCGTATGTCACTGATTTCAAGTGGAAACCTAGTTTTCAAGGCAAAAAGATGTGGTGTTGAGAATTTCGACACGAATCTACTGGTTGACCGAAGGTGGGCACCTGAACAAGTGGACTTGGCAGCACAGACAACTCGGCTTGATGATCCGATTACCAATCATGCTAAGAGTGCCATCAAAGTCCTTGGATTTCAAAGCAATAACAATTGCTAAGAATATCCGATTACCACATCAATATGCATCCCCAACATTCTCGAGCCCGAGTAGCTCGGAGGTAGATGGATAAGGAAGGGTAAGAGCATCACTTCATCAAGTACGTCATGAGACTAAGCACGACCTCTTGATATAAAAGAGTGTGACACTCCAAGGTGGAACGAAACAACAGCTAGACAAGCTCTTACTCCGCGAATCACAATACTTTGACCTGGTCCGAGAAATGGACAAGGTACCTGATTTTGTTTCTCCTGACATCCCGAAGTGGAATGCCTTGACGAACCACAAGAGTGACTTGCATCGGAACACACGAACGCATGATATAACTTGACCGTCAACTAACATACAAAGTCCGGACAACGGATCAAGAGTAAGAAACAGGCTCACAACAATCCCAAGATATTGCAGAAGCCCTTGTTAGCACTCTTCCAACAACTAGTGCCGAAAGGGTTTCACGAACGAGTGTTATTGGAGGAATCAGAAACATTGATGGAAAACTCGCTAAGAGCAATCTTGTCGTGATCCAGATGGTTCCATGACAGAGAGTCTAGCTAAAGCTAGTGACAGAGAAAAGCATTGTTGAGTAATTCAATTACGGCTGCAACCTCTAACCTAAAGACTAACTTCAAATTTGGCTAGCCTAATGTAGGGTTTGACAATTAACATCAGGATTCAACGGGAAGGATCTTGGATTAAAGATCAGCTTCATGTACTGGGACTCACGAATAGCATAATGCTCACATGGGTGACAACCCTCATGAATCATTACACCAGAGTTCTAGTACAATTCGGGACCTTCGGTTCAAGACCTTGGGCTAAAGCCCGAAGAGAGGAACACCCGATTAGGTGTGAAACGCTTTCAAGGCTTCGGATGTTTCACATCTTCTCCTTCATTGGGTGCAAACAACTGAGTTTACTTCGGATTCTGGAAACGAAAGCAACCTAACCAGTAAACTAAAGGTAGAAGCCAACCCCGTGAACCTAGGTTAGAATTGCAGATGAGCCGAAGAACCGTTAAATCAAATAGAGGTAAGATGTCTCCGAGATTAGAGTGATACCAGGTAAGGAGTAAAAAGAAGCCTAAGATGGTTTTCACAACTCATTTTTAGGTTATAAATAACTTTCACAAACACTAGACTCGACATCGACTAATAGAAGGGTTTCCTACAGGCAGTCCTGCTCTGATACCAATTTGTAGCGCCCCGACCCCGGAATTATACAGAGAGGCTATGTAACCCACATGCTATGCTACACAATCGAAGGGCAATGGGATTACCGCTCCCACGCAACACCTCGATCATGCCATAAACACTGGCATAGCTATCAATGCATAATAAGGAGATCAAGACTGTGGAACAACTGGCACATCACAGACACTACGACACAAGACATCATAGTTCAACTCATATAGCGAGAAAGATAGAAAAATACACAACAGAGGTCACAGACCCAACATTTCAACAAGCGGAAGCGAATTAGTTGTCTAAACAAGATACAAATTATGGCCAAAGAGGCCTACAAATAACAATCCCAGCCAGCCTGTTCCGAGATGTCCCAAGCTGCCACCTGGGAACCCCAGACTACTCGTCGATGTCAACAAAGAACCCACCTTCCTACTCGGTGATGTCCTCCTCTGAAACAAAATAATAATCAACAAAGCAAGGCTGAGTACGACGTACTCGCAAGGTTACTAGGGCGATATAGGCCCAATGATGTTTGACTCTAAAGTTGTTTAGTAGTTGTTTTGCATAAAGCTAGTTTTCGTTTTTATAAGACATGACTCATGGCATCGACTACTCAGAAGGTTTTTTTGAAAATGGGATAAGATAGTAAACTTTCTTTCTTCGGTTCACCTTGAACCATTAGTAACCAGAAATCCACCACTCATCTTCACCAAGGCACTCCCTCGAATCACCCTTGAGGAAATGAACCTTTTTAACACATGTTGCCAAATTTTCATTAGGTTCAGATTTTCTGTGAGCTAATCCGCCTTACCCAAGATTTGTCCATAACCGTGGACACGGCTTTTCGAAAAGATTAAACCCTGCAGAGGTGTACTATTTTTACCACCGGTACCGTCCGGCTCGCCTGATTAGCTCTCTTCCGGGGAAAGCCGGCGAGTGGGCGCGGTTAAACCTTTACCTTGCATGAGGCTAACCCAAGGATCATCAGTGTGCGGAAGGACAAGTTCAGTGCCTCCAGCACCCTGCCCCACGACCACATCCTAAACACCACCGTCCTCATCGAGCCTTTTTCCTCCATCCCACTCACACGCAAATGGAAAGCTCAAACTAGAGGACCCTTGGCTAGCCCCTCACAAGTTATTCAGTTACTAAGGATTCCATAAGTCCCACCGATGGAAGCATGCTCGGTTCTTGGTTCTAGCTAATAGCACTCTCAGCCTAGGCGACAAGAATGAGGCAAAACACCATACCCCGATGGCAACGCATCCAAGCCTTTAAGCATTTTAATTAAGTACCACAAGTTTCCACCTCGTCCGAACATTCCATCAATTTGATAAGCATGGAAATAACCACCGGACAACTAATCATTTGACTAAGCATGGCTAAGCATAGCTAAGCATATATTCAGTAGATATGAATTAAATCAGGCCAACACATCAAACCTATGGTTAATAGGAGGGGAAACATGTAAGGGTGTAGGGAACATGCAATTCATAGGATACTCTACACATTGACCAAAAGTTGACATTGGAATCGAATGCAATTTTATGGTGGAGAAAATAATTGTAAAACAATAGGATGATATATGCCAAGAAGGTTAGGTTATATCTTGCCTTGCTGACGGGGCTGATAGCATGGATCGTCAAGGTACTGTGGTGGAACCTCGACTCCTGAATCTACCGATACACAAACAGTAACATAGAACAAATAAATAACAAGCATACAAGAGGTGCAATGCACAATCATGATGATATGTCAAGTTCATGCACTGAAATCATCATTTAATTTATCTAACAAATTAAATGGAGTGCCAAATAATTGGTGCAATTATTTGGAAGCAACCCCATATTTAACTTAATGACCCCAAATAATTGGTGCAATTATTATGAATTATTACATTACTAAAATGTGGTTTAAATATGCATGAACATGACAGGAATATATAGGTATTGTTCTCCATATTATTTTGGTACCTCGTTTGTAATTTTCCAATTAACGATGATTAAATGGTGAATTAATCGATTATCCACATTTAAATATTTTAACCATTTCGAGAATGACCTCAATGGAAAAGTTGTTGCCATGATGTGAAATTAACATAACTAGATAGCCTTTGATTCGCTGAGCATTTTGGTATATCATTTGCAAGATTTGAATCAATATTTATTAAGTTATGATTTTCCCAAATTTTAATTAGTTGATTCGGTACTACCGGCAAACTGCCCGGTAGTACCGGTCAAGCGGTACTTCCGGCGCTACTTCCGAGCCACTTCCAGAATAAGACAGGGGGTATCCAGTACCGAAAAGGCCTACGGTCGGTACTTCCGGCTACCTGCCCGGTAGTACTGGTCATGTCGGTACTTCCGGGGCAACTTCCGATCTACTTCCGAAAATTAACAGAAGTATCCAGTACCGAATCAACCTATGGTCGGTACTACCGGCTAACTACCCGATAGTACCGGCGAAGCGTGTTGACTGGGATGTGGCCACGACCGGCGCGCGCGGTGACCAGCGGCGGCGTGGCGCACGGACACGGCGGTGGAGGACGTGCGGGGACGTGCTACCAGGTGCAACCGACGCGCCGCTCTACGGGGACCTAAACTACGGCGGTGCCGCTAGCTATTTGTCACTAGAGCGTCGACAACGACGGTGACTAGCAGTGGTCGACGGTGGGCCACGGCGACGGCGTAGAGAGAGGGAGGGAGGAGGAGAACGGGAGTGTCCCTGAGGACCAGCAGCTCACCAGGAGCACGAATCCGCGGACGGCGAGGCGCGGGGAGGTCGGACGGCGGCGGCAACTGGCCGAGAAGGCGGCGGCCGGAGGCGGAGGAGAACGGATGGCGCGGTCCATCTTCGGCGCCCCTCGTCGATTCCTTGGACCAGCGGGTAGAGGACTACGAGGCGGTCTCTGGGGTGGTCTTCGATCTGGACGGGAAGGTCCACAGTGGCGGTGCTGCACGGGCGACGGTGACGGCTCCATGGTGGCCAAGTTTCGGTCACTTGGGGTGGGGGGAGAGCAGGGAAAGGAGCAGGTGAGCGTGGGGAGAGAGAGAGGGCGTCGTGGTTCTCCTTATCCACCCGGCGAGCACGGCGGCTTGGCGACAGTGGTGGTGCGGCGGGGACGCGCGGAAGCGACAGCGACATCGGGCACGGTTCGGTCTCTATAGGAGGGTGACGATGGTTACTTTGCGGATAACCCCCTGTCTGCATTTGTTTCTTTTTAGAACTTTCAAACTAGCAGGGTTTTAGTGAAATAATTAAGGCCTTTAAACATTTTTATAAAATCTGCCAAAATTCATGTAACCTCCCCATGACAAGTAGAAGCTCCACAAAAATTGGTGTTGCATAATAAAATGTTTTGAACACCAATTGTTCATAGGGTTTGAATATGGCAAATTTTAATAATTTCCAAATGTGGTCTTTATTTTACTTTAGCTATTTATTTGGGGCACTTAAACAATTCATAAAATTATGAAAATATTTATGGAGAATCCCAATACAATAATGAAGCTCCCCATAATTTTCTTTTGAATTTTTGAAAAGTTAAACTTGGTTTCAAATTAGAAAATGATTTGAACAAATTTTGAATTCTCAATTTTATTTCTTTGCTTGGCAAGAATTGCCTTTGACAAATATTTATAAAATGTATTCTTGGAACTTCCTAGACAAATTGGAAGCTCAAAATAATTTGTTTGCCAAAATGAGCAAGTGCAATTGGTTTGGAAATTTGGGAAGGGTTTTGCTTCCTTTTTAATGTTTTCCAATTGTTTCTTTAAGTAAACTTAGCAATTTAAATATGTATGCCATGATGCAAGTGAAATGCAAAAGTGAAAATTTGGCTCATATTTTAGGGTACCAAACTGGGGCTGTTACACCATGATCGGAGGGATGGCGAGGTAGCGCTTGAGTTCCTCGAAGGCAGTGTCGGCCTCTGGCGTCCACTCGAAGTTGCCTGTGCGCTTCATGATCTTGAAAAACGGCAGGGCTCTCTCACCGAGCCTGGAGATGAACCAGCCGAGTGCTGCCATGCAGCCTGCCAGGCGCTGCATATCTTTTAGGCGCTGGGGCAGCCGCATCTAGTAACAGCCCCAGTTTGGTACTAAAAAATATGAATAATTTTTCCACTTTTGCATCTTCATGTTTGCATCATGGCATGCATTTGAATTTGCTAATTCTAACAAGCAACAATTGGAAACATTTAAAAAGGGGAAAACAAAACCTTCCCAAACCCCAAACCAAATGCATTTGCTCAATTTGGCAAACAAATTAATTTGAACTTTCAAATTGGCCAGGAAGTTCCAAAGAAACATTTCATACAAATTTTGTCAAAAGCAAAATCTGAAAAGCAAAGGAATAAAATTTTGGAATAAAAAATTGGTTTAAACCAATTTTGAATTTTGAATCCAAGTTCAACTTCTCAAAAATTCAAAATAAAATTATATTGGGAGCCTCCATGAATATTCTCCCTATTTTTGAAAATGCTTAAGTACTACAAATAATTGCAATTTTGGAAATTATCAAAAATAACCAAATTTAAACCCTATGAACAAATGTTGGTCAAAACTTTTTATTTTGCAACCCAAATTTTTGTGGATGTTCTAAATGTTAGGGCGAGCCTACATGAATTGTTGCAGAATTTTAGAAAATGTTTAAGTGCCAAAATTAAATCACTAAAAGCCTGCTGGACCTTTTTGCAAATAAACTTGATTGGATCCAGGGGGTTTTCGCGTTTTCTTTTTCTTCTTCCCCACTGTGGCGCTAGTGCTGCTCGTGCCCATGCCTCCGACGCCCGCGCCCTAGCGCCATGCCGCTCTGCCCCTGGTGGTCAAGAAGACCGACCACCGATGTAATGTCCCGGGGTTTTCCCCAAATTAGATTTTGTTTGTTTTTCTTTTTTGCATCATCATGACATCAGCATCATGCGCATCGCATATTTTTTGGCAACAAAAACTATTTTTATTAAACCCTATTTTATTTTTGCAAAATTTGTCATAAAAGTTTTACCGAGACGTTCGTCTCCGTTTTCTAAAATTAATTGCCCAATTAAATTTGCAAAATAAAAATGTTTTTGAGACGCGAGAGAGTAGCCCAAACCGGCCCAAGCCCACCTAACCTCCAAAACCTAGGGTTTCCCCTGGCAGTTTTCCTTTCCCACCCCCTGCCTCTTGCAGCCACCCTCCTCTGTTTTCTGTTTTTCGCGAACAGATCCTTCCACCTTGTGAACAGGTCCTTTTCCTTTTCTTTCGGGTCCCTGCACATTATCCCTTTCTCATCCTCTTCTTCTCTTTTTCTCTTCTTCCTCCCGCACCGCACCTTCCTCACCCGCATCCTCCCCTGCTTGAGCCCGGAGCTGCTCTAGAGCCGGCCAGCTCCTCCTCCACCCGCCGGCTTCTCCCCACCTCGCCTCTCTTCTCCCCCACGAGCCCGTGCTCCTCCACCTCGCGTTGGGCTCCAGCTCGCCCCCAGCGCGCCGCCTCCTGTGCCCACCGTCATCCGCGTCGACCTCCCGAGCCTCGCCCGCGTCAGCGCCGCCTTTGCCCCTCTCCCTCTCCCCTTGCATGCGTCATGGCCGCCGCTCCTCCTCCCCAAGCTCCTCTCCCCGCGCCGGCCAGCACCCCAACCGCGCGGCCGCCTCCTCCCTAGCTCCCGCGCCGTCACCCTCGCCTCCCCTGCTACCGTCGCCCTTCGCCTCACCACCGTCCGCCTCGACCCTCCTCCTCCCGTGCGTCCCCGTGTCCGTCTCCGTCCGCGCCCGCCCCAACTCGAGCAGAGCCGTAGGAAGCTCCTCCGCTCTACTGCTCCTCGCCCTGCTGATTGTTCCCGTCTCCGACATGTGTTGCGCCGTGCGTGTCTCCTGCCAGGTCGACTGCTGCTGCCCGGACGTGTCCGTCCCCGTCTTCGTGTTCGTGTCCATCTCCCTATGGCCGGTGCCTTCATGCCCGTGCGTATGATGTCTCCGTCCGTCCCTGTTATTTGCTTCCCATCCGTGTCGTGTCTCTGCCTCCGTGACGTTTCCCCGGACGTCCCCGTCATGAAGCCGTCCCCGACGCCAAGTACTCTGGTGTCCCGATGTTTTCCCAACGTGAACCCGACAAGAACTTCCACGATCCCGTGAACCCGAGTTCTCCGACCTGACGACCGAAGACGGATACGCCAAGATCTTCCCCGGCCGGACCTGCCAAGTTCTCCGCTTCGAGTCCGTTTGTGCAGGCCACCTTCATGCGCGTCCGTGAAGACCGATCCCCGACATCGTGAACCCCGTCAACCCCGAAGCCCGGAACGCCAAGGTTCGCCACGACTACGACCTGAGTACGACTACTTCCACGACGTCGACTACCTTGACTACTTCGACTCTGGACGGACGACTACTTCGACTACTTCGATGACGTCGACTACTTCCTCTCCGAATCCGAAGTTTCCCCGAATCCGATGTGTGACCCCAACCCTAAACCCTATATACCATATATGTGTATCTTATAAAATCATGCATGCTTACTTAACATCGAACCTTTATCCATTTAGTCGAATTAAATCAATTTAATTACGGGGTTTGTCCAGTGCATTTATATTTTGCACCGATCCCATTTAAAATGCTTTGCCATGTGTTAGGGAATAAAATTTGAAAACATTTACACTACTAGGGAATTGTTTATAGCAGCACACGTTACCGCCGGCTGTTTGTAATTTTTTTCGCCGGTGGTAAGTTGTGATCGGCCGGCCTAAATTTACCCCCGGCGGTTTGGGCCAAAACCGCCAGGGATAAGCGACATAGCGCCGGCGAGATGGAACTTGGGCCGCCGGCGGTAACGTGGGCGGCGGACCCCGGGCTGGGCCTCAACTTACTGCCGGCGGTTTTTACACAAACCGCCGGGGGTAACGCTCGTACCGCTGGCGGGAAGTATATGTAACCGGCGGCGCTAAGTGGGCCCAGTGCTGGCCCCGTCCGGCTCAGATTTACCCCGGCGGTTAGGCAAAAACCGCCGGCGATAAACGGAATTACCCTCGGCGGTAATATGGGAACCGCCGGCGGTAAATGGACTTACCCCCGGCGGTTTGGGTTGGAACCGCCGGCGGTAATCCTGGCATCTATTATTAAGCTCGACCAGCCACTTCTCCCCACCTACCAACTCACTCTCTCACTCACTATCCATGGAGCTCGACCAGAGCTCATTTCCCCACTACTTCCCACCTATTTTGGCTTATTTAAGCACTTAATTAAGTTCCACATGCACTATATAGCTAGCATCTAGATCCAGATCTAGATCTACACATCTCCCCACCCATTTCCAATCCCTTTCTCTCTATTTGTAGATCTAGATCTAGCTCACTCTCTTCTGTCGACGTGTGGCTTCTCCGGTGCTCTAGCGTGGACCTCGCGTCAGGTAACTAATGAGTGGAAAGAATGTGCATGCAAAGTCGCGGTCACTTGTGGCGAAAAATGGTTTCCATGCATATGTGGACCGTTGTGCATTTGTTTTGATGTTCAGGTACATTGAGTTGCCAATGTTTTGCCGGAATGTTGATTAACTTCCGTTCCGGCGATTTTCTGGCACTCCGGCACGACCATTTTTAGCAAAGGTCATGCCGAATTTTCCATGAAAATCGAGACGATGATGGGTCTCTAATCGATTCTCTTGTGTCGTGCAGGCTACGATGGTCATCGAGATGAAGGAAAGCGTCGTTGATAGATACGAGGAACGCGCGACGGCTGACATGTATCGAACTAAGCGCATGCATATAAAGTGTCCTTGTCGAAGATGCAAGCTAGTGTCATTGTTCGACCCCATTTCAGGCACTATGAATGAGCACCTGCTTAGGTTTGGTTTCATGGAGGGCCATACTCAATGGATGAGTAGCGACGATGAAGGTGATGATGATGAAGGTGATGATGATGATGACCACGACGAGGAAGCGGATGCCACATACGACAATGAAGATGAGGTGGGAGGGGATGTCGCACGCATTGATGGTGAAGAAGGCCGGGAAGAACATGCGGACGATGAGGACCTGAGTAGGAATACCCCGCTAACCGCGGCCGTGCAGGACCCTCATGTTAAAGAACTTCTTCTCAGCAACACATCGGCCGATAGACGAAAGTCTAAGCTGGATCAACTAGAGGTAGACTCGAGAACTCCGTTGTATGGCCCAGCTAGCGGGACGGAGGAGAGCCGTCTGAGAGCAGCTCTCGTTATTCTGGAGATGAAGGCAAAACACAAATGGTCGGATACAAGCGTGGACGACCTCTTCGGATGGATGAAGACGCACTTTCCTGAAGGTAACACGTGTGCCAGTAGCCTAAATGAGGCAAAGAAAAACGTGTGCCCTCTCGATTTACCGCATAAGAAATACCACTCCTGCATCGGTGACTGTGTAATTTATCGAAATGAGCACGCCAACCTCGATACATGCCCAGTGTGCGGCGAATCTCGATACAAGAGAGGGACGAGAAAAGCTCCTCGAAAAGTTGTGTGGTACTTCCCGCTCAGGCCCCGTCTCCAGCGGTACTTTGCGGACCCCAAGGAAGCTAAGCTCATGCGCTGGCACGCGGAAAGGAAGGAGGCGGTGAAGAAGGATCTAGATCGGGTTGAAAACCCAGTGCTGACACACCCTTCGGATGCAAGCCAGTGGAAGGCATTAGACGGTGAGTATTACGAAGAATTTGGAAAAGAAGCAAGGAACATCAGGCTGGGTGCGAGCACCGACGGGCTCAATCCGTTTGGCAACCAGAGCAGCAAGCACAACACTTGGCCCGTGTTTGTATGGATGTACAACCTCCCCCCATGGCTATGCCTGAAGAAGAAGTACATACACATGAGTATCCTAATCCAAGGGCCGACGCAGCCAGGGAGCGATATCAACCTGTATCTTGGGCTATTGAAGAAGGAGCTAGATGGTTTGTGGGAGGAAGGGATAGAAACTTCGGACGCCTACGGGCAAGAAACTTTCCGTATGAAAGCTGCACTGCTCACGACAGTGCAGGACTATCTCGGATACGGATATATCGCATGCCAGGTGTGCCACGGACACAAGGCATGTGTGAGGTGCATGGAAAAGATGCCATTTTTACAGCTGAGTAAGGATGGGTCTTCGAAAACCGTCTACATGAGGCATCGAATGTGGCTACCCGAGAATGACCCGTGGAGGCAGCGTGGAGATCTGTTCAATGGGAAGGATGAGCCCGAAACAGCTCCATGTAAGCGTAGCGGTGAAGAGATCGATACTCTGTTGAAAAACTGGAAAGACTGCCCTCCGTCGGGTAAGATAAAGAAGCAAAAGCGAAAGAAAGGAGATAAGAAGAAGAAAAAGGATCCTGGGCCGCTCTTGGGGGTATGGAAAAGGAGGTCCGTGTTTTGGGACTTGCCGTACTGGAAGATCCTCGGTACACCTCATTGCCTTGATGTCATGCATATCACGAAGAACATCTGCGAGAGCTTGCTTGGCACTATGCTCATCATGCTCAACACCAAAGACGGGTCGAAATCAAGACGCGACCTGATGGCCCTGAATATCAGAAAAGAGCTTCACTTGGATCCGGATGAGGAGGAGACGGATAATCGCAAGCGCAAAAGGGCGGCTAAGCATAGCGAAACTCTTCGCCCCTCCTGCTTCACTCTAACTCCTGACGAGCTCGAACAATTCATCAACTGCCTCCTAGGAGTCAAATATCCTGTAGGCTACGCAGGGCTGATTCGCAGATGGCTGGACCCGACGAAAAAAATATTCAGCGGGATGAAGTCTCATGACGGTCACGTCATGATGACGCAGATACTTCCGGTTGCAATACGCGGGATAATGGAACCGCACGTTCGTGCAACGTTGACTGGCCTCTGTAGCTTCTTCGATGTCATCACTCGGAAGTCGATAACCGTCAAGAAACTTGGGAGGCTGCAGGAAGAGATCGTCACAATCTTATGCGAGATGGAGATGTACTTCCCGCCCGCAATCTTTGACATCATGGTCCATCTGCTGGTGCATATAGTAGACGATATCGAGGATCTCGGGCCGGCATTCCTTCACAACATGATGGCGTTAGAAAGAATGAACGGTTCATTAAAGGATATGTTCGTAATAGGGCACATCCGGACGGAAGCATCGTCCAAGGCTTTCTCACCGAGGAGTGCATCTCTTTCTGCAAGAATTATCTAAACGAGGATGACCCACGTCCGCTTGGTTTGCCCGCCAGCAAGCACGCTGGCAGGTTCGATGGAGTAGGCCACGATACTGGCAAGAGGGAACTGGACGTGGATCAAGATGGTAGAAGAACAGACTTTAACAGGGCCCACTTAATAGCGCTACAGCACATGACCGATGTCGAGCCTTGGGTGGAGGAGCACATAACCATGATCAAAAACACCGCTAACTGGC
Source organism: Puccinellia tenuiflora (assembly GCA_012064385.1). Taxonomy (NCBI): domain Eukaryota; kingdom Viridiplantae; phylum Streptophyta; class Magnoliopsida; order Poales; family Poaceae; genus Puccinellia; species Puccinellia tenuiflora. The sequence goes on along the minus strand of QRDG01000388.1, from coordinate 286,238 downwards.
CGATAACGGAAGAAGAGGTATTTAGAGCGCACAACTCCTCTTTCGCGCGCTGGTTCAAAGACCAGATTGATGCCAATCCCCCGCCAATGACAAGCAATGCAGACAAAATGCTATTGGCCTTGTCTTATGGGCCCGCGCCCAACCTCATGACTTATCAGAAATACGACATCAACGGTTACACATTCTATACGGAGGAGAGAGAAAAAAGAAGCGACTACCAGAACTCAGGTGTGACGATGGAATCATACACGGGTGAAGAGAAGAAAAGATACTACGGAAGGATCGAGGAAATCTGGGAGCTCGACTACGTCGGGGAAAAGCTAGCAATGTTCCGTGCCAGATGGGCTACGGACATCACAAAAGAAGACGAGTATTTCACAACCATGCGTATGCCCGACAAATCTAAGACCAAGAACCCCACCGCGCAAAATGAGCCATGGATACTTGCTAAGCACGTCGAGCAATGCTTCTTCATAACCGACCCGTCTAGGCCCAGCCGTGTTGTCGTAAGGAGAGGCAAAAGGGCCCTCGTCGGAATGGATGGAGTCGCCAACGAGAAAGACTTCGACAGCCTCGTCGGAGACCCAATGATGGAAGAAACCGATGAAGACGATAAAATATACAAACTAAGAAGAACAAGGACGACGCTACCTAGGTCAGGTCTTCCTCCGTACACAAGAAGGAGTCACGACGAAGATACCGGTGGGGTCACAAAGACTAAGCGGAAGGGCAAGCAGAAGAGAAGAGTGTGATAAAGAATAGTATTGTATATCTAATAAATATATATTGATGTATAAGTAACATTCGCAAACTCCTATCGATGGTTTTAATGACTATTAATGCAGAAAGAAACAATAAAATGTGTGCTATTTTTGATAGCTTTAATGACTAAGCGAGATGCATGTGTGCAGGTCTCTCATGAAAAAAATAAAAAAAGCAGATATATAAACCAAAAAAACAAACACAGCAGCAAAAAAAAAGGTCAATTTAGCCTCGGCGGTTTGTAACAGAACCGCCGGCGATAAGAACACGTGGTCCCACCCGTAAGTGGAACATAACTTACCGCCGGCGGTTCATCCTAAACGGCCGGGGTAAGTTATGTTCCACTTACGGGTGGGACCCGCCCTAGTGGACTTTGCCCCAAATCGACGCCGTCCTCCAAATCGACTTTTCCCCAAATCGAACTCCCCGCCGTCCAGCAGCTCCCCGCCATCGCCGAGTCCCCGTCGCCGTCGGCCCCCTCCTCCGTACGCCCCGGTGAGCCCCTCCCTCACTCTCCCCTCCCTCCCTCTCTCTCTCTCCCCTCTCTCCCACTCTCTCTCTCCCCTCCCTCCCTCTCTCCCCCCTCGCCCTCGCCCTCGCTCCCGCCGACGCCGTGTAACCCTAACAGCCTCCACCTGGCAGACACCGTCGACCGCGTGGAGGAGCTTGTGGACAGAGCCGCCTCATAGACGCCCACCTCGCAGACGCCGTCGACCTCGCCCTTGCCCCCTCGAGGACCCGCTGCAGGTACGCGCCTTCTCTCGAATCCTCACCCGCTGCACCGATTTCTCCCTCCACCTTTGAGGTCATTCACGCACCGCCACTCGCAATCCAATCAATTTCCACCATCTTCTTCTTTCATCCCCCATGGTCGCTGCGACCTGCGACGATAGTTGTCGGCTTCAAATTTTAAAGAATCCCACTTATAGTTCATTTGAAGATTTTTGGAGAAAATGATTTGTGGATTTGTACAATCTATTATATGCAGCTCCAAAAGAACTAATTGGTCCATAGTATATGGCTGTCAGTTCAACAATCACGTGTCTTCTGTTTGTTCTACAATACCAGCCTTCGACTGAAAGAAGATTGTGTCCTTGGTAACCAGTCTTCATTTTTTTTCTTACATTGGGTGCATAGAAAAAATAATAACCTAGCTTGGTGGACCGTATACAATGTACATGATACTACTATGGTCAGATTCATCTGTATACTTAATAGTTTCAGCTTATAGTGCATGCCAATATTTATGAAACAAGGTTAGTAGTTCACTTATTTACTGAACTGGAAACTAGAAACATTTACAATACAGATAAATTAGGGAATGAAGATAACCTATAGTGTAATCCAATTATTTACTTGTACATACTGAAACAGTAATTAACCACAGGTACTTGTGCATTATCAACAACCATCGACTTTACAGATTGTATTAAACAAAAAGGGACTTAAAACCCGCATCAGTACTGGAACTTTTTAGCTACCTAAGAACTGAAAAAACACACGTCAGAGACGCTCAAACCAAGTACTTACGAGCATGCAGATGCAACAACATATAGATATAAAATGCATCATTAGATTTGCAAAGAAAAATCATAGCGGATTTGCTTGGATGGATTGTGGGATAAAAAATCTGGGGAGGACGGAAGCTTGTTCTCTGTATTTGCGTATGTCTATGTGGTTGCTGAATGCCCAAGATGTTTGCCAATATTTGTTTGAATTGTGCTATGTAGTAAGATGCATAACCTGGTATTGCAGTGACACTCTCGTGAAGTTGGTTGCATATAACATAAACAATATTTAAGTTGCATTACTCGTGTACATGATTCTAGAACAATTAAGTTATATCGCTACAATACATTATTTTTCATCTCTCTTACAGCTGACAACTATAATGTATAGCAGTGGGCTGCTGTGAATAGCAAATGGCTATTATGAATAGCAGAATATAGCAGTGGGCTGCTGTTACAAATATTGAGTTCATTATTATGGTGGCTGCTGTGATATATGTCTCTACAGGTACATTGAGTGCCAATGTATCGCCGGAATGTTGATTAACTTCCGTTCCGGCGATTTTCTGGCACTCCGACATGACCATTTTCAACAAAGGTCATGCCGAATTTTCGCCGTGAATCTAAAGTCTTTTCTTCTAGCTTGTGAAGTGCTAGGTACAGCTAGCCATGTCGAATTCTCAGCGAGACTTGGATACAGTCATCTCTTCTCAGCGAGACTTGGATGAGCACTATCGGCTCATGGCCTCGGAGCAGCAGCTGGAGGAGAATTCAGGAGGCTGCGACAGCGACGAGACCACCGATGATGACATGGGAGATGATGAGGCCACCGATGATGTCGGTGATGAGAGGGCCGGCGATGCCGAGACCACCTACAGTGGTGCTGCCAGCGATGTGGAGCCCAAGAAGCAACGGAAGCAGCGGCGCGCAAACAGGGTCAGTGCCACAAAGGAAACATTCTTTGCGGTGAACCCGCAGACCGGTCTTCCTACCCCCCCCCCCCCCGTATCTGGCGAGGGGGTACGGCCTCCAACTGGGAGCAATCCTTCGGGACATCGTCAGTGTCAACGAGACGAAACTCCGAACCAAGAAAAAGGAACATCTGCGTCGCCAACTCCTTGGGCGGCTGCACTTGCGGTACCAGTTCCCTGAGCCCTACGATAATGAGGATCTCAAGGGTAACATCATGAACAAAACAGCACTCGCCAAGTTCAGCAAGAACCTCAGCAGTTATAAAACCATGCTGAGGGGGTTTATTGGTGACAACGAGACTTGGGAAACTATCCATTACCACTTCCCGCGGATGACGCCGGAGGAGTATAAAAAATTCCTTGAAAACGAGGAGCTAGAGTTCACCAAACGGCAATCGGTCTGGGGGAAGAACCTGGTGGATAAGAACATCGGTCACCACGGTCTCGGTTGCCATGGCTACGAAGGCAAGGAGCCGATATGGGAGAAGTAGGACAAGGCCTACAGGGACGCTGGCCTCGAGAACCCTTACGACAAGTACAAAAACAAGCTGTTCAGACAATTTGTACGGTCCTGGTACCGCAAAGAAATGGGTGGCAAACATGTCACGAAACCTCAAGTGGTGGTGGGAGTTGACTTGGTCACCGACAAGAAGGTGCAGGCTCTTGAGAAGGCAGTGGTAACCAATTTACCAGCTAATCAATTTGCTACTGCTCACCAAGTCCATTACATTCTAAAATTGTTCATGTTAATTCTGGCAGCTCACCGAAGAAGCAGTCGAATCTGGCTCCTCGTCCCAGACGTCGACGAGCAAAGTCCCATGGGATACGCCTTTTATCAGGGGCCTGAACACCGTGAAGGAGCGGCCGCTGTTGGAGAAGCCGAAACGTGTCCCCGACGCCGGAGGAGCTCACTCGCTTGTCGACCATGGCTTGGACATGCCCAAAACTAAGGCGTCGCGGCAGGCGCATCTAGACCAGGAGAATGAGGCTCTTCGGAAAAGGTTGGCCGACTTGGAAGCAAGCATGGACCAACGCGTGGCATCCGCAGTGGCAAGCAAGCTCGACGCCGAGGTGGAAAACAAGGTACAGAGCAGGGTCGATGACGCATTGACCAGCAGGTTCAATGAAATATTTCCTACTGTGGTGTCGTCGCTACAAGATTTTTTCCGAAACAACCAAGAGGGACCGATCCCGGTGATCAGCCTGGGCGGCAGCAACTCGAACAACAAGCCTCCTACTACACGGGCTCAAGGCGCACCCATATTGGTGACTCTACCCACCGGCAATGCAGGTGCTAGAGAGCATTCGCCGGCCATGGGGGCCACCAGCAGCCCCTCAGTCACTTGCACGCCCTGCCTCGGTCCGACGGCACGATCCGTGCTCGACAACCTCAAAGTAGTTAATTGAGCCTCTCAAAGCCTTTGCAAGTTAATTACTCCTCGTCGTCGCTCCTCTCTTACCTACACATGTTTTAACAGGAACCCGAGAATCCTTGCACCTTGCTGCTCCTGAACATGGACAACCAGTTGAAGGATGTTGCGAAGGGAGCCGTCATCTTCCCACAAACCAAGACTTTCCACACCGTGCCAATGGACGAGAACATGCTCCGGGTTCGCGTGGATCGGGCGTTACCGGGATGCGAAGACATGCATCCTCTTACTCAACCCCCGGAACAAGTTGAAATGCTGAAGGTCGGGCAACTCAAGAACAAGATGCTTCTATGGCCAAAAGCCTTAATTCGGTTGAACAACGCCGTCTCAAGGTCAGAGGCAAGCCATGGGAGCGTCAATCCTGAGGCTGCGCCGGGGCCGTCTAGCCAAGCCATAGTCACTCCACCTGCAGATGATCCTCTCGAGCCCGAGACACAGCAGAGCGACAAGGCGTTGGACATCGATCGGGCTCCCATCGATACGTTCATCGATGAATTGGCGGGCGACTTTGGTCCCTCCACGGCACCCGCCCGTGATACCCTCAAGAAGAAGCTGTTCCCCTCTCAAGAAACTCCCGAGCAGGAGGACACTACCGCCTTCACAGCTCCGCCGCAAGTTGGGCTTACCCCGAGGACACTCCTTTGTGTGACCGTGGAGGCATCGAAACAAGCCGGCACTCCCGCGTGCCGTAAGAAGAAGAACAGGAAGCGCAAGAAGTCAGTGAATGATGCCGCCGTAAACAAGAAAGTGGTTCTTGACAAGGTGTCGACCCCGTGGAGGAAGTTGCATCACCTAGGCCAGCCAATGCTACCGGCAAACAATGTCAGTCAGCTGCCGCCGGATATGAGGAGCCTGCATGATGCAGTTCTAATCCAGGAGCTGCATCTTCTTTGAGAAACAAATCCGTCGTACCCGGTGATCACGGTCAGGGTGCCCACTAACTTTGGCTTTGTCACCACATACCCCGCGGACTTGATATTCATTCGGTATGAAGACATCTTTCGGCTCTTTCACATGCAACGGCTTGACCGGAACTTGGTCTGCCTGGTAACGCTCAGCATGGCGCACGATCTCATCGTGGAGAAAACCCCGGGCGTCGCTATCATGGACCCCTTCTACATGACTCCAGGTACCACCGCGAACGAACAGGCGTTTCTCGCGACGTATGTCAAGGATTTCTTGGTGGCAAATAAGGATAAGCAATGCTTTGTCATACCATACTTCCCCGAGTAAGTATTCGGTTGCTAAAGTACCCGTTATTACATTCTTTCGTGAATTTCCTTAATAGCTGAGGATGATGGTTTATTTCCAACTCTTTTGCGCAGACTCATGTACTGCACCCTCATCATCTTTCACCCGTATCATTCCAATGCCATCTATCTCGACTCCGGGCGTGACGAGCGGAAAGACTACACCGAGGTCAAGTCTACTCTTGATAAAGCCCTCAGCGGCTTCATAGCCGAGGTTGGCAGCAGCAAACTCAGGCAAGAGAAGAAAGTTAAAGGCTGCTATGTGTCCAACCACGTGACCAATTTCCCCTGCCTCAAGCAATCGTCATCTGACAATGGGATGGAAGCCTGGTTTGCCATCCTACAGATGAGGGCAGTTGTAAAGGATCAGCAAGATCTCTTGTTGCCATCCAGTCTTCAGAATAAGGTCAACAAGCTTAGGGACACCACCGATGCAGAAGTGAGAGCCGAGTTCCGTGCCATCCAGCGGTTGATTAGCACAATAATCTTTAGGGATGCCCTCAAGAGTGGTGGCTTGTTCCACCACAAAGTCATACCAAGTAAAATAGAGATTGAAAACCGCTTATAAGTGAGCCGTGACGAGAGGACATTCAACACGCTGGACGGCGTCCGTCCCTTCCCACCGAGGGAAACTTGAGTCAAAAACTTGTCTCCTGCAAATGTTAGTCATAAAATTACTTAAGTATAGCCATTTGATGCTTTTTAATTGTTTGCATAACTATATGTTTTCTATCTATGAATGTGCTAACAACTTACATTTCTTTCTTGTTTGTGAGTGCAGATGGCGTATGTAGTGTTCCACGGCAGGGTTCCCGGAGTCTACCACGACTGGGAGAGTTGCTGGAGGCAGTTCCACCATTTCAGCCGCAACAACTACAAGGGGTACGCCACTTTGGAGGAGGCTGAAGCTCAGTATGCCAACTTTCGAGCGCGACAGAGGAGGGACACTTGGAGGACCCCCTTCATCGTGATGATGCTTGCCGCCACCGCCTCCCTAGTCTTCTATCTCATTGTTGTTTAGCTAGGTCATGCAACTCCGGATCGAGAACTACTTGTAGTGTTTGTTAGTACTTGGACTCTCTATTTGTGTGTAATCCGTACTTGGGAGTCGAAGTTTGAACAATATGGTCGACTTTGTTATTGATGAACACTTTGGCTGTGTATATTGCTGTATCTGTTATATATATTGCTGTATCTGTTATATATATTCCTATATCTGTTATATATATTGCTGTGTATATTGCTGTAATTTTTTTCCCCTGTAATTGTTACCACCGGCAGTTACCGATAAACAGCCAGTGATAAAACATTTACCCCTGGCAGGAGAGTAAACCGCCGGTGCTATCATCGTTTATCCCTGGTGGTTTTAAAACCGCCGGCGGTAAAGAGTATCCCCGGCGTTTGGCATAAACAGCCGGCGCTAATCAGGCTTACCCCCGGCGGTTTGAAAACCGCCGGCGGTAAGGTATTACCACCGGCGAGGTGGTCGCCAGCGGTTTGCAAACCGCCGGGGATAACCGAATTTTGGCCGCCAGCGGTAAGGGTTTCCCTAGTAGTGTTAATTTGCCATGTTTCATGTCATCAACATGCCGCTTCTTTTGCCGTAGAGTAAAATGCATCTTTTGTGCCTTCCAGTGCTTATTGCTTCTTCGGGAATAGGACGTTGAGTTGATGTGAGCAACGATAGGTTCTGCTACCTCTACCAGATTGCAGGCAAGTGATACTCCCTTGCAATCTTTGCTTGTCTTCTGTCTCCTACTCCACCTATCTTTTGTTCCTTGCTAGCCTTATGTTACGATGTTTGTGTCCCGATCCTATTTGCATGTCTACCTGGCAGCCATGATATAGCCACACCCCCACATCCTATTACCCTGTTGTTTGTTTATCTTTTTAGCCTTGCGATTCGTAGTGCATGCTTAGGTGCTTTGCTTGAGTCCTGTTATCTCTTTATCTAGTCTTGATTTTAATATGATAGCTAGGCTCAACTAAAATGGTAATCTTTATTTTCTGTTGCGATGGGAATAATTAATAAAGACAAGGCACCGGCGGAAGGCCAATCGTGGTGTTTTGTTCTGCTAGTGTCGCCTAGGATCCGAGTTCTTTTCTGCTGATCCAAGACTGAGCGCACTAACCACATGTGGGAGTTCTATGGGCCTCCCCGCAATCTATTACCAGATCCTCAAACCTGTCCAGGAGCCACAACTTAGTTAGGGTGTTTCCATTTGCGCGCGTACAACGATGATGATGATGAGAAGGTAAGATGATGATGGTTACATGGTTACTTACGGTAGGGTTGCGGCACGTGGCGTTTATCGCATGTGGAAGGAGGGCAATCGTATGAGTGTTCCTCCCGACACCGTCCATGCAACGGTTAGGCCCACCTCGAAGCTTCGGCCGGACTCACAAGGTACACCTCTAAGCGAGTGTTTCGATGCGTGTGGGTTCATTGGTGCATCCCTTCAGGGTGAAATATTTTCGAAAAGCCATGTCCGCGGTTATGGACCACTTGGTGAAATGCGCTGGCTAAAAAGATCATAGACAACTTGCACCTTATGATGATTATAACTTGACTAGTAAGATAGATCACTTGAATAATAACCCATAAAACTTGTCCACCGTGTGAGTTGCCCTGATTGCTTCCTCGTGGGTGGTTGATCGCGGGAGTAATACTTGGGCGGGTTTTTGATGTAGTGAGTAGTATAGTTGGTTTCTTATGCGCTCTCTTACCTTGTCTCTTTAGACGAAAGTTGTAGCGTGTCTCTATAAGTTGTTAGTGCTGCTTGCCGCCGCTTCAATCGCTAACCCTCTTCCCCCGGAATTCCAGCTTTGATATCTTGTGAGTATTACTTGCCAGTACTGTTTATAGTACTGACCCCCTTCGGGGCTGCTATTCCAATGCAGCCGACAGGTTTGAAGTCTGACGACGTTAGCTTGGGAATCCCTCGGGCTTGGCCTGGGCAGGGATATGGTGCCTTTGTTTATCTTCAGGACTCTTAGTCCAATTTGTATCTTGTCCGTAGTCGGACGCTATTCGCTTCCGTTGTTATTTGGATCTTTGTATTGTATCTTTGTTGTTCTTGACTCGGTGAGTCGTTGTTACATATATATGTTCTTTTGCGGGTTTCATCGAGAACTGTTGTAATGTTATCACAATTCCACCCGCATAACGTGTGTGTTGCGATATGCACGTTATGCCTGGTGGGCGTCCTAGGATCATTATTATGCGGATTTGGCTGGAACACTCAAATCTACATAGTACCGATCTTGGGGCGTTACAACCGACGCTGTTCTCTCTCTCCCCTCACCCTCACCTGCTCCCTCCCCTTTCTTCCTCTATCGGAACCCTAAATCGAGCTCCTGCCCGCCGCCGCCGCTGTCGTGCCCGCCGTCGACTCCGGCCGCCCGAGCTCAAATGGACGCCGCCTTTAGCTCTGCCTTGCTGTGCTGCACCTCCATGCCGAAGGAATCGGCCCGGGGTGACCGAAATCGACGCAGCCATCCTCGTCCCTTCCGTCCCCGACCGCCGCCGTTGAGCACGTTCTCGTCGCCGTCCTTTCCCCTCCGTCCTCGCCGTCAAGCTCCACGTGCCCCTGGTGAGCTCCACATTCTTTCGGGCATCCTTCCGCTTCCCCTCCCTCTCCCTCTCGTCATCGTGCCGTTGGTCACCGCCGACCGTCGCCGTCCCCGTGTGCCCGGCCTGGCACTGGTCCGGGCCGGCCAAGAGGCCGACAGGCTCGGGTGCATGCCCGGCCTGGGGACCGGCCCGGCCGGACAGGAGGCCGGCAGCCTCGGGTACTAGCCCGGCCTGGATGCCCGGTCTGGGCCAGCCAAAAGGCCGGCTGCCTCGGGTGGTTGCCCGGCCTGTGGGCTGGCCTGGCCGGTTTGGAGGCCGGCCTGCCAGGGTTATCTGTTTTTCCTAAAATAAAATAAAAGATTTAATAACTAATTGAATATTGCTTCAAATTTAGCAAATAAAATACCAAATTGTTCAGAAAAACAAACTCTATCTATTAGTGTCTTTGTCCTGGTCTTTTGAAACTATTATTTTGCTGTTTATTAAAAATTACTAAAATGGCAAAATTAATAACAATTTTGGGAAAAATCATAACTTGATAAATAATTAACCAAAAATTATGAATAAAATATCAAAGTGCTCGGCATTTCAAATGCTATCTAATCATGCTAATATCACCTTATGACAACAAATTTTTCCTTTGATGTTATTCTATAATTGTTTAAAATAATTAAATTCAAATAATCATTTAATTCACCAATTATTCATCGATACTCGGAAAATTGCAAACGAGGTATCAAAATGATCAGAAGAATAATACCTATCTATTCATGTCATGTTCATGCATATTTAAGCCACTTAGTAATACAATAATTTATAAGCAATGTAGTCACTAAGTTAAATATGGGGTTGCTTCCAAATAATTGCACTAATTATTTGGCACTCCATTGAAATTGTTAGCTAATTTATATGATAATATCATTGCATAAACTTGACATGTCATCATGTTTGTGCATTGCACCTTGTCTTCGCATTATTTATTTTGTTCTTCTGTCATTGTTTGGGTATCGATAGATTCAGGAGTCGAGGGTTCCCCTACCTACCCCGACGATCCGTACTACACGCCCCGTCAGCAAGGCAAGAGATAACCTAACCTTCTTGGCATATAGCATCCTGTTGTTTTATACAATTATTTTATCCACCATAATATTGCATCTGATTCCAATGTCACTTTGGATCAAGATATAGAGTACCCTATGAATTGCATTGTCCCCTAAACCAATACATGTGTCCCTACCTATGAACCATAGGTTTGATGTGTTGGCCTGAGATAATTTCATATCGGTTGTATATATACTTAGCTATGCTTAGCCATGCTTAGTCAAATGCTATACTAGTCCGGTGATTTAATTCCATAATTATGATGTTGATGGAATGTTCGAACATGGTGGTTACTGGTGCTGGATAATTAAATTGCTTAAAAGGCTTGGATGAGTTGCCATCGGGGATGGTGTTTTGCCTCATTCTTGCCCCTAAGTGCGAGTTCTTGTCTCTAGAACCAAGGTTTGAGCGTGCTGCCATTGGTGGGGGTATGGGCTCCTTAAAAACTGAATAACTTGTGCGGGCGTATCCAAGGGTCCTCTAGTTTGTGCTTTCCATTTGCGTGTGAGTTGCAGGTGGATGAGGCGCGATGAAGAGGGTGTGTGTGGTGTTAGGGTGTGGCGATGGGGGCAGGGGCTGAAATCGGCTGGATAAACTTGTCCTGTCACCACAGATGACTCTTGGATAGTCTCATGCGAGGTAAAGGTTTAACCGCGCCCACTTGCCAGCTTTCCCCGGAAGAGAGCTAACCAGGCGAGCCGGACGGTACCAATGGGTAATTTGTACACCCCTGCAGGGTTTAATCTTTTCAAAAAGCCGTGTCCGCAGTTATGGACGCCTTGGGAACGGATTACGAGATCATAGAAAACTTTTGAACTTAATTAAAATTTGGCAACTAGAGGTTGCAACTCAACGTGCGTTAAAAGGTTCATTTCCTCGAGGGTGATTCGAGGGAGTGCCTTAGTGTAGACGAGTGGTTTATGGCTACAAGTTGGTTCAAGGTGAACCGAAGATAAAAGTTTACTATCTTACCCCTTTGTGAAAACCTTCTGAGTAGTCGATGCCATGAGTCGTTTATAACTTTATAAATGAAAACTAGCTTTATGCAAACCAACCATTATACAACTTTAGATCCTTGTCATCATTGGGCCTATATCGCCCGACTAAACTTGCGAGTACGTCGTACTCAGTCTCTCTTTGTTGATTATTACTTGTTTCAGAGGAGGACAACACCGAGCAGACAGGTGGGTTCTTCGTTGACATCGACAAGTAGTCTGGGGTTCCAAGGTGGCAGCTTGGGATGTTGTGGATCAAGCTGGCAGGGAATTGTTTATCTGTAGGCCTCTTAGGCCATGTTTTGGATCTTGTTGTTAGACAACATATTTGGCTTCCGCTTGATGTAATGATGGGTCTGTGACCCCTGTTGTGTAATTTGTATCTTTCTCGTTATATGAGTTGCTATATGATCTTTTGTGTCGTAAAGTCTGTGATGTGCCAGTGGTTCCACAAGTCTTGATCTCTTTATTATACATTGATAGCTATGCCAGTGTTTATGGCATGATCGAGGTGTTGCGTGGGAGCGGTAACCCCATGCCCTTCGATTGTGTAGCTTAGCCTGTGGGTTACATAGCCTCTCTGTATAATTCCGGGGTCGGGGCGCTACAAGTTGGTATCAGAGCAGGACTGCCTGTAGGAAACCCGTTCTATTGGTCGATGTCGAGTCTAGAGTTGTTAAAATTATTTATAACCTAAAAATGAGTTGTGAAAACCCTCTTAGGATTATTTTTACTCCTTATCCAACTCGCTCTACTCTGAGTTACCTTACCTCTATTTGTTTTAACGTGGTGTCAAGGTTTAGGTTCTCGGGGTTGGGTTCTGACCGTCCAGTGTATGTCTCGAGTCCTTCACTTCTGTTTGCTACCGCCACGTTGACGTGGTGTCACACGTGGTTGTCTTAATCTATTCTTGTGTTAGTGTCATCTTAAATCTCTGTATCAGGGAGGACTCTAATGCCCAATCCTAAATATTCGGAGATGGATACTAACTGTGTCATTGTTCCAAATCTTCAAAATGGCTCCTACTCGTCGTGGTAACCCAGGCGATCCTGAGCCACCGCCGCCACCCTCAATGGCAGAGGTTCTGATGGCTATCGAGGAGAACCGGCTGCGAAATGAGCGTCTGCTCGAGCAGTTGGTGCAGCAGGGTGCCAGGAGGAACAATGATTGCAACACTCTTACTGAGTTCTTGCGGTCCTAGCCTCCGACCTTTTCTAAAGCTAGAGAGCCGCTTGATGTGGATGACTAGCTTCGTGCTCTCGAGCGCAAGTTCGCCGCCTTGCATGTGCCGGTGGCTGAACAAGTCAACTTTGCCACCTATCTTCTGAATGGGGCTGCTGGCTCTTGGTGGGAGAGTAATGTGTTGATGTTTGCCGCTGACCATGTCTTCAGCTGGGCGGAGTTCCGCGCTGCTTTTCGTGCGGCGTACATCCCCAAGCCATCATGGACCTCAAGAGGAGGGAGTTCATGGATCTGACCCAGGGACGCATGGACGTCCAATCCTATGGGCGTGAGTTCAACCACCTCTCTCGTTACGCCCCTTGGGACGTGACCAATGATGAGGACAAGCAGTATCTGTTCCGCAAGGGGCTTGCACCTCTGCTCCGATATGAGCTCCTGCCCTTCAAGTTCCAGTCCTACCAGGAGCTCTACAACCAGGCTCTCAACTATGGAGCAAGGTAGGAAGGAGCTGGAGTCTTCCAAGAGGCCAGCTCCAATGGACAATCAGAGCTCCTCTTCTTCTGAGGGCAAGAAGCGTAGGGTCTTTGTGCCCTTCAGTGCTGTGCCTCGTGCTCCTTTCGTGCCAAGGCCTTTTGGGTACCGGCCACCTCCGCCTCGCCCAGCTACCTCGACCTTGGGTGCAGCTGGAAGTGGTTTCCGCCCTCAGATGCCTCCACCACCACTGAGGCCCACTTGCTACAGCTGTGGCCAGCTGGGGCACTACTCCAGGGAGTGTCCCTAGAAGGCACCGGCTACCTCAGCACCTGCACCAGCTCCCTCTACACCAGCCGCCAAGGCCATGACTGTCAGCCGTGGCCGCCTGAACCATGTCTCGGCTGAAGGAGTCGAAGAGGACCCCGGTGTTCTCATGGGTACGCTTCGAATTAATGAATACCCAGCTTCAGTCTTGTTTGATTCTGGAGCATCGCATTCATTCATATCCATAGCTTTTGCACACAACCATCAAATACCGTTTGTGAACATGGACTCCCCTCTAGTGGTCAAAACACTAGGCTCTAGTTAGCACACTAACTGGATTGCTCCGGAGGTCCCGATTTCCATAGGCTATTGGTCCTTTCCGTTCTCGTTGATGGCCCTGAAGTCAGATGGTCTAGATGTCATTCTGGGCATGGATTGGCTAGTCAAATGTCAGGCCAATTTGGATTGTGCTGCCAAGTCTGTCATAATGATCCACCCAACCGTCGGGCTAGTGAGTTATTGGTCACCTTCGTTCGCAGCTCCATCCGCTACCACTCCTCACTCTCTGGAGATCCGCCTATGTTTTTGTAGCGCCCCGACCCCGGAATTATACAGAGATACTATGTAACCCACAGGCCATGCTACACAATTGAAGGTTACTGGGGTTACCACTTCCATGTCAAAACCTTTGGCAGGTGTGCTCGGAATGGATCATCGGCAACGCAACACTTCGATCATGCCGTGAACACTGGCATAGCTATCAATGCATAACAGAGAGATCAAGACTGCGGAACATCTGGCACAACACAGACTCTACGACACAAAGAGATCATAGTTCAACTCATATAAAGAGAAAGATAGCAAATAACATGTCAGAGGTCACAGACCCATCATTACGACAAGCGGAAGCAAAATAGTTGTCTAATACAACAAGATCCAAATTATGGCCTAAGAGGCCTACAGATAAACATCCCGTGCCGGCCTATTCCAGGACGTCCCAAGCTGCCACCTGGGAACCCCATACTAATCGTCGATGTCAATGAAGAACCCACCTTCCGGTTCGGTGACGTCTTCCTCTGAAACAATTAATAATCAACAAAGAGAGACTGAGTACGACTTACTCGCAAGTTTAGTAGGACGATATAGGCCCAATGATGACAAGGCTCTAAAGCTGTATAGTGGTTGTTTTGCATAAAGCTAGTTTTCCTTCTTACAGACATAACTGACTCACGGCATCGACTACTCAGAGGGTTTTCATAAAAAGGGATAAGATAGTAAACTTCGATCCTTGGTTCTCATCGAACCCATAGTAACCATTTCTCATCACTCATCTCCACCAAGGCATTCCCTCGAATCACCCTCGAGGAAATGAACCTTTTGTCACACGTTGCGTTGCAACCTCTAGCTGCCAGATTTTAGCTAAGGTTCAGGTTCTCTATGATCTTATCGTCTATTCCCAAGTCGTCCATAACCGCGGACACGACTTTTCGAAAAGATTAAACCCTACAGGGGTGTACTGTTTTTAGCCATTGGTACTGTCCGACCCCTTGCCTGATCAATTAGCTCTCTTCCTGGGAAAGCCGGCAGGGCGGGCGCGGTTAAACCTTTACCTCGCATGAGACTATCCAAGGGTCATCGTGACGACAGGACAAGTTCAATGCCTATTTCAACACCCTGCCCCATCGCCACATCCTAACACCACCATCCTCCTCACATAATCAACATCATCATCATCCACCGGCAACTCACACGCAAATAGAAAGCGCAAACTAGAGGACCCTTGGATACGCCCGCACAAGTTATTCAGTTAGTAAGGGGCCCATACCCCCACCGATGGTAGCACGCTCGTCTTGGTTCAAGAGGTAAAGAACTCGCACCTAGGGGCAAGAATGAGGCAAAACACCATAACCCCGATGGCAACTCATCCAAGCCTTGTAAGCAATTTAATTAAGTACCACAAGTAACCACCATGTCCGAAACATTCCATCAACATCATAATTATGGAAATTTAACAGCGGACATTATAGCATTTGACTAAGCATTGCTAAGCATAGCTAAGCATATGATCAACCGATATAAAGTATCTCAGGCCAACACATCAAACCTATGGTTCATAGGAGGGGAAACATGTGATGGTTTGGGGGACAATGCATATCATAGGACACTCTATATTGTGATCAAAGTTGACATTGGAATCGAATGTAATATTATGGTGGAGAAAATAATTGTAACAATAGGATGCTATATGCCAAGAAGGTTAGGTTATCTCTTACCTTGCTGATAGTCCTGGTCGCGCGGATCGTCGAGGTATTGTGGTGGAACCTCGACCCCTGAATCTATCGGAACACAAACAATAACAAGAAACATAATAAATAACACGAATACAAAGGTGCAATGCACACTCATGATGATATGGTCAAATTATGCACTGAAATGGTCTTGGGCATGTCCCACAAGTTAAGTGGAACCCCTAAAATAATTATCGCAATTTACGGGTTAAAACTCCGTATTTAACGTAGTGAATTAAGCATTTATCCGAAATGTACAGTATTGAAATATGAGTCCTACATGCATGAAAATGACATTATTAGGTAGGTATTGTTCTCCTGATCATTTTGGTACTTCGTTTGAAATTTTTCGGTTAACGATGAAGAAATGGTGAGTTAAACGGTTATTCAATATAATTTATTTTAACCATTTCGAAAATGACATCAAAGGAAAAGTTATTTTCATGCCATGAGATTAACATAACTAGATAGCCCATGTTTTGCGGATCATTTTGGTATAACATTTGCAAATTTTGGATCAATATTTTTCAAGTTATGGTATTTCTAATTATTGATTTAAATCTGCCATTTTATTCAATTTGTATAAACAACACAAAATTTAATTCTACAATTCTCTCAAATGACATAAACTTATAGTTCATTAATTGCTGAACAATTTGATACCTTATTCATAATTTTTAAATAAGTATTTTTCAAGTTATGAATTTTCTAAACATTGATTTAATTCTGCCATTTTAGTATTTATTAATTAAAGTCAATTTAATAATTTTAGTTGATCATGGCAGGGGTACTAACAGTTAGATATTGTTTTTCTAAGCATTTTGACATATTGTTTGTATTTTTCTGAGTTGTGGTTCAAAAGTTATTGAATTTCAAAGTTTGGAATCATTTTCTGTCTTTATTTAAATTCCAGAAAAATGGCCAAACCGTTTTGTACCTAGTCCGAGCTAGCCACAGAGGCTGACGGCTGGGTCCAGGCCCACGTCAGTGGCCACGTTGGCGCGGCAGCCCACGGTCGGTTTGACCCCGACACGATGCCACGACCGGCGCCGAGCGCGTGGTGACCGACAGCACGTCGAGCACGGATCCGTCGACGGAGGGGACTAGGGGCCAAGCTAGGGTGCACGAACGACGTGACGCACTACGGCGTGCCAAGAACGGGTGGCGCCGCCGGTTATGGTCGCCGGAGGGGCGTGCAGGACGGCGACATGCGGCAGCCGGCGGCGGGCTATTAGGGCATCTACGATCTAGGGGGAGAGGGAGAGGACGGAGGTGTCCAGGAGAACGGCGCCCTCACCCTTGATGCGTGAGTGTTCTCGGCGTAGGCGGAGATGGACTGCAACGGCGGCAATCGTCCTGGCGGCTGTCAGACGGAGAGGAAGAAGACGAGGACGATGTCGCTGATTCCCAGGCTCCCAGCTCGATTCCGTCGGTGTGGAGGTAGAAGAGGGCACGGCGGAGCTGCTAGAGGCCTCGGCTCGCCCCGAGGTGGTCGGGATCGACGGCGATGCGGCGGCGGCCTCGGTTAGGTCGCGGCTATGGTGGCTCGGGTTAGGGTTCCATGGGGGGGGGGGGAAGAGAAGGGGAGAGAGGAGAGAGAGCTAGGGCATGGCGTGGTGCTCTTATCCACGCAGGAGGGAGGGGGGCCTCGGCGTGGCGTCGACATGGCGACAGCGCGTCCATGGCGCCAGTGGCTTCACTGTGGCGTCAGGAAGAAGGAGAGAGGAGGGAGAGGACGATAGGTGGGACCCACCTGTCAGTGTTTTAAGTTTTTCTTTTTCATTTAAAAACCAGTAGAGTTTAGGCAATTAATTAAGGCCCTTAAACATTTTTAGAAATTCTGGAAAAATTCACAGAGCCAGTATATCATATTAGGAACCTGCCATAAAATTTGCAGCCCATAGGTTATGTCGACATTGGCACGGCCCAGGCCGACATACCAGTCGCTGAGCCGACATAGGTTATGTCGAATTCCCTAATCCGTCTGGGCCTCTGTTTCTCCCGCACGGGCCCCGGTTGGGCCGATTCGCTACTGTCGACATCCCCCGCGGGCCATACCCACCGCACCAGTTCCTCAGGACGGCATCTCGCCAGGCCGACATAGGCTTATGTCGCCAGCACCACTCCCGGGTCGGCCCACCTTGGCCGCTCATCCGGCCGGGCCGGCGCCCAGGCCACCAGGCCGGGTAATCGCCACTACCTCTCCACGCCCTGGTTCTCATTCGACCGACACCACCGGGTCACTTCTTTGACCGACGCCTAGGCTGCGGAGATACTCCAGGCCGGCATAGCCTATGTTTGCTGGCCAGGTTATCCCGGCCGGCTCACTTTCCGCTCCCGCGCCCGGGCCGACATATGAAGCACTTCATCACCCCATGACCGACATAGTTGCCCAACGATGGCATAGGCTATGTCAGTTATCTTCATCGATGCCGGGTCTTGGGACGCCCATGGCTCAGACCGGCATCGCTGCCCGCTCCCCCTCGCCAGCTGCCTCGGCTCCCTATGTCGGTCCTGGGACGCCCATTGCTCGGACCTAGCGTCATTGATCAAGACAAGAGGGTAAGATCGGTATCGAAGACCAGGACACAGGCACTGTAGCCATGCCTGGTCACATCCAACAGGGATGACAAGACCCCAGTAGTCGTTTCACACATAGTGTCGTATATAGTGTCTTGCATAGTGAAGCACTGTGCAGCGGGGCCCCCATGTCCCCTGGGCTCCCCTTTATAAGGAGCACCAGGGGGAGTCAATCCAGACAGCCCCCGAAGGGCTCATTTTCCCCCAGCTCACATACGAGCTCCTCTTTCCTTTGGTTATTGAGAGCTCAGAGTAGGCCGCATGCAGGCATAGATCATACAGCTCGAGGAGCACCTTTGTAGCCCGAGTTCATACCATATATAGTCAGACAAGCTGGAGTAGGGGTTTTACCTCCTCACGAGGGATCTGAACCTCGGTAGATCGTGTGTGTGCCTGTGTATTCCGTGTGCGTAATTCTACACACCATCCCTCCCCGGTTCCACCAGTGTCCATCGGCCCCAACTTAAGCCTACCCCAGGCTTCTGTGTTCTCACCACGACGACAGTTGGCGCCCACCGTGGGGCTGATAGTGACGCTGGCTGGGTTCCATCCGAACGGGACCTTCTTCATCAACTCCGGCGAGCTCCTCGGGCCGGGTTTCGCAGTTCGGCTGTCGGGACGGCTTCATCAACCTCTTCATCATCGATGCTGGTGCAGCGTTTTCGCCATCTCCCATGAGGCCCGGGGGCTTGACATCGACATGGCCTCCGCGCACTCACTCCTTCTTCGTCATCGGCGCAGTGCCTGCGCCCGGGGACTACGGCGTCCGTGCCGTCTCTCCCGCTCAGGCCGGTGATTCTACATTGACGCTGTCACCGTTGTCCTGCCCCGTGTCGACCGCGTCTGTGCATATCTGGCGCGCACTACATGCGGGCACGCCTACGAGCAGCTCTCGGCTGAGGAAGAAAAGGGCAAGCCGAGTCAGAGGTATGTCGGGCACATAAGGAGGTGGTGTCGTTGCCGAATCAGGTAGAGAAGTAAAAAGCTATAAAGAAAAGCTTGTGTCGGCTTTGAGACACAGGCCGAGTTAATGAATAGAAGAAAAAAGAAAGATGGATCCCGGCTGATTAGAATGTGTTGGTTGAAAAAAGTCAGTTGCTACGATAGAAAGTGTCAGCAGCATTATGTCGGTCGCTACATGCATGTCGGCTGAGTGTGCACGCCGAGTAAAAGAAGGACTCAGATTGAGTCATGTGCCGATAAAAAGCCTGGCCGAGTAAGATGATAACTCGGCTGAATCTTGTGGTACCGACATATGTATCATGTCGGCTAGGTGCCAGTTAAAAAAGAGAAGGGGAGACAACATGTATATGTAGGCTGGAAATGGGCCAGCTGAGATAGCTTGTCCGAGATAAAAACTGGCATATAACTGCCGAGATAAATTGCCGACATGGATAGTGTAACAGCCCCAGTTTGGTACCCTAAAATATGGGCCAAATTTTCACTTTTTTCTTTGCAACATTGCATCATGGCATCCATTTAAATTGATAATTTTAAATAAAGCAAGATTGGAAAACATTAAAAGGAAACAAATCCAATCTCAAAATTTCCAACCTCAATTCAATCGCTCAAATTGGCAACCACACTAATTTGAACTTCCAAATTGTCCAGGAGGTTCCAAGGAAACCTTTCATACACTTTTGGCAAAACAAATTCTTGCCAAGCAAACAAATAAAAATCGAGAATTCAAAATTGGGTCAAACCAATTTTTAATTTTGAAACCAAGTTAAACTTTTAAAAAATTCAAAATAAAAATATGGGGAGCTTCATTACTATATTGGGAGCCTCCATGAATATTCTCACTATTTTTGAAAATGCTTAAGTACTCCAAGTAAATGCACTTGTAGCGCCCCGACCCCGGAATTATACAGAGAGGCTATGTAACCCACAGGCTATGCTACACAATCGAAGGGCATGGGGTTACCACTCCCACGCAACACCTCGATCATGCCATAAACACTGGCATAGCTATCAATGTATAATAGAGAGATCAAGACTTGTGGAACAACTGGCACATCACAGACTCTACGACACAAAAGAGCATATGGCAACTCATATAGCGAGAAAGATACAATTTACACAACAGGGGTCACAGACCCAACAGTACATCAAGCGGAAGCGAGGTAGTTGTCTAATACAACAACATCCAAAATATGGCCTAAGAGGCCTACAGATAAACAAATCCCAGCCAGCTTTTTCCACGACGTCCCAAGCTGCCACCTAGGAACCCCAGACTACTCGTCGATGTCAACGAAGAACCCACCTGTTTGCACGATGTCGTCCTCCTCTGAAACAAGTAATAATAAACAAAGAGAAACTGAGTACGACGTACTCGCAAGTTTAGTAGGGCGATATAGGCCCAATGATGATAGGGCTCTAAAGCTGTATAGTGGTCGTTTTGCATAAAGCTAATTTTCATTTATAAAGACATAAGCGACTCATGGCATCGACTACTCAGAATGTTTTTCGAAAGGGGATAAGATAGTAAACTTTTCTTCCTTGGTTCACCTTGAACCAACAGTAGCCAGAAACACCACTCGTCTCCACCAAGGCACTCCCTCGAATCACCCTAGAGGAAATGAACCTTTTAACACACGTTGAGTTCCAACCTCTAGTTGCCAAATTTTAATTAAGTTAAGGTTTTCTATGGTCTCGTATATCCGTTCCCATGTCGTCCATAACCGCGGACACGACTTTTCGAAAAGATTAAACCCTGCAGGGGTGTACTAATTTACCCATTGGTACCGTCCGGCTCGCCTGATTAGCTCTCTTCCGGGGAAAGCTGGCAAGTGGGCGCGGTTAAACCTTTACCTCGCATGAGACTATCCAAGAGTCATTTGTGGCGACATGACAAGTTTATCCAGCCTATTTCAGCCCTTGCCCCCATCGCCACACCCTAACACCACACACACCCTCTTCATTGCGCCTCATCCACCTGCAACTCACATGCAAATGGAAAGCGCAAACTAGAGGACCCTTGGATACGCCCGCACAAGTTATTTACTTACAGAGGATTCCATATGTCCCCACCATTGGTAGCACGCTCAGTCTTGGTTCTAGAGACAAGAACTTGCACCTAGGGGCAAGAATGAGGCAAAACACCATCCCCGATGGCAACTCATCCAAGCCTTTTAAGCAATTTAATTAAGTACCACAAGTAACCAACATGTCCGAACATTCCATCAACATCATAATTATGGAATTTAATACTCAGACAATATAGCATTCGACTAAGCATGGCTAAGCATAGCTAAGCAAATATATACAACAATTATGTATTTAACTCAGGCCAACACATCAAACCTATGGTTCATAGAAGGGGATATATGTGATGGATCAGGGAACATGCAATTCATAGGATACTCTATGTCTTGTCCAAAAATTGCCATTGGAATCGAATGCAATATTATGGTGGATAAAATAGTTGTATAAAACAATAGGATGCTAGATGCCAATAAGGTTAGGTTATCTCTTGCCTTGCTGACGGGGCGTGTAGTGCGGATCGTCGGGGTATGAGGAGGGAACCTTGACTCCGGAATCTATCGATACCCAAACAATAGCAGAAGAACGAATAAATAACACGAAGACAAGGTGCAATGCATAATCATGATGACATGTCAAGTTCATGCAACAGTATCATCATTTAGATTAGCTATCAATATTAAATGGAGTGCCAAATAATTAGTACAATTATTTGGAAGCAACCCCATATTTAACTTAGTGACCACATTGCTTATAAACTATTACATTACTAAGAAGTGGCTCAAATATGCATGAACATGACATGAAATGATAGGTATTATTCTTCTGATCGTTTTGGTACCTCGTTTGGAATTTTCCGAGTACCGATGAATAATTGGTGAATTAAATAATTATTTGAATTTAATTGTTTTAACCAATTAAAGAATAACATCAAAGGAAAATTGGTTGTCATGAGGTGATATTAGCATGATTAGATAGCATTTGAAATGCTGAGCACTTTGATATTTTATTCATAGTTTTTGGTTAATTAATTATCAAGTTATGATTTTTCCCAATATTGTTATTATTTTTGTCATTATAATAATTCTTAATAAATAGCAAGAATATAGTTTCAAAAGACCATTACAATGATTCTAGCTGGTAGAGTTTTTTTTTCTGAACAATTTGGTATATTATTTGCTAAATTTGAAGCAATATTCAATTAGTTATTAATTTTATTTTATGAAATTTTATTTTTTTTCTTTTTATTCTGTTGGGCTGGCTCCAGATCGGCCTGGCCGGCTCCCAGGCCGGGCTCCTACCCGAGCCAACCGGCCCACTGGCCGGCCCAGACCGGGCACCCGGGCCGGGCAACCAACCGAGGCTGCCGGCCTCCTACCGGCTGGGCATGCACCCGAGCCTGTCGGCCTCTTGGCCGGCCCGGGCCGGTTCCACGGCCGGGCACACGGCGACAGCTTCGGCCGGCGGTGACGCAGCGAGCACGATGTAGCGCCCCGACCCCAGAGCTATACAGTGAAACGTTGTGTAACCGGTCATGCTACACAATCGAGGGTTACTGGGTTTACCAATCGCAGGCCAAAACTCATTGGCAGGCGTGCTCGGAATACATCATCGGCACACAACACCTCGATTATGCCATAAGCTCAGACATCGCTTCCACGTATAGCAAAGAGACCAAGACTGCAGAACAACTAGCACATCATAGACTCTATGACACAAGAGATCATAGTTCAACTCATATGTGAGAAAGATAGCAAATATCACAATCAGAGGTCACAGACCCATCATTACATCAAGCGGAAGTAAATATAGTTGTCTAACAACAAGATCCAAATTATGGCCTAAGAGGCCTACAATAACATATCCCAGCCAGCCTGTTCCGAGACGTCCCAAGCTGCCACCTGGGAACCCCAGACTACTCGTCGATGTCAATAAAGAACCCACCTTCCAGTTCGGTGATGTCCTCCTCTGAAACAAATAATAATCAACAAAGCAAGGCTGAGTACGACATACTCGGAAGAATTAGTAGGGCGATATAGGCCCGATGCTGACGGAGGCTCTAATGCTGTATAATGTAGCTGGTTTTGCATAAAGCTAGTTTTCCATTTTAATAGACCTCAGGACCCATTGCATCGTCTACTCAGAGTGTTTTTCCGAAAAGGGATAAGAGAGTAAACTTTCGTCTGCGGTTCTCAACGAACCATTTGTAACTAGAAGCATCTCATCTCCACCAAGGCACTCCCTCGAATCACCCTCGAGAAAATGAACCTTCACCACACGTTGATTATGCAACCTCTAGCTGCCATATCAATTAAGTTAAGGTTTTCTATTGTCTTATCGTCTATTCCCAAGTCGTCCATAACCGCGGATATGGCTTTTCGAAAAGATTAAACCCTGCAGGGGTGTACTAATTTACCCATTGGTACCGTCCGGCTCACCTGACTGGCCCTCTTCCGGGGAAGGCCGGCGAGTGGGCGCGGTTAAACCTTTACCTCGCATGAGACTATCCAAGAGTCATCTGTGGCGACAGGACAAGTTTACCCAGCCTATTTCAGCCCCTGCCCCCATCGCCACGTCCTAAACACCACCATCCTCATCATTCCTTTTTCCGCTCACACACACACGCGCAAATGGAAATAGCAAACTAGAGGACCCTTGGATACGCCCGCACAAGTTATACAGTTAGTAAGGAGCCCATACCCCCACCGTTGGTAGCACGCTAGTCTTGGTTCAAGAGGTAAAGAACTCGCACCTAGGGGCAGGAACGAGACAAAACACCATCCCCGATGGCAACTCATCCCAGCCTTCTTAGCATTTTAATTAAGCATCTCCATTAACCACCAAGTCCGCGTCATTCCATCAACATAAACAATTATGGACTTTAAACAACGGACATAGCTAGTATTTGACTAAGCATGGCTAAGCATATAAACAACAATTATAATTTGTATCCGGCCAACACATCAACCCTAGAGTTCATAGGAGGGAAAAGCATGTGATGGTTCAGGGGATAAACATGCATTCATAGGATACTATAGTACTTGATCAAAAGTGGCATTTGAATCGCATGCAATATTATGGTGGATAAAATAAGTATATAAAACAGTAGGATGCTAGAAGCCAAGAAGGTTAGGTTAGCTCTTGCCTTGCTGATAGTACTGGGCGCGTTGATCGTCGAGGTATTGTGGTGGAACCTCGACTCCTGAATCTAACGAAGCACAACAATAACAGGAAATGAAATAAATAACATGAATACAAGGTGCAATGCACAATCATGATGAGATGGTCAATTTACGCACTGAAATCATATTGGGCATGTCCCACAAGTTAAATGGAACCCCTAAAATAAATATCGCAATTAACAGGTCAAAACTCCATATTTAACTTAGTGAATTAAGCATTTATTCAAAATGTCCAGTACTGAAATATGGGGTCTACATGCATGAAAATGACATTATTAGATAGGTATTAACCTACTGATCATTTTGGTACTTCGTTCGCAATTTTCTGATTGACGATGAAGAAATGGTGATTTAAACGGTTATGCAATTTAAATCATTTTAACCAATTCCAAAATGACATCAAAGGAAAAGTTATTTTCATACTATGAAATTAACATAGCTAGATAGCGTTTGAGTTTCTGATCACTTTGATATTTTATTTGCAATTTTTGGATTAATAATTATCAAGTTATGATATTTTCAATAATTGATTTAAATCTGCCATTTTACTTAATTTAATTAAACATCAAATTAGAATTTCATTTTGACATGGAAAACAAAACTAACATTTAGATGTTGTTTTCATGAACATTTTGAGAGCTTAACAATAATTTTTGGATAATTAAAACTCAAGTTATGCAATTTCCAAAATTTGAATTAAATCTGCCAGCTCTGTTTTTATTAAATAAAGGAATTTTATTTTGGTCAATTAATTCTACCAATGGCAATAACAGATGGACATTTTCTTCCTGAGCATTTTGGTATATTATTTGCATTTTTTGGACTTACGGTTCAAAAGATATGAAATTTCAAAGTTCAACACAATTTCTGTCTTTTAATTAAATTCCAGGAATTTGTTGCCGAAACGTTTTTCACCCGGGCGTGGGCTAGCCACTGAGACAGACGGGTGGGACCCAAGCCACGTGGGCATCCACGTCGGCCGAACGGCCCACGGGCAGGTTTGACCGCGGGGAGGCCACGACCGGCGCGTCGCGGCGGTGACCGGCGGCATGCCGAGCACCGATCCGTCGGTGCGCGTCGATCCAGCCCTAACGGAGGCTACGAGCGTGCTCTACGGGTGGAGGCGACCTAGGTGGCAGCGAGGCGTGACCAAAAGGTCACCGGAGGAGCGCCGGCGACGAGCCACGGCGGCGGCACGGGTTCGGCTATTTGGGCTACGGCGAATCAGAGGGGAAGAGAGAGGAAGGAAAAGTCTGGGAGGATCGTGAGCTCACCCTGAGCGCGTGGGTGTGCTCGGCGGTGGCAGAGGAGGGCCGACGGCGATGAAATTGTGGCGGCGGTCGTCGGTCGGAGGTGGAGAAGGCGAGGATGATTGCGGCGATTCCCGGCTCCCGAGCTCGATTGCCTGGAGGAGGAGGAAGAGGGGAACACGGCGGTTCTTTTGCCCCTGGCCGATCTGCTCCGGGAGGCTTGTATCGACAGAGGCGTGCGACGGCGGCCACGGCTAGGTCTCGGTCACGGCGCGGGAGGCTAGGGTTTCCTGCAACGGGGGGAAAGGAGGGGGAGGAGGAGCATGTGGTCAGGGGGGCCTCCATAACCTCCTTGGGGGGCCACGACGCGAGGGAGCGGCGGTGGAGGCCGTGGTGGGGCGCGGCCATGGCGCCAGGGTTTCCCCTGTCGCCACAGGGAGGGATGGTGCTGACAGGGGAGGCCCACCTGTCAGGGATCTGTCCTTTTTCTAGTTTTCAGAAAATCCAGCAGGCTTTAGGTATTTAATTGAGGCCCTTAATTAATTTTAAAAATTATGAAAATATTTATGTAGCCTCCCCACAACATGTATTAACTCCACAAAAATTTGTGTTGCAAAATAAAAAGTTTTGAACACCAATTGTTCATAGGGTTTGAATATGGCAATTTTTTAATAATTGCCAAAATCCATTTACTTGGGGTATTTAAACATTTCCAAAATAAGTGAAAATATTCATGGAGGCTCCCAATAATATAATGAAGCTCCCTATATTTTTATTTGGAACTTTTGAAATGTTTAACTTGGTTTCAAATTAAGAATTGTTTTAACTCAATTTTGAAGTCCCCATTTATTTAATTGTTTGGCAAGAATTTGACTTGCCAATTAAATTTGAAAATTCATTCTTGGAACTTCCTGGACAAATATGGAAACTCAAGAATATTTGTTTTGCCAATTTGAGAAATTGCATTTGGTTTGGGATTTTTGGAAGTGTTTTGCTTCCCTTTAAGTGTTTTCCAATGTTTGCAATATTTAATTTAGCAAATTAAATATGTATGCCATGATGCAATGCAAAGCAAAAAGTGAAAATTTGGCTCAAATTTTAGGGTACCAAATCTGGGCTGTTACACACGATGAGAGGGAGAGAGGGAGCGGAAGGAGGTCCAGGGGACGTGGAGCTCACCCTCGGCGCGAGAAGCAGCTCGGCGGCGCCGGAGGTGGACGGAGTCGACGGAAACGAGATCGGCGCGCGGCGGCCGGGGGCGAGGAAGGAGTGGACGCCGGCGGTGATTCTGGGCCTCCCGAGTCAATTCCTTGCATGGGGAGGACGAGGACGACATGGCGAAGAAGATGGACGGCTTCGATCTGCTTCCCGGTTCCTCTAGCGGCGGCACTACGGCGGCGGGCGCGGCGTCTCCATGGCGGCCACCCGAGAGAGAGAGAGAGAGAGAGGGAGCAGGTGGGGGAAGTGAGTGCAGGGAGAGAGTAGGGGAGCAGGGCGTCGTGGGGGTCCTCTTGTCCATGCGGAGGGGCGAGCATCGCGCAGTCGAGCACGTCGATGGCAAGGCAGCATGGCGGCACAGTGTTTCCACTCTGGCGCCGGGAAGAGGATGACTTTCTTGCAAAAAACCGCTGGCTCCAAATAACTTTATTTACAAATGGGTCCAGCAGGCTTTTAGGGAATTAAAAAGAGGCACTAAAACATTTTCTAAAATTCTGAAAATATTCATGTAGTCACCCCATAATATTTAGAAGCTCCACAAAAATTTGTGTTGCAAAATAAAAAGTTTTGAACAAAAATTGTTCATAGTGTTTAAATATGGTCATTTTCGATAATTTCCAAAATGCATTTACTTGGAGTACTTAAGCATTTTCAAAAATAGTGAGAATATTCATGGAGGCTCCCAATATAGTTTAACTTGGTTTCAAAATTAAAAATTGGTTTGACCCAATTTTGAATTCTCAATTCTCAAAAGAAAAAAATAAAATTTCATAAAATAAAATTAATAACTAATTGAATATTGCTTCAAATTTAGCAAATAATATACCAAATTGTTCAGAAAAACAAACTCTACCTGTTAGAATCATTGTAATGGTCTTTTGTAACTATATTCTTTCTGTTTATTAAGAATTATTATAATGAAAAAATAATAACAATATTGGGAAAAATCATAACTTGATAATTAATTAACCAAAAACTGTGAATAAAATATCAAAGTGCTCAGCATTTCAAATGCTATCTAATCATGCTAATATCACCTCATGACAACCAATTTTCCTTTGATGTTATTTTTTAATTGGTTAAAAGAATTAAATTCAAATAATTATTTAATTCACCAATTATTCATCGGTACTCGGAAAATTCCAAACGAGGTACCAAAACGATCAGAAGAATAATACCTATCATTTCATGTCATGTTCATGCATATTTGAGCCACTTCTTAGTAATGTAATAGTTTATATGCAATGTGGTCACTAAGTTAAATAATTGTAAATAATGATAGCTAATCTAAATGATGATACTGTTACATGAACTTGACATGTCATCATGATTGTGCATTGCACCTTCTCTTGGTGTTATTTATTCGTTCTTCTGCTATTGTTTGGGTATCGATAGATTTCGGAGTCGAGGTTCCCTCCTCATACCCCGACGATCCGCACTACACGCCTCGTCAGCAAGGCAAGAGATAACCTAACCTTCTTGGCATCTAGCATCCTATTGTTTTATACAACTATTTTATCCACCATAATATTGCATTCGATTCCAATGTCAATTTTTGGACAAGACATAGAGTATCCTATGAATTGCATGTTCCCTGAGCCATCACATGTCTCCCCCCCTATGAACCATAGGTTTGATGTGTTGGCCTGAGTTAAAGACATAAGTGTTGTATATATATGCTTAGCTATGCTTAGTCGAATGCTATATTGTCCGGGGATTAAATTCCATAATTATGATGTTGATGGAATGTTCGGACATGTTGGTTACTTGTGGTACTTATTTAAATTGCTTAAAAGGGTTGGATGAGTTGCCATCGGGGATGGTGTTTTGCCTCATTCTTGCCCCTAGGTGCGAGTTCATGTCTTTAGAACCAAGACTGAGCGTGCTACCAACGGTGGGGACATATGGAATCCTCTTTAACTAAATAACTTGTGTGGGCGTATCCAAGGGTCCTCTAGTTTGCGCTTTCCATTTGCGTGTGAGTTGCAGGTGGATGAGGCGCGATGAAGAGGGTGTGTGTGGTGTTAGGGTGTGGCGATGGGGGCAGGGGCTGAAATAGGCTGGATAAACTTGTCCTTTCGCCACAGATGACTCTTGGATAGTCTCATGCGAGGTAAAGGTTTAACCGCGCCCACTTGCCAGCTTTCCCCGGGAGAGAGCTAATCAGGCGAGCCGGACGGTACCAATGGTTAAATTAGTACACCCCTGCAGGGTTTAGTCTTTTCGAAAAGCCGTGTCCGTGGATATGGACGACTTGGGAACAGATATACGAGACCATAGAAAACCTCAACTTAATTAAAATTTGGCAACTAGAGGTTGCAACTCAACGTGTGTTAAAAGGTTCATTTCCTCGAGGGTGATTCAACGGAGTGCCTTGGTGGAGACGAGTGGTGTTTCTGGCTACTGTTGGTTCAAGGTGAACCGAGGAAGAAAAGTTTACTATCTTATCCCCTTTCGAAAAACATTCCGAGTAGTCGATGCCATGAGTCGCTTATGTCTTTATAAATGAAAATTAGCATTATGCAAAACAACCACTATATAGCTTTAGAGCCTTGTCATCATTGGGCCTATATTGTCGGGGATATAACCCCGGGTACCCCAGAGTTGGAAGTTTATTGGTATTATACAAAGAAGAAACAGCAAGCAAATTAGCAAACAATAAAGAAAAAGCCTAAAAAGACAGCCTGGGCCGACTTTGGCGTGGCCCAGACCGGCCTGCCGACATTGCCTTACCCGGATGGGCCGGTATTTCTCTTATCCGGTTGAACCGGCATACTGCGTTACCCGGGTGGGCCAGCATCTCCTCATCCCGGCTTCCCACGCGGCCCACCCCGACTTCCTCCTCACTCCAGCTTCCAGCCACCCCGGCCGGCTCCCTGCTGCTCCGGATGGGCCGGGATACTCTTCCCCGGCGCGCGCTTCACGCCATCCCGGGTGGGCCGGGATCGCTTCCCCGGCACGCGCTCCGCGCCACCTGCCGGTCCGACATCTCCCTCAACCCGGTCAGCCCACCTCGGTGCAGCTCCTCTCCCGGGCCAACATGAGGCCACCTCAGCACAGCTCCTCTCCCGGGTCGATGCCTAGGCCGCAAGGCCGAGTCACCCCAATTCCTTCCATCGCCAGGCCGTCACCGATCGGTCGCTTCTGGCCGGATCGCTCCTGGCCGGATCGCTCCCGCACCACCGAGACGACAGCTCCCATGGACCGGCTTTCAGGAGTCCAGGCCGGCATCTTCCAGGCCGGATCGGCACCCTACCTGGCGCGCCAAATGTCGGAGAACTGTCCCAGGAACTGGGTGTGTCTCACTAGGTATCGAGTAAGGGGCTGAACACGGAATCAAACAACTCTCAACGTGCCTTGGCAACGGTGCTCGCAAAGATTATTGTGGGACGTCACGGCAGAGATGAACACACGATGTTACCCAGGTTCAGGGCCCTCTTGGAGAGGTAAAACCCCTACGTCCTGCCTTGGTTGTATTGCACTTGCTTGGAGAGGTTTTAGTACAGAGAGAGCTTGGCGAGCTCATGTTGGCTAACAATGGCTATTGCTAACCCTAGATCTCAGATCTGAACCTCAAAGCTAAGTAGAATCGAACTAGCTATCAACTTCCGAACCCTTTGCCCGAACGTGCTCCCCTCCTTTTATAGGTGTCTCGGACCTCTTCCCCCAAATATCTTGGCAGGAAGGGTTACCACACGGCGACGAAGGAGGAGGACGGGTGCACAATAAAGGTAGAGTTCATGGACGCGGTCCATGGCAGGGAGCGATGTCACCAAAGCCGGAACAGCCGCCGTCCAGCCAGGACGGTGGGCTGGCGCCGCTGAGGTGGGATGTGTCCCACGGTGATGTCGCCCTTGGAGCGTAGCTGCATACGGTCCCCTTATCACCAAAGTGGCAATCCTTGGAGCTCCTTTGCTTGGTGCAGCGTTGTTGACTGCTTTATACACGAGAACGGCAACTGCGGCGCTACCGTCACCGCACGCAGGCGCGATCGTCACCACACGCTGGCGCGCCCGTGACTCTGCGGAGGGCGTAGAGCCCATGTGCGCTCTGCCGCGGAGGCAGAGCTGGCTTCGTGGGGAAGGAAACCCCGCGAGGCATGGAGGCCTCACCGAGCCTTTCGGCTTGGTCCTTAGCAGAATCGAGGACAGCATCCGAGATGTCCTCTCGAAGAGAGGTCCCTCGTGAGGGGAAAAGCCCTCGCGAGGAGGAGGGGTCCCTCGCTAGAGAAAAAACCCTTGCGAGGCTCGCCAGGCTTGGAGAGCCTGGTCCTTAGCGAAATCTTCTGAAGAGTGTCGTGGACCCTGGCAGGCTGGCCCGTGGTACCCTAGTTTCCACTGTGCCGACAGTAGCCCCCGGTCCCACGATGGGCACGCCGAGGCCCATGGATGGAGGCGTAGCGTCGGGGGCCCAACGATGCCTGCTGGGGCCGTGACACGTGGGATGCAGCGGTTGCGCCCGAGGCCACGATCTCCTCGGCTTCATCGGGCGACCCGGTGGGGCCCGCCACATCCCTGTTAACTGGCCAATAAAGCCTACGCGTAGACGGCACCCATCACTTCGTCCATTACTCCGCCGCACACTTCCCCCAAACATCTTCTTCTTCCCAGAGCACACCACCTCCAAGGTCTCCTTCTCCTGCGACCATGGCGCCCAAGAAAGCAACCGCTGACCAGAAGGGCAAGGCCATGATGTAGGCCGGCAAGTCTGTGGCGGCGACGCGGGGTGCTGCATCCCAGGGGACGCTGTCGAAGACTCGCGTCCACTCGGCGGCGATTGAAAAGGTGCGCCACCTGGCGGCCGCGAAGACCCACGAGCTTGGCGCCACAAGGATGGAGCCGGCCGGCAGCAGCAAGCTCTGCGCGGGGTACTACCCCATCTTCCTTCACACCCTCTACGCTGGTCTCGTCCCTCCTTTCTCCAGCTTCCTCATGGGGATTTTGGAGGCATAGCAGATCCAACTTCTCCATCTCCACCCCAATTCCATCCTCATCCTCGCCATCTTCGCCTACCTCTGCGAGGCGTACGTCGGCATCCGCCCTTCTGTGGATCTCTTCCGCAGCTTCTACGCACTCCGGTCCACCGCGCAGAACGAGCGGACCGGGTGCGTCTCCTTCCGTATCGCCGACGCCAGGAACAAGGACTACATCCCCATCACGTGGTGCGGTGAGAACGCCATCACCAAGGTGACAAAGACGGTGGAGGACTTCCGCCAGTGGTGGTTCTTCATCGACACCAAGACGTCGAACCACCTCCTGGACATACCCGTGGCGCCCCCGAAGAGGTGGGCGCGTTGGGTGAGCGGCGGCTTCGAGGGCCCAAAGCTTGAAGCGGTGTACGAGTGCATACGGTTGCTCCGCGCGTCCGGGCTCACCAGCCAGATGGTGGCGAAGGACTTCACGAGGCCCCGCATCGCTCCCCTCCAGTGGCACTCAGAGCCGATGTGGGCGTACGTAGGCCGAGGGGACGGGATGCGCCTGTGCACAGACAGCTTCTCTCCTGAGGTGCTGAGCCAGGTCATGGCGGTCCTCTTCGCCACAGCGTCCATCCCATCCCCAGCCATCGATGATGCCCGGCCGCTCTTCACCTTTGTGGACGAGAGCATGCGCGAGCACCGCAGAGGCCTGCCCAGATTCGACGAATGGGGCATCATGCCTGAGGGACTCCGCGGGCCCCGCAGCAACCCGTGGGTGGCGGAGCTGGAGCAGATGGACGAGTCGCCGGAGCTGGACGAGGTTGAGGACTCTGGCAAGGACGAGGCCTCGAGAGGCGCTAACCCCTCGGGAGGCTCCGCCGGCTCCCCAAGGAGCGTCCCGCCTGAGGAGGACCTCCAGGTGATTTCCTCCAGCGGCGATGAGGATGCCTTTCGCATAGCTCCCTCCCGACGCACCGCAGAGGAGCAGGAGGAGTGCGGCAGCAGGGGAGGACGCTGCGAGCCCCGCTTCAAGGCCTTCCACGACAGGAAAGCCGCAGCCGCGAGGGGTGCTCCTCGCGAGGAGGCAGGAGCGCCTCAAGAGGAGGACAGAGCGTGCAGCCCCCAGCCGCCCAAGGCGAAGAAAAGGGTGTGGAGGATGGACGACGAGTAAGCCTTGGTCTTTCTTCTTTCCTTTAGCATTTTGCTTTCGAAAACCCTCTTGACGGATCTTCTGCTTGTCTTTCTTTTCAGGAACCTTGCGGCGCCGAAGAGGTGGCGGCTCCGCAAGCTTGGAGAGGCCGTTGGCTCCACCCCAACGACGCCGGCGGCTGGCGAGCCGTAGCATGTGGCTACTCCCCTCGCGGGTGAGCACTGCGCGGAGGAGGTGGTTGAAGAGGTGGCGCCGTCGCCAGCTCGGGTCGCCACTCCTCCCGTACTGTCGGAGGCAATGGAGGAGGAGGCGGCGGCCGAGGCCGCACGAGCCTCAGCGAGGCCGGACGAGGAGGAGGAGGAGATCGAAGAGATCATCGTGGAGCCGCCTCTAGAGGAGGAGGCTCCCACAAGAGGGGCTGACACGCCCGAGGCCGCGGCCACCACGGAAGGGGCGGAAAACGCCCCTGAAGAGCAGGAGGAGGAGGCGCCTCCGGAGCCCATGGACGCTAGAGCCGGGGGCGAGAGGACTCCCAGCCCCTAGAGGGCTCCTGACGCGGGCGGCGAAGGAGGTGCCCACACGAGCCCCCAGAGCGCTCCTGACGTGGGCGGCGAAGGAGGCACCCCCACGAGCCCCCAGGCCGCACCAGAAACGGCTGTGAGCCCGAGGCAGGGTGCCTCGGGCGCCCCTCCAAGAATCGAGACCTCTGCGCCCTGCAACGGTGCGGGGACCTTGGTGTTGAGGGAGCCGCGGTGTCACGCGGTGCGCCGCAGCTACGTCTTCAGCCAGGCGCGGCAGACGCTCGACCAGCTGGAGGCGCAGTACGCCAAAGAGGACCTCGCCAGGGCGGAGGAGCGGGCGAGACTCGATGAGGGCTGGGCCCTCCTCCGTGAGAGCATGGAGAGCTGCCGCCGGCAGGATGCGGCGGCCCTGGCGGCACGCCAAGAGGCCATGCCCTTCGCCAAAGAGACCCGCGACAGCGTGAAGCGGGAGGCAGCGGAGACCATGGATCAGCTGGATGCCGCATGGGAGGCACTCGAGGCGGAAACTGCCTCCAAGCGATAGGAGGTTGCGGCCTTGGAGCAAAACTTCATCACGCACTCCAAAACTATGGAGAGCAGCTTGAAGGAGCTCTGCGAGAGGCTGGACGCTCGCGAGTTGCAACTAACCCAGCACGAGGCAGAGCTCACGCGACGCGAGGGAGGGCTCTCCCCTCGCGAGGAGGAACTGCGCCGGCGCAAGGAGCAGGTCCAGCAGCTTGAGGCGGACCAGGCCACCCGCGAGGAGCAGATGAAGGCTCGCGAGGGCCGGGTGGCCAAGGACGAAGCCTCCTACGTGGAGCGCCTCGAGAAGGCCAACGCCGATCTCGCGGCAAAGCAGAAGAGAACGCAGGAGGAGGCCGACGACAAGGTCAAGCTCATCCGCCAAGATCTCTCCAAGGATTATGGCGAGAAGGTCAAGAAGCAAGAGGAGCGCTTCACGATGAAACGCGACGAGCTCCAAAACCACATCGAGGAGCTCGAGAAGGAGGAGAAGCGGATGGCCTCCCGCCTTCAGAGCGCCAGGGCCGCCCAGGCTAGCGCGGAAGCGGAGGTTACCACCCTGAAGAAGGACCTGAGCGAGCTCCACCAGCAGGTGGGGCCGGTTGTGGACCTCGTGGAGGAGGCACGGAGCAATGCGGAGATTGGCCGAACCATGTCGCGCCAGCGCCAGTGCATGCTCCAAGACCTGGTGCTCCGTGCGCGCGCCGTTGGGGACCGTCTGGGGACTGAGGTCCCATCCTTTGCCGCAGGGGGGAGCGACGACGAGGCCGCGTACACGTTCTTCTTCGAGTAGTTCCTCGCAAAGCTTGAAGAGACCGCGAAGGACCTCAACGACCGCGTCGTGGAGGAGAGCCGCGATCTCCTCGTCCTTGCCACCTGCCGCATCTTCGCCAACCTCGCGAGGCTCCAGCCCTCACTTGACCTCGAGGCCGTGACGGCGCCGGTCGATCTCAGCTGCCGCGTCGCGCTGAGCGACAGGATGCGGAAGGCCGCCGAGGACTACGCCAGGATATTCGACCAAGTCGAGGTTGAGGAAGGCGAAGACGACGGCAAAGAGGACGCCCCGGAGGAGGAGGTGGATGCCGCCGCGGACGACGCGGGCACCTCTGGAGGCCCGACGGCCTAAGCTCCCTCCTGCAGCTGGATGTGCATGTGGCACACGCTATCTTAGCATTTTGTTTGTAAAAGCCTTGTAAAGACTTTCTTAAGCTTTATTTGAACGTGCTTGGTGAATATCCCTCGGGAGGCTTTTATCTTTCCTTTCATGTCTTTTTTGCTCTACGTCTTAGGACCTTCTCTTAGCGCTACACCACCGCCGCTTCGGTATGTGAGAGTCAGGGCTCCACAAGGCCGGGGGGTGCGTGAGGCCTCGAGAGGTAAGAGCTCCCGAGTCGCGATGCTCGGGGCTCCCCTTTAACGCGCAAGCAGCCCATGAGGCATAGGAGAGAAAGAAAAGAGGCTCGAGGGACAAAAACCAGCGAAAGGAATTTTAACCAAGTGTTTGGACTTAGCTTCGCGAGGCGTTTTTGTCTTGGAGAGGGTGTTAATTCCCTGATGAGGCGTTTTCCTCTCGAGGTTGCCTGAGGCTTGTTTTGAACCTGCTTTCCTGCATTTGGACAGATAGGCATACCCACAAGCAATACATAGCTAGATAACTCATGCGTGCTTGTAGGTTCCTTTATGTGTGTCTCGCGAAGAGAACAGACACCAAGGTCCTTGGTGAGTTGACGTGCACGGGAGCCGGCTCATGAGTTCAGAGCTCCTTGGGAGTTGACGTGCATGAAAGCTGACCCGTGAGTACAGAGCTCGGATTCCTTGGGTTTGAGGCGCTGCTGGGATACTCCCGAGGCACAGGCACCATGCTCAGCCCCCGCTCGCGAGATACATAGGATGAAAAGCAATACACAACTGCTTACCGAAGCAACAACATATGCTGGCGCGAAGCGAAAAGGTTCAAAGTGACCTGAAACAGAGGTTCATTACACTAGCGTGGCCAGAAATACAAAATCCGCCATGTCTGGGCATGGGGTTCCACATGGAGTGGCTGAGACTCTCGCGGCCCGAGGCGACGCATGTAGAGAGAGCTCAGAGAGGGGGCCCCTATGTGGGGGTGGCTTCAAGAGCCTGCGGTCCACCATGGCTGGGCATAGGGATCCACCTCGCCAAGGCATGGTGCTTGAAGAAGTCACCTTGCTGAGGCGTGGTGGCTTGGGAGTCTTCTTGAACGGCCCGCGGCAACGTATAGTAGAGAGGGGAGCCCGAAGTTTTTCCTCGTGGAGGATGATGGCGCGAGGCTCTCCCTTGATGCAAAAAATTGCTTGTCGAGGATGATCAGGGGTAGAACTTGCGCAGGTGCTGGATGTTCCAGGGGTTGGCAACAAGGATGCCGTCCTCCGTCTCAAGCCGCGCGGAGCCAGGCCTGGCGATGTGCACGACTCTGTAGGGTCCTTCCCACATTGGCGAGAGCTTGTGGAGGCCTGCCCTGGAGAGGATTCTCCTCAGGACAAGGTCTCCTGCTTTGAGAGTACGCGGGCGGATGTGGCGGCTGTGGTAGCGACGGAGGTCTTTCTGGTACCTTGACGCTCTCAGGGCCGCATTGCGGCGGAGCCCCTCGAGCAGCAGCAGGTCGTGGTTGCGGAGTTCGTCCTGCTCAGCCTCCTTGTAGGCCAAGACTTGTGGAGAGCCATGGGTGATCTCGCTGGGGAGAACAGCTTCAGCGCCATAGACGAGGGAGAATGGCGTCTCGCTAGTTGGCTTTGTTGGCGTGGTGCGGATGGACCAGAGCACCGAGGGGAGCTCATCGATCCAGTGCTTGCCGTTGGCCTTGAGGCGGTTGAAGCTTCTCGTCTTGAGGCCCTTGAGCACCTCGGCGTTGGCTCGCTCAGCCTGCCCGTTGCTTCGTGGGTGAGCCACCGAGGCGTAGCAGATTTGGGCGCCGAGGCTGCCGCTGTAGGACTTGAAGGCGCCGCTGATGAATTGTGAGCCGTTGTCGGTGATGATGTGGTTGGGCACGCCAAAGCGGCAGACCAGGCTCCTGATGAATTTCACCGCTGATTTCGCCGGGATGGTGCGCACGGGTTCCACCTCAGGCCACTTGGTGAATTTGTCGATGGCGACGTAGAGGTAGCGGTAGCCCCCCGAGCGCTCGCGGGAAGGGTCCCAGGAGGTCCATCCCCCAGACCGCGAACGGCCAGGAGGGCGGGATGGTTTGGAGTCCTTGCGTGGGCTGGTGGATCTTCTTGGCATGGAATTAGCAGGCGTCGCAGGATTGGACGATTGCGGCTGCATCCTAAAGCACTGACGGCCAGTAGAAGCTACTCCGGAAGACCTTGCCTGCAAGGGTGCATGAGGATGAATGGTGGCCGCACTCTCCACTGTGGATGTCGTTGATGAGCTGGCGGCCTTCCTCGGCAGGAACGCACCGCAACGCAACCCCATTGGGGCGCTTACGGTACCGGTCTCCGTCATGGAGGCAGTAGGACTTGGCCTGGCAAGCAACCCTCTCGGCTTCTGCATCTTCTTCGGGGAGGACTCGATTTTGCAGGTAGCTCTTGATCTCGTCGATCCAACCAGTGTCTTGGCGTACCAGGGTCATCAGCAAGCGATCACCTGAGGGCAGCCCGTAGTTTGGTGCTCCACTTGATGGGGCTGGTGGGAGCTCCTCATTGATGTTCACGTTGACCGCTGGTTGCTTGACCGAGGAGTTGGCGAGTCTCTCCTCGAACACTCCAGGCTTCTGGGCTTCCCTTCTTGCTGCTCGCCTGGCGAGTTCGTCTGCTTCTTGGTTTTATCCTCATGGGATATGCTTGAGCTCCATGTCCCTGAAGTGCTTCTCGAGTTTGCGTACCTCTTCAAGGTAGGCCACCAAGTAGGTATCCTTAGGCGTGTAGCTTTTGTTGGAGAAGTTGACGAGGAGCTGAGAGTCGCCCTTGATGAGGATGCGCTCGATGCCGAGGGCAATGGCAGCTCTGAGCCCGACGAGGAGGCCTTCGTATTCAGCAATGTTGTTGGAGACCTTGTCGTTGTCTTTGAAGCACAGCTTGACGGCGTAGTAGAGCTTGTCGCCTGTCGGTGAGGTGAGGACAGCACCAGCCCCTGCACTCCGGGCCGCGAAGGCGCTGTCGAAGTGCATGGTCCAGTAGCTGGGCTCCGTCCCTCCTGAGGCCGCGGCTTCCTCCTCTTGCGGCTCTTCTTCACGTGTGTCCGTCCATTCGACCATGAAATCAGCCAGCGCCCTGCCCTTGATGACCCTTGTGGTGTCAAACTCCAGCTCAAAAGGTTGTAGCTCGATGCCCCAGCTTGCGACGCGATCTGTTGCGTTTGGGTTGTGCAGGACTTGCTCCAGGGGGTACGAGGTGACCACCTTGATGGGGTGACCCTGGAAGTAGTGGCGCAATTTCCTGGAGGCGCTGAGGAGCGAGAAAAGGAGCTTTTGCTGCATGGGGTAGCGCTCGCGAGCGTCCCGCAGTACTGTGCTGATGAAGTACACGGGATGCTCGACGAGGTTAGTTGTTGGCGTGGCAGCGGTTGGCTCCTCTCGAGGCTCGGTGGAGTCCTTGTCGAGGTTTTCTTGAGGCCCCACTTGTACGGGCTCGGCATGAGGCTGGAGGCTTGACGAGGCTGCTTCCTTGTCGAGTAGTTCTGGGCTTGGCGAGGCAGGGCTCTGCTTGGCGAGGACTAGCTCTTCCCTTTCAGCCACCAAGACCGCGCTTGCCGTTTGAGGAGTGGCTGCAAGATACAGCTTCAGAGGCTCGCGAGGGCGTGGGGCAACCATGATGGGTGGGCTCGCCAGATATTTCTTCAGGTCCTCGAAGGCCTTTGCTGCTTCAGGGGTCCACTTGAAAGGACCGGACCTCTTCATGATCTCGAAAAATGGCAGCGCCCTCTCGCCGAACTTGGAGATGAAACGGCCAAGGCTGGCCATACATCCCGCTAAGCGCTGCATGTCCTTGAGGCGACGAGGAGGCTGCATCTCTTCTATGGCTCTGATCTTGTTGGGGTTTGCTTCGATGCCGCGATGCAACACCAGGAACCCGAGGAGTTTGCCTGAAGGGACCCCGAAGACGCACTTGGCGGGGTTCAGCTTGATGTTTACCTTGCGCAGGTTGGGAAAGGTCTCCTCGAGGTCCTTGATGAGCGTGTCCTCCTCGCGGGTCTTGACCACGATGTCGTCGACGTAGGCCTCTGCATTCCTTCCCATTTGAGCCCCCAAGGCGATCCTCATGAGGCGCTGGAAAGTGGCACCGGCGTTTTTCAGGCCGAAGGGCATGCAGACATAGCAAACACACCACAAGGGGTGAGAAATGCTGTCTTCTCCTCGTCTTCCTTCGCCATCTTGATCTGGTGATAGCCTGAGAAGGCATCCAGAAAACAGAGGAGAGCGCAGCCGGTGGTGGAGTCCACGATCTGGTCGATCGTCGAGAGGGGATAGGGGTCCTTGGGGCAGGCTTTGTTGAGGTCGGTGAAGTCGATGCAGAGGCGGCTTCCTCCGGTGTGCTTGGGGACGACCACACCATTGGCGAGCCAAGTGGGATGGACAACTTCCTTGATGATGCTGGCTTTCTTCAACTTTTCTACTTCTTGGACGATGAAATTTTGCTTCTCTGCCGCCTAGGAGGCAAGTTGGCGCCGATGGACGATGATGGACGACGAGCGCGCTTTCCTATTTGGGAGGCAAGTTGGCGCCGATGGTGACGCTAGGCCCCGAGCCGTTTGCCTCAAGAGGCACTTGCTTCGTCGCGGCCTTCTCCTAAGAGAACAGCTGCTTCTTCTTCGCGGGGGGCCTCGGGAGGGGTTCCTCATCCTCGTCAGCGGGTGACGCCACCGCGGCAGCCTTGTAGGCCGCTTGCGCAGCGTACAGGGCGTCTGAGACCATGCCGCAGATGATGATGGTGCCACCCGAGCCAGGGAGCTTGACGAGGTTGTAGGCATGGTGGGTCACCACCATGAACTTAGCGAGGGCGGGGTAGCCAAGGATGGCGTTGTAGGGCAGGCCGATGTGCGCGACGTCGAAATCGATCATCTCGGTGCGGAAGTTGGCTTGCGTGCCGAAAGTGACCGCGAGCCTCACCTGCCCCAAAGGGGTGGTGAGACCCTCTGTCACCCCCGACAAGGGCCTGGTGGGCATGAGCCGCTCGTAGGGCACCTACGGCTTCTCGAAAGTCTCGACAGAGATGACGTTGAGGCCTGCACCCCCATCGATGAGCGTCTTAGAGACTGCAATGTTGTTGATGGTGGGAGTGCAGACCAGCGGGATGGTGCCAACAGTTGAAGTGGACTTGGGGTGGTCGCTGGAGTCAAAGGTGATGGGGTACGGGGACCACTTGAGGGGCCTGGAGGCCTCAACCCCGGGAAGCGCTGCCGCGACCTCGTGAGCGAGTTGATTGAAGTGGCGGTTGGAGCTGGGGGCCTAAGCCCCGCCGAGGATGCAAGCGGCCCCGCGAGGCACCTGGTAGCCCTCAGGAGTCTCGGCAGGGAGGTTGTCGTTCGCGGGTTGGACGGTGTTGGCTTGAGGGTTCTGCTGGTAGTTATCGTCGTAGTTGTTCCAGCGTCGCCCCCCGCGGCCGATGCGGCCGCCGCCGCGGCCGCCGCGACCTCGCTGCCGCTCGTTAGCCTCGCGAAGCCTCTTGAGGTCGTAGCAGTCCTCAGTGGCGTGGGAATGCCTGTTGTGGTAGATGCAGAAGGGGCGGTCATCTTTCTTCTCGGGGTCCGCGGCTAGAGCGGCAGCGCGAGGCTGCTTGGCGTCAGGCTCAGCCGCGAGGACCACAGTGGTCTTGCGCTTCTCGGTGGATTTCTTCTTCTTCTTGGATCCCTCGGCGGGGTCCCCTGGCTCGTTCTTGACGAACAGGCGGCCCTCCTCGGTCTTGGCGCACTTGTCCGCCAAGTCGAAAAGCTTGACGATGGTGGTGATGTTGTCGTGGATGCCAAGCTTCTCGAGCATCCGCACATCCGTGACCCCAGCCTGGAAGGCCGAAATGACCTACGCGTCGGTGGCGTTGGGAATCTTGTTGCGCACCTGGCTGAAGCGCTGGATGTACTTACGGAGGGTCTCGCCAGGCTTCTGGCGTACGCCGCGGAGGTCGTTGTACGTGAGGCCGCGCTCATACGTGCCCTTGAAGTTGGCGACGAAGCACCGGCAGAGGTCCTCCCAGGTGTTGATGGACTCGGCGGGGAGGTTCGTGAGCCACGAGGACGCGGAGTCCTTGAGGGCCATGGGGAACCAGTTCGCCATGACTTTTTCGTCGCCCCCTGTGGCCTGGATGGCCAAAGTGTAGAGCTACAGGAACTCCAGGGGGTTGTTCTTGCCGTCGTAGCGCGGAGGAAGATCCGGCCTGAACTTGACCAGCCAGACGACGCGACGGAGGCTGCGAGTGAACGCGACCATCGTGCCGTAGGTGACCGGGCCGTTGGCTAGGGTGGCACGGAGGTGGCGCCCCGCGGTGGCGACGTCCTGGACGGCGCGGTTGTGGCGATCCTGCTGGCGCTCGATGCTCACGCGTGCGTCCTCCGGGGCTCGCTGCACGATTTGGCAGTCATGTGGCGACGACGCGTGCGACGCAGCGCGGTTGTCGTGAGGAGGATCCCCGACTGGAGCAGGTTGCGGTGGAACTGGTGGAGCTGGAGCAGGCGCGGGATGACGAGGAGGTGCATACGGCGCGCCATGCGCCACGTCCCCTGCGCGTGCAGAGAGAACCAGCGAACGAGACGGTGCAGGAGCGGCGACGCGAGCTGCGCCGACGAGCTCGGAGAGGCGGTTGAGCCAGGCTTCTTGGGCCTCCGGCGTGGGACGGTACTGCAGCAGCTCCTACGCCACGAGAAGCGCAGTTGCCGGGCTGGGCGCAGGGCGGCCCAGCGAGGAGGCAGCACGGTCCCGCGACGGGTGCAGGGAGGAAGCCTCCTCTTCGCCGAGGTCGTCCTCGGCGTGGTCGTTGTCGTCGTCCTCCGCTCGACACGGGGCTCGGGGTCGGCGTGGCGCTCCGAAGCAGCACTTCCGCGCGGCCGGCCACGCGGGTTGCCAGTGGGAGCGGTGGCGGCGCTGGCCATCCGGCGAGCGAGACGTTCGGAGCGAGAGCCAGCCATGGCGGTGTCGAGGTTGAAGATGCGCCTCAGCCCCCTACCTGGCGCGCCAAATGTCGGAGAACTGTCCCAGGAACTAGGTGTGTCTCACTAGGTATCGAGTAAGGGGCTGAACACGGAATCAAACAACTCTCAACGTGCCTTGGCGACGGTGCTCGCAAAGATTACTGTGGGACGTCACGGCAGAGATGAACACACGATGTTACCCAGGTTCAGGGCCGTCTTGGAGAGGTAAAACCCCTACGTCCTGCCTTGGTTGTATTGCACTTGCTTGGAGAGGTTTTAGTACAGAGAGAGCTTGGCGAGCTCGAGGTGGCTAACAATGGCTATTGCTAACCCTAGATCTCAGATCTGAACCTCAAAGCTAACCAGAATCGAACTAGCTATCAACTTCCGAACCCTTTGCCCGAACGTGCTCCCCCTCCTTTTATAGGTGTCTCGGACCTCTTCCCCCAAATATCTTGGCGGGAAGGGTTACCACACGGCGACGAAGGAGGAGGACGGGTGCACGATAAAGGTAGAGTTCATGGACGCGGTCCATGGCAGGGAGCGGTGTCACCAAAGCCGGAAAAGCCGCCGTCCAGCCAG
The DNA here is from genome assembly GCA_012064385.1 of Puccinellia tenuiflora. Lineage (NCBI taxonomy): Eukaryota > Viridiplantae > Streptophyta > Magnoliopsida > Poales > Poaceae > Puccinellia > Puccinellia tenuiflora. Next base: position 243,455 of record QRDG01000388.1, on the reverse strand, counting down.
GACGGTGGACTGGCGCCGCTGAGGTGGTATGTGTCCCACGGTGACGTCGCCCTTGGAGCATAGCTGCAGACGGTCCCCTTATCACCAAAGTTGCAATCCATGGAGCTCCTTTGCTTGGTGCAGCGTTGTTGACTGCTTTATACACGAGAACGGCAACTGCGGCGCTACCGTCACCGCACGCAGGCCCGCCCGTGACTCTGCGCAGGGCGCAGAGCACATGTGCACTCTGCCGCGGAGGCAGAGCTGGATTCGTGGGGAAGGAAACCCCGCGAGGCATGGAGGCCTCGCCGAGCCTTTCGGCTTGGTCCTTAGCAGAATCAAGGACAGCGTCCGAGATGTCCTCTCGAAGAGAGGTCCCTCGTGAGGGGAAAAGCCCTCGCGAGGAGGAGGGGTCCCTCACGAGGGAAAAAACCCTCGCGAGGCTCGCCAGGCTTGGAGAGCCTGGTCCTTAGCGAAATCTTCTGAAGAGTGTCGTGGGCCCTGGCAGGCCGGCCCGTGGTACCCTAGTTTCCACTGTGCCGACACCAGCTTCCAGCGCCACCTCTACCCGCATCTTCTCCAACACTCCGCGTCCAACATCCGACATCCAGCTCTCGGTATCCAGCACAACCAGGTATTGGGACGCCCCCCGGCTCGTACCTGGTACAGCCACATGTTGACTAAGCAGGAACAAGGCAAAGATTGGTGGCATGGCCACAGTGGCAGGGACATGACAAGAGTACAAGTGATGACATAGGCAACAGTGCAGACAAGACCCCAGTAGTCAAATCATGCACAGTGTTGTGCTGTGTATAGTGTTCCGTGGGCCACCTCTTGTCCCCTGGGCTCCCCTTTATAAGGAGCACCAGGGGGAGCGTACGAGGGACACGGACCTTGGGCTCCTTTTCTCTTCCTCTCGCTCACAGGAGCTTGCTTCTAGCTAGAAGCCTCTCTCAGGCAACCATTCCCCAGCTCATGGAGCACTTGTACGACACACATATATGGAGAAAATACACAGAATAGGCTAGATGCCGCGGTAGGGGTTTTATCTCTCACGAGAGCCCCGAAGCAGGGTAAATCCTTGTGTTCATCTGTTCTGCCTTGTGCGCTCTTCAGTGCGCTATCCCACCCTGAATCCTCTAGCGTCCATCGGCCCCAAACTCAAGCCTACGCCTAGGCATCTGTTGTTCACCACGACGACAGTTGGCGCCCACCGCGGGGCTGGTAGTGGCGCTTGCTGGATCAAATTCGGACGAGACCTTCTTCATCAACGCAGGGACTCGACATCACCATTATCCCCCGTGCTCCAGCTTTCCGCCATAAGCAGAGGCTGACGCAGCTTACACCAACGATCAGCATCAACAGATCCCGGGTAATTGCCCGTCGGTTACCCGGGTCATGTCGGTTCTATCGATCCAGTCAGCACCAACAATGCACCGTGATTATTTTCCTTGGTACCGGGCAAAGTCGGTTAATCTCAAAAATAGCTCGGGGACTGTTCCTTTGTACCTTGCTTAGTTGTTTTCCCCGGGAGTGAAGTGTTTTGACCCAGGGACTAGGCAGCCAGTCAATTTACAGTTTCTCCTAGATAAGAAAAGTGACTCGGGGACTCGGTTGAAACCGAGTCTGTATCTTCCTATATAGTTTCACTGCTAGACTTAATTCTGTGTGTTAAATAGAGTTGTTACTCTCGTTAAAATATTTGTTATATATATGCCTGAACTAACATTGAAAGGTGGTATCGCTAATACCGAGAAAATATTCATCACCAAGGTTATGGTTATATCAGTTATCTCGGATTCATCTTATATTCATCATGGCTTCGGAGCATATCCCGGATAATCGTTGACATTGGCTTGGCGAATTTTAAATGGCATTTCATCCCGAGTTGTCGCTTATGTCGGCAAATCAGAATATATCACAGCACAATATCTCCAGATCGCCGTTTATGTTGGTTCGCCAAAATATCATGGCATCGTGCAATATCCCAGATCATCACCTGTCTCGGTTGGCCAAGATATCACGGCACCATCCCTCCAAATCGTCTGATTAATCATGGCATCATCGAGATATTTTACATCGCCAATGTATCATGGCTAGAAACTCATCCCACTGAGTGCGCAATATCTACTAACTCGATATCACCAAATTATGGTGGTTCATTATGTCGGCAGGATCGATGTGTTGCTTGTCCAAAAGACTAGCCAAGAGAGCTTATGGACTCCATGTCGGAGTCCCGACATAGTCAATGTTGGCTCCATTCCGAATCAAAACGCAAAGGCAAAAAGTTAAAGCCTAAACGCGTGCAGGCTATGCCCATGATGGCAAAAGGCCAATTCAGCCAATGACGGCTATATGTTGGTACAGCTAGTGCTGCCGACATAAATGTATGGCAAAAGCCCAAGGTGGCAAAAACCGACATATGAGAAATGCCCATGCAGGCTTTATGTCAAACCAGCTCATGCTGGAGACATCTGATGTCGGTAAATGCCCAGAGTGGCTAGAAACCGGCATATATGTGCGGTAAAAGCCCAAGGTGGCAGAAACCGACATATGAGAAATGCCCATGCAGGCTTTATGTCAAACCAACTCATGCTGGAGACATCTGATGTCGGTAAACGTCCAGAGTTGCTAGAAACCGACATATCTGTGCAGAAAAAGCCCAGGGTGGCAAAAAACTGACATATGAGATATGCCCAGGCAGGCTAAATGTCGGTCCAGCTAAATGTTGTTGACACACGACTTTGGGAATGCCCATGAAGGCTGAAAACCGACATGTGATGACGCCCATGCAGGCTACAAAATGACACAGCTCATGCTGCTAACATGTGATTCTAATATTTCCTATGTTGGCTACATATTTGATTCAGCCCATGCAGGCTACATTTGGATACCAACTCTGCGATACTAATTTTTGGTGAGACTATGCACGACTCTATGAGTCCCACATAGCCTCGAGGACTACTATCGGGGATATAACCCCGGGTACCCCAGAGTTGGAAGTTTATTGGTATTATACAAAGAAGAAATAGCAAGCAAATTAGCAAACAATAAAGAAAAAGCCTAAAAAGACAGCCTGGGCCGACTTTGGCGTGGCCCAGACCGGCCTGCCGACATTGCCTTACCCGGATGGGCCGGTATTCCTCCTATCCGGTTGAACCGGCATACTGCTTACCCGGTTGGGCCGAATCTGCGTTACCCGGGTGGGCCGGTATCTCCTCATCCCGGCTTCCCTCGCGGCCCACCCCGACTTCCTCCTCACTCTGGCTTCCAGCCACCCCGGCTGGCTCCCTGCTGCTCCGGATGGGCCGGGATACTCTTCCCCAGCGCGCGCTTCACTCCATCTCGGGTGGGCCGGGATCGCTTCCCCGGCATGCGCTCCGCGCCACCCCGCCGGGCCAACATCTCCCTCAACCCGGTCGGCCCACCTTGGCGCAGCTCCTCTCCCGGGCCGACATGAGGCCACCTCGGCACAGCTCCTATCCCGGGTCGACGCCCAGGCCGCAAGGCCGGGTCACCCCAATTACTTCCATCGCCAGGCCGTCACCGATCGATCGCTTCTGGCCGGATCGCTCCCACACCACCGAGACGACAGCTCCCATGGACCATCTTCCAGGAGTCCAGGCCGGCATCTTCCAGTCCGGATCGGCACCCTGGATGGGAGGCCAGCTTCCAGCGCCACCTCTACCCGCATCTTCTCCAACACTCCGCATCAAACATCCGACATCCAGCTCTCGGTATCCAGCACAACCAGGTATTGGGACGCCCCCCGGCTCGTACCTAGTACAGCCACATGTTGACTAAGCAGGAACAAGGCAAAGATGGTGGCATGGCCACAATGGCAGGGACATGACAAGAGTACAAGTGATGACATAGGCAACAGTGCGGACAAGACCCCAGTAGTCAAATCGTGCACAGTGTTGTGCTGCGCTGTGCATAGTGTTCCGTGGGCCACCTCTTGTCCCCTGGGCTCCCCTTTATAAGGAGCACCAGGGGGAGCGTACCAGGGACACGGACCTTGGGCTCCTTTTCTCTTCCTCTCGCTCACAGGATCTTGCTTCTAGCTAGAAGCCTCTCTCAGGCAACCATTGCCCAGCTCATGGAGCACTTGTACGACACACATGTATGGAGAAAATACACAGAATAGGCTAGATGCTGCAGTAGGGGTTTTATCTCTCACGAGAGCCCTGAAGCAGGGTAAATCCTTGTGTTCATCTGTTCTTCTGTGTGCACTCTTCAACGCGCTATCCCTCCCCGAATCCTCTAGCATCCATCGGCCCCAAACTCAAGCCTACCCCTAGTCATCTGTTGTTCACCACGACGACATATATCGCCCTACTAAACTTGCGAGTACGTCATACTCAGTCTCTCTTTGTTGATTACTACTTGTTTCAGAGGAGGATGACACCGAGCAGACAGGTGCGTTCTTCGTTGACATCGACGAGTAGTCTGGGGTTCCTAGGTGGTATCTTGGGACGTCGTGGAACAAGCTGGCTGGGATTTGTTTATCTGTAGTCCTCTTAGGCCATATTTTGGATCTTGTTGTATTAAACAACTACCTCGCTTCCGCTTGATGTACTATTGGGCCTGTGACCCCTGTTGTGTAAATTGTATCTTTCTCGCTATATGAGTTGCTATATGCTCTTTTGTGTCGTTGAGTCTATGATGTTCCAGTTGTTCCACAAGTCTTGATCTCTCTATTATACATTGATAGCTATGCCAGTGTTTATGGCATGATCGAGATGTTGCGTGGGAGTGGTAACCCCATGCCCTTCGATTGTGTAGCATAGACTGTGGGTTACATAGCCTCTCTGTATAATTCCGGGGTCGGCGCGCTACACATTGCCCAGGTTGGCAATATGCCGGTTCAGCCCACGCAGGCTACATATGATGCCGACATAGCCCATGCAGGCAATCTGTCGATGAGACATTGCCCAAGTTGGCAATATGTCGGTTCAGCCCACGCAGGCTACATATAATGCCGACATAGCCCATGCAGGCAATATGTCGATGAGACATTGCCCTGGTAGGCAACATGTCGATTCAGCCCATGCAGGCTTTACAGAGAATCCGACATAGCCCATGAAGGCAATATGTTAAAATATGCCCTTGCAGGCAATTTGTTGGTTCAGCTAAATGCTGCCGACATAACATTTCGGTAAATGCCCAAGAAGGCTAAAAACCGATATATGATAGTGTCCACGCAGGCCGTAGGAGAATTCAGCCCACGATGGCTATGATTCCGGTAATGCCCAAGATGGATAGAAACCGACGTATGATAATGCCCATGCAGGCTGTAAGTCGGTACAGCTCGTCCGGCTGAATTAAAGTCTGCTTTTCGTCCGAGATCAAGGTGTGACCCCACCAACATAAAGTATGCCCATGCAGGCAATTGGTTGGTTCTGCTAATGCTACCAACATAGCATTTCGATAAATGACCAGGGTGGCTAAAAACCGACATACCGCAAATGCCCAAGAGGGCGATATATCAATTCGGCCCAGGTAGGCTATGTAGGATGCCCTATGAACAAAAAATATAATGATGCCCATGCAGGCAGTTTGAAGTTTTTCGCCCATGATGGCTATTGATGGTTTCAACGGTGTCTATGTTGGCGTCAACTCTATGATACCTTAGTTGGATAGCCTATGCACGACTCTACGAGTCCCACATAGCCTCGGGGACTACTGTCGGGGATATAACCCCGGGTACCCCAGTGTTGGTGGTTTATTGGTATATTAGAAGGAAGAGACAGCAAATAAATAAATATAAGATAAAGGAAAACCAAAAGAGGGCAGCCTGGGCCGACATTGGCATGGCCCAGGCCGACGTACCAGTCGCTGAGCCGACATAGGTTATGTCGAATTCCCTAATCCGTCTGGGCCTCTGGAAATTTGGGAAGGGTTTTGCTTCCTTTTTAATGTTCTCCAATTGTTGCTTTATTTAAGATTAGCAATTTAAATATGTATGCCATGATGCAAGTGAAATGTGTGGGGACCCCGGACCAGCTGTCCGAAATACCCTTGTGCCTACATCAGCGATCCCATGATCAGTGTGTCGCTGAGCACAATCAAACTGGTAATCAAAGAACATCCATACATACCGAAGGAATTTACTTACTTGATTGAAGTCATACTCTTCACTAGGTACTTGCAGCGGAAATCACCAAAACAACGTGGAGCCCAAGTCATTCGCCTTAACCCTACAGGCAACTGACTGGGAAGCGCCCTACTTCGCATTGACGTCCTTTCCTTCTCCTCCTTCAAGCTACTCTTTCTTAAAATCTGGCTAAGACAATAGCCAGGGACGAAACCAATATGAGTACAATGGGAATTGTACTCGCAAACTACTCCTCTACTGAGTATGCACCAGTTTTAAGTTGTTTCCTATAGCACTTTTAGTTATTACTCTATCTCTATATCTCTGTTGAAAAAGACCTCTATATCTTTGTTGAAAAGAGAAGGATAGACTTTTGTTTAATAAAACTGTGTTTGAAAACTCTATAACTTTATTTGAAAAAGGCAAGAAGAATTTTATAGCTTTTCGTGACCCTTGTATATTTTTCGAAAACATCTATAGCCTTTGTTGGAAAAGAAAAGAAGGCTTTTAGATCTTTTTCCCATAAAATTGTCTTTGTAAAGAGTTTCTTTTTAAAAGTGTTTTTCCCGAAAATAGATGTTTGTTAAAAAAAATAAGAAGTCCCTTTTTAAAAACGTTTTTCCCGAAAAATCACCATTTTGTTTATTTATCCAAAACTCCTCCTTTTTCCCGACCATGTCTCATCATGGTCCATTTATTTTCCAACAACTCATACCACTCTCTTTGGTATAGTTGGGTAACAGCATCTCCACTTTTGTTTCCTTTTCTTAATCTTTTCCAAAACTTGCACATCTTTGTAAAACTTTGCACATGGTCTAGTAGGGCCTCCCAACTGTCCATATCCGAGGACTCGGCTATTCGAATAGTTTTTACCCTCTGCAGAGGTAGCACGCTTTTCCCACACCCATCCGGTAGCTCATCGTGTCTGCCACGTCCCGCCATACAAGGTGTATGCGAAGTTGAGCCACCGGCCATAGCCTTTCCTTTGCTCATGCTAGTATAGGACCCTACCCTTACGATTTCACCATTCCTTCAACACCTAGTACAGGATCCCCCGTCGAGGAACCTAGATGTAAGGACTCGTAGTTTTGCCCGGCGAGCGCGAAGCTCTTCAATCCCGCACAAGCCAACATATTGCCGGGACCCAGGTCAGGGGTTAGAGTCGCCATGCTCATCCCCTCATGCATAACGGAGTCGTCTCCGTCGATGAGGTATCCAGTACTAACACGAGCAAACTATATGACTACGCCCGTTCCCATATTTGGGTAGATGTGGTCGCACAGGTTATTGGTTGGTCGACGTAAGTACTAGGACACAATGTGCATTTTCCATAAACAACACCATTTATCACTTCTCCACCTCAACACCGACGATTCGGCATTTCATCATCAACTAGGTACTTTAAAAAGGAGTTTGGAATAAATCATATTTTTCCCATCCTATAGTCTTAAGTATCTACTCTACATTCTACATAGGGTGATAAAGCAGTTTTCATATCCTTTGTGAAAAGGGTTTTCAGAAAGTCAATACCACTACTTTAGGAACTTGCATGTGCTTAAATTAGAGGTATGTAAATGCAAGCTCAGCGAAGTAGCTTGCCTGTTTTCAGCATAATGTCCCTGGACTTCTCCTCACTGATCAGAGAAATAAACTCTGATTCATCTCCAATAAATCCTTTCCAATATCACCCAGGTAGCGTTTATATCTAGCAGTCGCAAAAGGGAAAGAACACAATCCACACACAGTAGGACACTCCAACAACAAACATCAAGTAACACTAACAAACAACAATCATGAGAGAAGATTATTATCTACCAAACAAGTTTGGGCAATCACCAACCCTACTCATGTTTAAGAATTATGAGTAAGAATGTGATTAAGCATCTTTATTTAAACAGGACATACTTCAGACAAAAGTTAAGCCACTGATTATTCTCCTTACCAAGCTAAGGTAGAGATATTACTAGATACTCAAGCTGGTACTCGTCTTAAAGACAACCAAGTTTAACAAGCAAAGCAATTATATAAATCACACGAAGTAATCTAATCATCAAAATAAACAAGCAGTATATACCATTTCTAAATTACTCAACCAAGCATCACAACAACTATCAAGCATCACACATAGTTACTGCACTCACAAAGCAACACACTTTGATTTCAATTTGACTTCATTAACCATTATTCATTTGCATCACAATTATGGCAGAAACTAGGGTTTCATGTTTAATTGCATAACTTGAGTTCTGTTGGTCACAAAAATATGAATTAAAATTCTACAGATAGCCACTGATTTATAGGAAACAACCCAATTGGATTTATTTCAATTTGAGTTATTAAACTCCCTGTATAAATGTTTTAATCCAGAATGTTGGTTTTCTTGTTTTTGCTACAACTCAAGTTAATTGTATTCAAAAATTAAATACTTTTAGAGGTAACTAGTATTGCTTAAATGTGAACTAACAAAATTGGTTTGACCTCATTTGAATTAGTAGAGTATCAGAAACAAACAAGTTTATGTTTTATACCTTCTGTGGCATTTTGATTATCATTATTTATTTATTAACCTAAATGGGGTGAAACCACTTTAGTGAGTTAGATAATTTCATAAGCTTTCCAGAACATTTTTATTTGCTATTTTTAGATTCATAGATCTCAAGATATTCCTTTTCAAAGTTCTAATCAAATTTCTGACAGAGAAATTTACCTATTTTAAGTTTATCAATTAGCACATTTGGCATTTTCATTTTAAATCAGGGAATTACTCTTAATGATCATGGCCTGCATCAATGTGAATATTACATGTTTTACTTGCTACAAGATTTTAATTTACTATTTTTAGGCCTCTGGTTCAATAGCAATTTGCATGGGAAGTGGGCTATCTTTATTATTTCATGTGCTAAGCTAAACTGGTTAGCTATCTTTTCCATTTTAAATCTTTTACACAGATTTTATTTTGGGATTACCAAGTCTTGATCAAAGCAGTACACTAATCATACTAACATGTCATGCCAATAATTACTCCTAAGTAAATCTAGGGGAATTAATATTAACAGCTAAAAACAGAACCCAATATCTGTTTCAGAAGTTTCTCTGAAACAGACTGAACATAGCAACTTTGCCTAATGACTCGAGGATGCTAAGCTATTTAATTTGGAAAACTAAGAGTTGCATCTAAATCTATGAAACTAGATCTTTCCAACCATGCAAAGTTTATAGATTTTGGTGCGGTAGATTTTTCACAAATTGCTTGCAAAGTTAGCTAATCATCTCTGTTATTTCCAGACTTAGCCGTTTTTTTAGAAACAGCCGAATCGGTATCTTGCCGTTGGATCTAGATCCAACGGCCCATGTTCAAAGCAACGGTGGCGACCAAAAATCGGCGGCGCCACCGCGCCGGCGGCACGGGGGTGGATGGATCCTCACCTAGGGGGCTCGGGAGAGGGCGGCGATGGTGCAGAACAGCGGCGGAGGCTTGGGGAAGACGCTAGGGTGAGTTGCAGCTCCTGGGGTGCACGGGTTCGTCGGCGTCGAGCTCCGCGTCGCGTCCGCGTCCTTGGTGCAACTCCGGCGAGCTCCAGGTGACGGTCCTGTGCAAATTACAGAAGGGACAAGGGTGCGGGTGAGTGCGGTGGCCTCGGAGAGTGCGATGGAGGGGTCGGAGGGGAAGAGAGGAGCAGCAGCACGACGAATTCGTGATCGAAGGCAACCTTCGGCTCCGGCGGCATGGTGACGCAGCAGGGCAGCAGCGGCACCATGGCTGTGATTCCGCCCTCCTGGTGGTCCCCTGAGGGGTGTGGAGTGAGGGAGTGGTGCTGGGGTGGAGTGGAGAAGTGGCGAGGCGCGGGTGGCCATTTTATAGCCCGCCGGCCGGTCCATGGTGGACACGGCGCGGGGGTGGTCCAGTGGGCGAGCGGGCACGCCATAGGGGCGGTGCGGGGGCGGCTACGGTGTCGGGGTGCAGAGGAGCAAGGGGGGGCTTCGTGGAGGCGAGCTGGGCGAGCTCGAGGTGGGGGACGGCAGCGGCGTGCTCTGTGCGAGCTCGGGCGGCGCACGGGCACGCACGGGTGTCGAGCTCCCGGCGGGTTTGGGCTCCTGCTGGGCGTGGTGCGGGCGCGAGAGGGGGCAGGAGAGGTGGTAGGGAGCGGCGTTGGGTAGCTAGGCCAGTGGGGGACGGTCTCCTCCACGGCGTGGCAGGGCGGCATGGCCACAGTGGCCGTGCTCCCTGGGATGGCGACGATAAATGCGACGGCTAGGGTTGTTCCCGCGCGGGTTTAAGACGCTGGGCGGGTCCGTGAGGTGCAGGGGAGTGGTGTGGCGCAAGGAATCGAAGAACAACAACTCGAATCCTCCAATTTGATCCGAAGTTCTTCGGTTTGGGGATGAACTCGGGCTCTGCCCTCCAGGTGTTCGACAAAATGTGTCACCGAAATTTTAATTCAAAATTTTGAGTTTTTCTTCCACAATTGGCTCCCTATGTATTAATAGAGATTTTTGGTGCCATGACATAATTTATTTGATAAGTACTTCATGGCACATTTGGTGATTTTTCAATGATAAAGAAAGAATTTAGGATTTTAAATTTAGGTTTTGAAAATATCTTTTGAAGAGGGAAGAGGTACAAGAGTAGTGTGGAGGTGATTATCATGTCACCCTCACTGATTTTTGGTTTAAGAGAAAATATTTATTTCTTACTTAGGGAAAAAAAATTTGTATGGAACTTGTCCCATTATTTCATGTGGTGGTGTTGCTTTTATTTCTTTTCTTTTCATTCACACCTTTGCTTAGCAATCACACACATCAAGCAATAAAACACAACAATACTCACATCACAACCATGACTACACAATTCAAACCACAAGAATTAATCACACCACCATTTCCATAACTAATAGTATTATTTTGTATAAATGATCACACTCAATTATGGCAAGATGATGTTTTAAAGAATGTCTCAACTCATAACTTAATTGTTTTCAAAAAGGTTTGAGAAAGGAAATATGTGGGGTAATATATTTCCCACTAGAGTTGTTTTCAAATGGAGTGAAAATCAGGGTTTATAAAATGGGAGTTGCATATACATGCAAAATATCATGGTTGGCAATAGATAGGAGATAACATATAGATCTCTATATTTTTGGGAACCCATAAGTTTGGAAATACTTTTACTTTCTCAACTAATGGGTATTTTATTTGTTGCTGAAATCAAACATCATTGAAATAGACTTTGGCCAAAATAAGATTGGGAAAGATATATGGAATCTACTCTTGTCATAACATGAGTACCAAGTTTAATATATTTTTACTTGGGCTGGGTTCTTGGATTAATATTTACTAGTCAAACAACATAAACAACAAGTCACACAAGGTCAAACAGAACAATATAAAGAGAAACACAATCATTAGTGGAGAAATTTCAAAAAGTTTTTGTTGGTTCTGAATTTTGGGTCTTGTTAATTCTTATTATAAAATTGGGATGTTACAAATCCTTCCCCCCTTAAAATAAATCTCGTCCCGAGATTTGCCCGGGGGTACAGGGGAGCACGAGGGGACGGGTTTTGAGCTGGCTATTCTTCCGAGGTCGTTGCTTCTTCAATGAGGTCAACAGGTGAGATATTGACAAATTGATGTTGCGAGGTCGTTCCTTGTCGATAATTTTCTCTGATGGGTTCAGATCCTGGATGATAGGGTGGACTTGACGATCGATGCTGTTGGATAGTCTTGGTTGGTTGCTTCCAGTTTCTACTAGGCTGAGGTGCAAGGAACTAACTATTACCACTTTCTGGTCTACCTATTGCTGGTCTTCCCCCTTAAAAAGGGGTTTTTAATCTGTCTTGCTGAAGTTTGCAGCTGGAGTTGACTTGGAGGCATTGTTCTTCTTGAGTAGCTTGACGATCTTCGTCTTGGTTGGCAATCCTTGGTGCTTGGGGTTGGTGCAGATATCACTTCCTGATATTGTCGCCTTACGAGGGTTGCAGGAGGGGACGCGTGGTTTTCAGGATGCGTCGAGTCTGCGTACTCGACTCTCTCCGGTTTCTAGTTAGAAAAAGGATGTTATAAACATCTAAATTCATCTGGACTTGCTTGGTGGTTGAGGTTGTCCACAGCAGGTGCTTACGTCGTTTGATTCTTCTGGGTATTCCATTGGTTATTTGTCTTCATGCTTGTCCTTCTTCAGCTGAGCAAAAGGAGGAACTTCATTGCTGACTTCCTTGGTTCTTGAGCTTCATGAAGCGTTGGTAAGAATCTTAAGAAGTACAGTCTAGATTATCGAGTTTCCAGAGGAAATCTAAAAGTCAGTTCTAGTGTCCCGAGTAGGTGGTTCGGTCTGCTGTTTTACGAGGGTACAAGGGTCGCGTTCTCAGTTAATCCTTAAAAAGTTAGAGAAAGAGCTTCATGTCAACAGTTGTTGCTCGTGCTTTCTTGAATCCTCCTTCGGTGTGATTGGTCGAGGCCAGTTGAAAAGGATGATTGCTAGATAGGTGACGTTGATGGTGCTTGCTTCTGGGTTCAATGATGCGCAGATGGTCTTCAGTGTTGATCGTCTTCGGCCTTGATGATCGTCTTCGGCCTTGATCGTCTTCGTCTTCTCACTACCAACTATATGTGATTCTTTCTACATTACCTCTCTTTTTGTCAAAACTTGTGGTTAGATAAGGCCAGTTAGTATAGCCACAAACTGGGGTTAGATGTTAATTTAGAATTTGGTAAGTGGGCTCAAAAAGTCACGGCTTATTGGACTTTAGAAAAAGGTTAGTGAAGAATCTTCACAAAATCAGCGGTGGGCTAGGGTTCTCACCCATCTTTCCCAAGTTTGCGGTGATAGGTAGGAGTTAGTTTTACTTCACGGGACAATTTAGGTGGGTCAAACCTAGCAAGGTTAGCGCAAGGGATTAAGGTGCTACTAACTGCTCGTCAGGCGGGTAGGTACATGATCCTCTTTGAAACCCATCATTACCGTTGGTCTCTGAGCTCGAATCTTCATAGAAACTCTTATGCACTCCTTGAGTTCCTCTAGTTACCCATTCTAAATGAGTCTCCTTATGTCCTTGTTTCATGTCAAGGTTTGTGGTCCTAGAAGATTAGTTGGTACTATCGTGGACTTGAGTCAGTTGTTACCCTAAAGTTAGATACGATAAGTTAGTGTAGTATTCTTGAAATTTCACAAGTTAATTTTGTGAGGTGGGGGCTCGTGTCTTCACGAGGTTGGCGTACAATTGCAGTTTCCTTCAAGATCTTGACGCACTTGCTCCAGATGGTGCATGAAGTCCATGGTCTGACTTGCCGGTTATGTTACGAAACTTTTCGGCTATTTGGCTAAGGATCGGGGGTCTTTTGTATCTTGCGGAACGGTCAGATCTTGAGATGAGAGGGAAAATTAGTTTAGAAAGATTTTCCTTGGCGGGTTTACATCCGCAACAAGGTACAACTATGGCAAAGAGTTAAAAATTGTTCCTTTTTTTTTTGTTAGGTGGCAAAAGGGAAACTAAACTTTCCTTTTTATCAAAACTCCTTTTCCATCTCACAAACAACACACAAGCAGAGTTCACACAAGCAAGGTGCACACAAGGTACGTCTAGTACCAACGGACGTCTAATACTCGTGGTAGCCGGGGTAACCAAAGTTCCTATCATGAGTTTTTCCTAGGGGTCTTTGTTGAACATTGCTGGTGAAGTCTTCATTTTATCGCCTTAGTCTTCCACTGGAGAAATTGAGGTCGTAGAGGTTGCAACTTGAGTAGAATTGTTGATGTTGAGCTGAGGTCTTCGGAGGTTTGTTGCTTTGTTGACACTGACGATCTTGGCATTTGCAAATCAACCACCCTGAGGTTGAATGTTGAGTATTTGTGATGGAAGCTTCTTCTTGTGGGTGCTAACTAATTAGGTCTCACTTGGGTTCATCGTCAAGTATACTCTTGGTTTTGAACGGGTAAGAGATAACAGAAGATTCTTTGGAAAATCTTAAAATAGAGGGGTAAGACATTGAAATATTTGAGGAGATGAGAGGAGCGAAGCCATTTTTGGACTTCTCTAGATAAAATATATTTTGGTAGTAATATATTTTTTTAACAAAAGTATTTGCTTTCCTAACTAACGTCCATGCTAACTAAGGTCTCCTACAGTCAGGATTGCTCTGATACCAAGTCTGTGGGGACCCCGGACCAGCTGTCCGAAATACCCTTGTGCCTACATCAGCGATCCCATGATCAGTGTGTCGCTGAGCACAATCAAACTGGTAATCAAAGAACATCCATACATACCGAAGGAATTTACTTACTTGATTGAAGTCATACTCTTCACTAGGTACTTGTAGCGGAAATCACCAAAACAACGTGGAGCCCAAGTCATTCGCCTTAACCCTACAGGCAACTGACTGGGAAGCGCCCTAGTTCGCATTGACGTCCTTTCCTTCTCCTCCTTCAAGCTACTCTTCCTTAAAATCTGGCTAAGACAATAGCCAGGGACGAAACCAATATGAGTACAATGGGAATTGTACTCGCAAACTACTCCTCTACTGAGTATGCACCAGTTTTAAGTTGTTTCCTATAGCACTTTTAGTTATTACTCTATCTCTATATCTCTATTGAAAAAGACCTCTATATCTTTGTTGAAAAGAGAAGGATAGACTTTTGTTTAATAAAACTGTGTTTGAAAACTCTATAACTTTATTTGAAAAAGGCAAGAAGAATTTTATAGCTTTTCGTGACCCTTGTATATTTTTCGAAAACATCTATAGCCTTTGTTGGAAAAGAAAAGAAGGCTTTTAGATCTTTTTCCCATAAAATTGTCTTTGTAAAGAGTTTCTTTTTAAAAGTGTTTTTCCCGAAAATAGATGTTTGTTAAAAAAAATAAGAAGTCCCTTTTTAAAAACGTTTTTCCCGAAAAATCACCATTTTGTTTATTTATCCAAAACTCCTCCTTTTTCCCGACCATGTCTCATCATGGTCCATTTATTTTCCAACAACTCATACCACTCTCTTTGGTATAGTTGGGTAACAGCATCTCCACTTTTGTTTCCTTTTCTTAATCTTTTCCAAAACTTGCACATCTTTGTAAAACTTTGCACATGGTCTAGTAGGGCCTCCCAACTGTCCATATCCGAGGACTCGGCTATTCGAATAGTTTTTACCCTCTGCAGAGGTAGCACGCTTTTCCCACACCCATCCGGTAGCTCATCGTGTCTGCCACGTCCCGCCATACAAGGTGTATGCGAAGTTGAGCCACCGGCCATAGCCTTTCCTTTGCTCATGCTAGTATAGAACCCTACCCTTACGATTTCACCATTCCTTCAACACCTAGTACAGGATCCCCCGTCGAGGAACCTAGATGTAAGGACTCGTAGTTTTGCCCGGCGAGCGCGAAGCTCTTCAATCCCGCACAAGCCAACATATTGCCGGGACCCAGGTCAGGGGTTAGAGTCGCCATGCTCATCCCCTCATGCATAACGGAGTCGTCTCCGTCGATGAGGTATCCAGTACTAACACGAGCAAACTATATGACTACGCCCGTTCCCATATTTGGGTAGATGTGGTCGCACAGGTTATTGGTTGGTCGACGTAAGTACTAGGACACAATGTGCATTTTCCATAAACAACACCATTTATCACTTCTCCACCTCAACACCGACGATTCGGCATTTCATCATCAACTAGGTACTTTAAAAAGGAGTTTGGAATAAATCATATTTTTCCCATCCTATAGTCTTAAGTATCTACTCTACATTCTACATAGGGTGATAAAGCAGTTTTCATATCCTTTGTGAAAAGGGTTTTCAGAAAGTCAATACCACTACTTTAGGAACTTGCATGTGCTTAAATTAGAGGTATGTAAATGCAAGCTCAGCGAAGTAGCTTGCCTGTTTTCAGCATAATGTCCCTGGACTTCTCCTCACTGATCAGAGAAATAAACTCTGATTCATCTCCAATAAATCCTTTCCAATATCACCCAGGTAGCGTTTATATCTAGCGTCGCAAAAGGGAAAGAACACAATCAACACACAGTAGGACACTCCAACAACAAACATCAAGTAACACTAACAAACAACAATCATGAGAGAAGATTATTATCTACCAAACAAGTTTGGGCAATCACCAACCCTACTCATGTTTAAGAATTATGAGTAAGAATGTGATTAAGCATCTTTATTTAAACAGGAAATACTTCAGACAAAAGTTAAGCCACTGATTATTCTCCTTACCAAGCTAAGGTAGAGATATTACTAGATACTCAAGCTGGTACTCGTCTTAAAGACAACCAAGTTTAACAAGCAAAGCAATTATATAAATCACACGAAGTAATCTAATCATCAAAATAAACAAGCAGTATATACCATTTCTAAATTACTCAACCAAGCATCACAACAACTATCAAGCATCACACATAGTTACTGCACTCACAAAGCAACACAATTTGATTTCAATTTGACTTCATTAACCATTATTCATTTGCATCACAATTATGGCAGAAACTAGGGTTTCATGTTTAATTGCATAACTTGAGTTCTGTTGGTCACAAAAATATGAATTAAAATTCTACAGATAGCCACTGATTTATAGGAAACAACCCAATTGGATTTATTTCAATTTGAGTTATTAAACTCCCTGTATAAATGTTTTAATCCAGAATGTTGGTTTTCTTGTTTTTGCTACAACTCAAGTTAATTGTATTCAAAAATTAAATACTTTTAGGGGTAACTAGTATTGCTTAAATGTGAACTAACAAAATTGGTTTGACCTCATTTGAATTAGTAGAGTATCAGAAACAAACAAGTTTAGGTTTTATACCTTCTGTGGCATTTTGATTATCATTATTTATTTATTAACCTAAATGGGGTGAAACCACTTTAGTGAGTTAGATAATTTCATAAGCTTTCCAGAACATTTTTATTTGCTATTTTTAGATTCCTAGATCTCAAGATATTCCTTTTCAAAGTTCTAATCAAATTTCTGACAGAGAAATTTACCTATTTTAAGTTTATCAATTAGCACATTTGGCATTTTCATTTTAAATCAGGGAATTACTCTTAATGATCATGGCCTGCATCAATTTGAATATTACATGTTTTACTTGCTACAAGATTTTAATTTACTATTTTTAGGCCTCTGGTTCAATAGCAATTTGCATGGGAAGTGGGCTATCTTTATTATTTCATGTGCTAAGCTAAACTGGTTAGCTATCTTTTCCATTTTAAATCTTTTACACAGATTTTATTTTGGGATTACCAAGTCTTGATCAAAGCAGTACACTAATCATACTAACATGTCATGCCAATAATTACTCCTAAGTAAATCTAGGGGAATTAATATTAACAGCTAAAAACAGAACCCAATATCTGTTTCAGAAGTTTCTCTGAAACAGACTGAACATAGCAACTTTGCCTAATGACTCGAGGATGCTAAACTATTTAATTTGGAAAACTAAGAGTTGCATCTAAATCTATGAAACTAGATCTTTCCAACCATGCAAAGTTTATAGATTTTGGTGCGGTAGATTTTTCACAAATTGCTTGCAAAGTTAGCTAATCATCTCTGTTATTTCCAGACTTAGCCGTTTTTTCAGAAACAGCCGAATCGGTATCTTGCCGTTGGATCTAGATCCAACGGCCCATGTTCAAAGCAACGGTGGCGACCAAAAATCGGCGGCGCCACCGCGCCTGCGGCACGGGGGTGGATGGATCCTCACCTAGGGGGCTCGGGAGAGGGCGGCGATGGTGCAGAACAGCGGCGGAGGCTTGGGGAAGACGCTAGGGTGAGTTGCAGCTCCTGGGGTGCACGGGTTCGTCGGCGTCGAGCTCCGCGTCGCGTCCGCGTCCTTGGTGCAACTCCGGCGAGCTCCAGGTGACGGTCCTGTGCAAATTACAGAAGGGACAAGGGTGCGGGTGAGTGCGGTGGCCTCGGAGAGTGCGATGGAGGGGTCGGAGGGGAAGAGAGGAGCAGCAGCACGACGAATTCGTGATCGAAGGCAACCTTCGGCTCCGGCGGCATGGTGACGCACCAGGGCAGCAGCGGCACCATGGCTGTGATTCCGCCCTCCTGGTGGTCCCCTGAGGGGTGTGGAGTGAGGGAGTGGTGCTGGGGTGGAGTGGAGAAGTGGCGAGGCGCGGGTGGCCATTTTATAGCCCGCCGGCCGGTCCATGGTGGACACGGCGCGGGGGTGGTCCAGTGGGCGAGCGGGCACGCCATAGGGGCGGTGCGGGGGCGGCTACGGTGTCGGGGTGCAGAGGAGCAAGGGGGGGCTTCGTGGAGGCGAGCTGGGCGAGCTCGAGGTGGGGGACGGCAGCGGCGTGCTCTGTGCGAGCTCGGGCGGCGCACGGGCATGCACGGGTGTCGAGCTCCCGGCGGGTTTGGGCTCCTGCTGGGCGTGGTACGGGCGCGAGAGGGGGCAGGAGAGGTGGTAGGGAGCGGCGTTGGGTAGCTAGGCCAGTGGGGGGCGGTCTCCTCCACGGCGTGGCAGGGCGGCATGGCCACAGTGGCCGTGCTCCCTGGGATGGCGACGATAAATGCGACGGCTAGGGTTGTTCCCGCGCGGGTTTAAGACGCTGGGCGGGTCCGTGGGGTGCAGGGGAGTGGTGTGGCGCAAGGAATCGAAGAACAACAACTCGAATCCTCCAATTTGATCCGAAGTTCTTCGGTTTGGGGATGAACTCGGGCTCTGCCCTCCAGGTGTTCGACAAAATGTGTCACCGAAATTTTAATTCAAAATTTTGAGTTTTTCTTCCACAATTGGCTCCCTATGTATTAATAGAGATTTTTGGTGCCATGACATAATTTATTTGATAAGTACTTCATGGCACATTTGGTGATTTTTCAATGATAAAGAAAGAATTTAGGATTTTAAATTTAGGTTTTTGAAAATATCTTTTGAAGAGGGAAGAGGTACAAGAGTAGTGTGGAGGTGATTATCATGTCACCCCACTGATTTTTGGTTTAAGAGAAAATATTTATTTCTTACTTAGGGAAAAAAAATTGTATGGAACTTGTCCCATTATTTCATGTGGTGGTGTTGCTTTTATTTCTTTTCTTTTCATTCACACCTTTGCTTAGCAATCACACACATCAAGCAATAAAACACAACAATACTCACATCACAACCATGACTACACAATTCAAACCACAAGAATTAATCACACCACCATTTCCATAACTAATAGTATTATTTTGTATAAATGATCACACTCAATTATGGCAAGATGATGTTTTAAAGAATGTCTCAACTCATAACTTAATTGTTTTCAAAAAGGTTTGAGAAAGGAAATATGTGGGGTAATATATTTCCCACTAGAGTTGTTTTCAAATGGAGTGAAAATCAGGGTTTATAAAATGGGAGTTGCATATACATGCAAAATATCATGGTTGGCAATAGATAGGAGATAACATATAGATCTCTATATTTTTGGGAACACATAAGTTTGGAAATACTTTTACTTTCTCAACTAATGGGTATTTTATTTGTTGCTGAAATCAAACATCATTGAAATAGACTTTGGCCAAAATAAGATTGGGAAAGATATATGGAATCTACTCTTGTCATAACATGAGTACCAAGTTTAATATATTTTTACTTGGGCTGGGTTCTTGGATTAATATTTACTAGTCAAACAACATAAACAACAAGTCACACAAGGTCAAACAGAACAATATAAAGAGAAACACAATCATTAGTGGAGAAATTTCAAAAAGTTTTTGTTGGTTCTGAATTTTGGGTCTTGTTAATTCTTATTATAAAATTGGGATGTTACAAAATGCAAAAGTGAAAATTGGGCCCATATTTTAGGGTACCAAACTGGGGCTGCTACACCATGATCGGAGGGCTGGCGAGGTAGCGCTTGAGTTCCTCAAAGGCAGTGTCGGCCTCTAGCGTCCACTCGAAGTTGCCTGTGCGCTTCATGATCTTGAAAAATGGCAGGGCTCTCTCGCCGAGCCTGGAGATGAACCGGACGAGTGCTGCCATGCAGCCTGCCAGGCGCTGCATATCTTTTAGGCGCTGGGGCGGCCGCATCTCCTCGATGGCTCTGATCTTGTCGGGGTTTGCCTCAATGCCGCGATGTGATACCAAAAAACCAAGGAGCTTCCCGGAGGGGACCCCGAAAACGCACTTTTTGGGGTTTAGCTTGATGTTGACCTTGCGCAGGTTGATGAAGGTCTCTTCGATTTCGGCGATGAGCGTGCGTTCTTTGCGGATCTTGACGACGATGTCATCGACGTATGCCTCAGCATTTCGGCCCATCTGAGCACCGAGAGACTTGTGGATGAGCCTTTGGAAAGTTGCGCCTACGTTCTTGAGGCTGAAGGGCATGCATACTATCGGGGATATAACCCCGGGTACCCCAGTGTTGGTGGTTTATTAGTATATTAGAAGGAAGAGACAGCAAATAAATAAATATAAGATAAAGGAAAAGCAGAAGAGGGCAGCCTGGGCCGACATTGGCATGGCCCAGGCTGACGTACCAGTCGCTGAGCCGACATAGGTTATGTCGAATTCCCTAATCCGTCTGGGCCTCTGTTTCTCCTGCATGGGCCCCGGTTGGGCCGATTCTCCACTGCTGACATCCCCCGCGGGCCATATCCTCCACACTAGTTCCTTAGGCCAGCATCTCGCCAGGCTAACATAGGCTTATGTCGGCAGCACCACTCCCGGGTCGGCTCACCTTGGCCACTCATCCGGCCGGGCCGGCGCCCAGGCCACCAGGCCGGGTAATCGCCACTACCTCGCCACGCCCCGGTTCTCGTTCGACCGACACCACCGGGTCACTTCTTCGACCGACGCCCAGGCTGCGGAGATACTCCAGGCCGGCATAGCCTATGTCAGCTGGCCAGGTTATCCCGGCCGGCTCACTCTCCGCTCCCGTGCCCGGGCTGGCATACGAAGAACTTCATCACCCCATGGCCGACATAGTTGCCCATCGATGGCACAGGCTATGTCGGTTCTCTTCATCGACTACTCTCCATCGATGCCAGGTCTTGGGCCGCCCATGGCTCAGACCGGCATCGCTGCCTGCTCCCNGGACCCGTGGTCCAAGGTGAGACTACTCACAAATCATCCCAGAGGAAGGCATGTCGATGAAGAGCCCTCCGGGATCGATCTCCCCTCTGGCAGAGTGCCGGGATCAGCTTCAGATTGGACCCCGAACTAGGGTTTTCGGTGACGGCGTGTCGGGGTCGAGTTTCTGGAAAATAATTGCCGCCTCGAAGTTTTTAGGTTAATTGTGATTTTATAGGAGTCGGAGGGGGCCGAGGAGGTGCCCACAGGGCAGGGGCGGGCCCCACCCGCGGGTCCCCCAGGCCGCGGCAGCTACACGCGTGTGCCCTGTGGGTTGCCTCCGAGGCTGCCCTTCGGACTCCGTCTTCGTCTTGGCGTAAAAATAATCCCCGTAAATTTTCGTCCAATTCCGAGAATATTTCCAGAAGTAAATTTCTGAAACAAAAAGACAGCAAAAACATGGAACTGGCATTGGGCATCTTGTTAATAGGTTAGTCCAACAAAATGCATAAAAATGATATAAATAACAGTAAAAACATGTGACAATATCACAAAACTAGCATGGATCACTCAAAAATTATAGATACGTTTGAGACGTATCAGCCTCCCTAATGGGCCACCTCCTAAAGGAGGCAGCCCAATAAGGGGCCGGCCACCCCAAGGGCTGATACGTGTCAAGCGTATCTATAATTTTTGATTGATCCATTCTAGTTTTGTGATATTGTCACATGTTTTTACTGTTCTTTATATCATTTTTATGCATTTTGTTGGACTAACCTATTAACAAGATGCCCAATGCCAGTTCCAAGACGGAGTTTCAGTACAGAGGGCAGCCCTGGGGGCCACCCACAGGGCAGGGACGACCCCCAGCCGCGGCCTACCCTAGGGCGGCGGGTGGGACCCGCCCCTGCTCCTGGTGGGTCCCCTCGCCCCCCTCCGATGCCTATAAAATCATATTAATCCCAAAAACGTCGAGGCGGCCATTATTTTCCAGAGAAGTCACCCCGAGGCGCCGCCACCATAAACCCTAGTTCGGGGGTGATTCTGAAGCTGATCCCGGCACCCTGCCGGAGGGGAGATCGATCTCGGAGGGCTCTTTATCACCATGCCTTCCTCCGGGATGATTTGTGAGTAGTCCCACCTTGGACTACGGGTCCATGGCAGTAGCTAGATGGTAGTATCTCTCCCTTGTGCTTCATGTATTATGATCTTGTGAGCTGTCTAACATGATCAAGATCGATTATTGTAATGATATGTGATGTGTTTGCTGGGATCTAATGGATTATGAAGTTATGATCAGATTGTGCATGATTCTTATATGAGTAATTTATGTTCTTGCATGCTCTCCGATGTGCGTAGTTACTTTGGCCAAGTGATTGTGTGTATCTCCAAGAGGGAGTATTTATGCTAGATAGTGGGTTCATGCCCCCTTTTGTTCCTTGGCACGAGTGACAGAAACGTCTAAGGGCGAGGGTGTGATGTTGCTATTAAGGGTAAAACATCGGTGTTAATGTCTCTTTTGATATTAGTATTGCTTACTTCATGCGCTTTACTTAATGCAAATGTCTGTTGCTTGCAACTTAATATCGTTGGGTGACAGGCTGGATAGCGATCCCACGGTGGACTTTTTAGACAAAGATGCAGTTGGACTCAACGGTCTTTGTTCATTGTCGTGATGCCTACATAAATATTATCATGTTCTCTATGTCATAGGTAGATTAAGTTTGTGTTATAATCTTGTCAATTGCCTAGCTGTAATTTGTTTACCCATCATATGAGTGTTTTATTTACTTGAGAGACTCCACTAGTGAACCCATGGCCCCGGTCCATCTTTTTACATTGATTGCAACCTTTATTCATCACTTTTCATCATCATTACCCCTCTGGTCCACTTTCATATTTTCATCTATTTCACTATACAATTAACCGCTTTGTTTTATGCGAGACCGGAAAGATTGACAACCTTTCTGCCGTTGGCGGCAAAGTAATTGGTTGAGTGTGTGCAGGTCCACGTCTGTTGAACATTAAGCGCCAGAGATCTTCAACATTCACTTTGTTGTTGATTTCAAAGTCCTACTGGTTCGATAAACCTCGGTTCGTTAATGAGGGAAAACTGCTACTTACTACATCCACGGCTTCGCTTGGGGCACAACCCAACGCTACCATCACCGATCATCAAGCAGTTTTCTGGCGCCGTTGCCGGGGAGCGCACTAAAGCTACATAAGAAGATTAGTCCCCGCCAACTCTGCCAGTGCTTGTCAATCATCAAGCAGTTTTCTAGCGCCGTTGCCGGGGACTTTGGAGCTACAGCAAAGGGAGTCTCATATTCTCAATCACTTTACTTTGTTTTTGTCTTGCTTGCTTTTTTTCTTGTTTAGTTTATTTTTCTTGTTGCAAAATTTTAAAACCCCAAAAAATTAGTGTAGTCTTTATTCCTGTCTTGTTATTTTATCTTATCATTATGTCTTCCACTGAAAACACCAAGTTGTGTGACTTTACTAGAACTAATAACAATGATTTCATATGCTCTCCAATTGCTCCACCCGCTATTAAAGCCGAATCTTATGAAATTAAGCCTGCCTTGCTAAATCTTGTTATGAAAGAGCAATTTTCTGGTGCTAGTACTGATGATGCCGCCTCTCATTTAAATAACTTTGTTGAGTTATGTGATATGAAAAAGTATAAAGAGGTAGAAAGTGACATCATAAAACTGAAGCTTTTCCCTTTCTCTTTGAGAGGGAGAGCAAAAGAATGGTTATTGTCTTTGCCTAGAAATAGTATTGATTCTTGGACTAAATGCAAAGATGCTTTTATTGGAAAATATTATCTACCTGCTAAAATCATACAATTGAGGAGTAACATTATGAACTTTAGACAATTTGATAATGAACATGTTGCTCAAGCTTGGGAGAGAATGAAATCTATGGTTAAAAATTTTCCCACACGTGGATTAACTCCGTGGATGGTTATCCAAACTTTTTATGCAGGTTTGAATTTTTCTTCAAGGAACCTCTTGGACTCGGCCGCGGGAGGAACCTTTATGTCCACCACATTAGGTGCAGAAACTAAACTCTTGGATGAGATGATGACAAATTATTCACAATGGCATACCGAAAGAGCTCCAAGTGGTAAGAAGGTAAATTCTGTCGAGGAAATTTCCTCTTTGAGTGACAAGGTTGATATGATTATGTCTATGCTTGCTACCAATCAGTCCTCTATTGATCCTAATAATGTCCACTTGCTTCATTAATTGCCCAAGAAAAGGATCAAGTTGATGTTAATTTTCTCAATTGAAATAACTTCAACAACAATGCTTATCGAAATAATTTTGGAAGTAACAACTATAAGTATTATCCTCCCAATAATGGCAACTCATATGGTAATTCCTATGGTAATTCTTATAATTCTAATAAGAATGTGTCCTCTGATCTTGAAAATGTTTTAAAGGAATTTATCACTTCACAAAGAGCTTTCAACAAAACCGTTGAAGAAAAACTTGAAAAACTTGATAGTCTTGTCTCTAAAGTGGAAAATCTTGATAGTCTTGTCTCTAAAGTGGAAAATCTTGCTCATGATGTTGAAATTTTAAAAATTAGAACCACTCCTCTTCAAGACAATCCTACTAAATATTTGAATGCTCTTTCTATCCAAATTAACAATAATGAGAGGATGTTAGCTCGCTTGCATGCTAGGTGGGCTAGAGAAGAAGAAGAAGCTAGAATTGCTAAAATGAATAGGAAAACTGTTAAAGTTTATACTATCCAAACTACTAATGAGGATCCTCCTAGCCTATTTAAAGATGATGAAATTGATTTTGATAGTTGCAATCTTACTGAAGTCATAAAGTTCCTACAAAAACTTGCTAAGTCACCGGATGCTAGTAAATTAAATATTGCCTTCACTAAACATATTACCGATGCTCTTATCAAGGCTAGGGAAGAAAAGCTTAAGCTAGAAACTTCTATTCCTCGAAAATTACAAGATGGATGGGAACCCACTATTAAGATGAGAATAAATGACTTTGATTGTAATGCTTTGTGTGATCTTGGTGCTAGTATTTCTGTTATGCCTAAAAGTTTCTATGAAATGCTTAATTTAAATCCTTTGGAAGAATGCTATTTAAATGTTCATCTTGATGTTCTTATTGTTGTTAATGATAACTATGTTCCCGTTGATTTTATTGTTATGGACATTGAGTGTAATGCTTCTTGTCCTATTATTTTGGGAAGACCGTTTTTGAGAACCGTTGGTGCTATTATTGATATGAAGGAGGGAAATATAAGATTTCAGTTCCCCCTTAAAAGAGGGATGGAACACTTCCCGAGAAAGAGAAAGAAGCTTCATTTTTAATCAATTATAAGGTCATGCTATGCTCTTGATGTTGCAAAGGCCTCAAAAAAAACTTGATATTTGGCATTGCGCCTAGCTAAAAGGCGTTAAAGAAAAGTGATTGTTGGGAGACAACTCATCTTTTACTTTCAGTTTGTTTTTGCTTTTCTTGAGTCATGGAGTTGTTGCCTCTGTAGCAACTTCATTGTATATATTTTTTTGCCAAGTTTAGCCTCTAATGCATTGAAAGTGCGAGGTATTGTTTTGCTGTCCAGAAACAGATTCTACGCGCCTGTTGCAGAAAATCTCGAACAATCCCTAAATTTTATATTTTTCTGGTATTTTTAGATAGCAAGCCTGATACTTTTATCTATCTTTCGTTAGTTTTGAGTTTTCTGATTTGAGCTACAGAAGTGCCTTGAAAAATTTGATCTTTACAGACTATTCAGTTTTTGACAGATTCTGCTTTTATTTTGTATTCGTCTCTTTTACTATCGTCAAATGTGATACTCTAGAGGTGGAGTGTTATATTGAGGCTTAGTAAACAGTAGCTAATGCCCAATAAAGTTGTTTGCAATTTGTCTTAAGTTGAACACATGTGCATTTTAATTTATGAGCACTAACCCTCTAATCAGTTTATGAGAAGTTTTGTGTGAAGGGAGTTTTTAAGTTCCAAAGGAGAGGATAATGAAGAAATTGAAGATGGATCAGAGCTCAAGCTTGGGGATGCCCCCACAGCACCCCCTCTGAATATCAAGAACCATCAAGCGTCTAAGCTTGGGGATGCCCAAGGCATCCCCTCCTCTTCATCGACTATCATAAGGTCGTCTTCATTGAACTACGTTTTTATCACTTTACGTTTTTTCGAAGCGTACCCATGAGAACACCGGGGTCCTCTTCAGCTTCTTCAGCAGAGACATGGTTCAGACGACCACGGCTGACAGTCATAGCCTTGGCTGCTGGGGTAGAGGGAGCTGGTGCAGGTGTTGCGGTAGCAGGTGCCTTCTGAGGACACTCCCTTGAGTACTGACCCGGCTGGCCACATCTGTAGCAAGTGAGCCTCGGTGGTGCAGGCAGCTGAGGACGAAACCCACTTCTAGCCGCACCCAAGGTCAAAGTAGCTGGGCGAGGCGGAGGTGTCCTGTATCCTGAGGGCCTTGCCACGAAAGGAGCATGGGGCACCGCGCTGTAAGGCACGAAGACCCTGCGCTTCTTGACTTCAGAAGAAGAGGAGCTCTGATTGTCCACTGGAGCTAGCCTCTTGGAAGACTCTAGCTCTTTCCTTCCCTGCTCCAGAGTGAGAGCCTGGTTGTACAGCTCCTGGAAGGACGTGAACTTGAATGGCAGCAATTCATAACGAAGCCGTGGAGTCAGTCCCTTGCGGAACAGATCCTGCTTGTCCTCATCATTGGTCACGTCCTGCGGGGCGTAGTGAGATAGGTGATTGAACTCCCGCCCATAAGCTTGGAGATCCATGCGTCCCTGATTCAGATCCAGGAACTCCCTCCTCTTTAATCCATGATGGGCTTAGGAATGTAAGCAGCTGACGAGGCTGGGACTCGGCAAATCCCTGGGTCGAGTACCCCGGGTTGATTGAGGGGGAGAGAGATGAGCGCTGGTGATGGCGAGATGGCAATCTCGCTAGGGTTTGAGATGGCGGCTATGAGCGTGAGCGTATGCGTTACCCTAGACAAGGGACCCTCATAGCCTTTATATGGTAGGCTAGGTCTCGGGTGAACGGTGCCGATGGCACTTACAAGACGATCGAGGCTGATGACCTAACGTCGACTATCTTGGGCCGCACGTCGTCCTCCTTGGGCCTTCTTGGCCTTCGTCATAAGGCAGATGTTCTTGGCGTGACCCAGGTATCACCACCGTGGGGTAGTCGAAGAGTGACCCCACGACAGTAGCCCCCGAGTGCTTAGTCGAATCGTAGAGTCGGGTAAAGGACTCCTTCCTTCTGGGCACGCCACCAGGTTCCTGAAAGGAACAAATAAAATTGGTCGACTCCGGCCGTTCAGGGCTTATGGAGGATTCCTTAGTCGAAACATCGACTGCAGGGTAAAAACTGCGAGTATTGCTTTGGTCGGTGATTTTTCGACTGCGATTGTTCTGAGTCATTCGGGAGCGCGTACAGCGCTCCCGATGGGAGTAGCCCCCGAGATTAAGCTGAATTGCTTGCAATTGAGGTTAAACTCAATTTTTTCTTCAGTCGAAAAGCCCGCTCCCGATGGGAGTAAAGAAGAGACTCGAGCTGACGGAGTCGCAACTGGCTTTGCGTGACTTACTTTGTACTCGGCCGGTTTGGCTTACTGCTTTGAGTTTTACTCAGCTCATGGAGCTTACTGAATTTCTTTTCCACTCGAATGGACTTGTCGAGTCTATTCAGCTCTTAAAGCTTACTGTATCTTTGTTGCACTCGAATGAATTATCCGGGTGCTCCATCAGCCCGTTGGCTTACTTGCTACGCCTCCGCAGGTGACGTCAGCCTGTAGAGTAAAACTATTAGACTGCTATTGTGTAGCACTAATTTGTAAAAGATATTTTTCCCAAGTGGGAGCATGATTGTACGTATGCTGAGGTGGTTGTAGTCTCCGAGTGAGTAAATTTTATCTTGTGGACAAACCTGTATGGCGCAGTCCCCGAGCGGATCGAGTGCGGCCTAGGTTTTCAAATCGTACCTGTGCGGTGCAGCCCTAGAGTGGATCGGGTGCGACCTAGGTCTTCGAGTTGGACCTGTGTGGCGCAGCCCCCGAGCACGTCAGGTGGCGGCCTACGTTTGTCTTAGACCCGTACAGCGCAACCCCCGAGTGGTTCGGATGGCGGTCGAGGATTTTCGGGTTGGACCTGTATGGCGCAGCCCCCGAGTGCTTCAGGTGGCAGCCTAGGTTTGACTTAGACCTGTACAGCGCAGCCCCCGAGTGGTTCGGGTGGCGGCCGAGGATTTTCGGGTTGGACCTGTATGGCGCAGCCCCCGAGTACTTCAGGTGGCAGCCTAGGTTTGACTTAGACCTGTACAGCGCAGCCCCCGAGTGGTTCGGGTGGCGGCCGAGGATTTTCGAGTTGAACCTGTATGGCGCAGCTGTGGCGGCCTAGGTTTTGACTTAGACCTGTACAGCGCAGCCCCCGAGTGGTTCGGGTGGCGGCCGAGGAATTTCGGGTTGGACCTGTATGGCGCAGCCCCCGAGTGCGTCAGGTGGCGGCCTAGGTTTTGACTTAGACCTGTACAGCGCAGCCCCCGAGTGGTTCGGGTGGCGGCCGAGGATTTTCGAGTTGAACCTGTACGGCGCAGCTGTGGCGGCCTAGGTTTTAACTTAGACCTGTACAGCGCAGCCCCCGAGTGGTTCGGGTGGCGGCCGAGGATTTTCGAGTTGAACCTGTACGGCGCAGCTGTGGCGGCCTAGGTTTTGACTTAGACCTGTACAGCGCAGCCCCCGAGTGGTTCGGGTGGCGGCCGAGGATTTTCAAGTTGGACCTGTATGGCGCAGCTGTGGCGGCCTAGGTTTTGACTTAGACCTGTACAGCGCAGCCCCCGAGTGGTTCGGGTGGCGGCCGAGGATTTTCGAGTTGAACCTGTACGGCGCAGCTGTGGCGGCCTAGGTTTTGACTTAGACCTGTACAGCGCAGCCCCCGAGTGGTTCGGGTGGCGGCCGAGGAATTTCGGGTTGGACCTGTATGGCGCAGCCCCCGAGTGCGTCAGGTGGCGGCCTAGGTTTTGACTTAGACCTGTACAGCGCAGCCCCCGAGTGGTTCGGGTGGCGGCCGAGGATTTTCGAGTTGAACCTGTATGGCGCAGCTGTGGCGGCCTAGGTTTTGACTTAGACCTGTACAGCGCAGCCCCCGAGTGCGTCAGGTGGCGGCCTAGGATTTTCGAGTTGAACCTGTATGGCGCAGCTATGGTGTTAGTCGCAGGTATGTTTCGACTGCCATGAGGGCAGCTCCAGGTGTTTTGGGGACGGGTATCCCGTCCGTGTCTTCAGTCATGTATGACGATTCGAGGTTGCGGGTGATTCCGGCGCGTTCGGCCTCTGTCATCCGGGGCACGCGGGCCCTGTGGCGTCTTGCTCCTTGCGAGACCTCTGTCGAGCCATCAGTTAATGAATAAGCGGCCCTCCTGGCACTCGACGCGTCGGCTTCCTCCTTGCGTCGGAGTAGCTCGGCCTTCTCTGCGCGAAGTCCTTCGCCTTCCTTCTGCAGCAGGTACTGGACCACCATAAGGTCCTCTCGGGGTGCGTCTGGTGGGGGGTACATGCCCTCCTCAATGTGCTTCAGGGCTCTGATTGCCATGTCGCGGGTGATGGTGAGTCGCGTCACCTGGTCCGGCATGACCACCTCCAGTGGATATGCGGGTTCGTCGCCGTTGGCCCGCGACGGGCCGGCCATGTAGACTTGTGCGGGGTAAATCTGGGAAGTGGGGCTGATGCTTCCACTGCTGCTTCCTTCATCCGAGCCGTGCTCGGAGTCGAAAATGGCTGCAACGTGGTTGGTACCACAGTCGCCATTGAGGCTCTTTCCGTAGAGTTTCGCGACCTTCACCGCGGACGCGAGGAATGGAGTCGCTGTCGTCGACGCGGGTGCGATTGGCTTGCGGACGATCTCGCGGCGCGAAGGTGTGGCTGACGTAGTCGGAGTTGATGTAGATCTTGGCCTTGCCCGCGACGCGATCAAGGTAGTCGAAGTAGACTTGATCCGCACAGGGGTCGCAGTCGATGCGATCTCCTTGGCAGCCGGAGATGCGGGTGTCGTGGTCGCGTTGGGCGCGATCCCTGCCATGGAGGCAGTTGGTGTAGTCGAGGCGAGCGCGATCTTCGCGGCAGTCAAAGATGCGATCGCCGCAGTCGCGGTACATGCGATCACGGCAGGTGATGACGTGGTCATTGTAGTCGTGGCAGATGCGATCTTCGCGGCAGTCGAAGATGCGATCGCCGCAGTCGCGGTAGATGCGATCACGACAGGTGAAGGCGTGGTTGACGTAGTCGAGGCAGATGCGGGTGTCACCACCGCGAGTAGCGCGGCCGCCGTAGATCGGAGTGTTCCGCGGCTGTCTATGAGGTAGTGCATGGTACCAAAGGTGGTCCACATACCTTCACGCAGTTCAGCGTACACCGAGCGATGGGCCGACGGGTGGCTGATGTACTCGAAGGAGCCGAAGCAGATTGGCTCCCTGGTGCAGGCGTCGATCTTCAAGGTTGATGGGGCCGGTGCGACCATGGTCCCAGCGCTCGTTCTTTCCCACAGATGGCGCCAATTGATGAGGCTGAGACTCGACAAATCCCTGGGTCGAGTACCCCGGGTTGATTGAGGGGGAGAGAGATGAGCGCTGGTGATCACGACGGCTAACAGGCGAGGCGTTTACCCAGGTTCAGGCTCCCGGAGGATAAAACCCTACTTCCTGCTTGTCTGGTATTGATGTTGAGTGTGGCTACAATGGCGAGATGGCAATCTCGCTAGGGTTTGAGATGGCGGCTATGAGCGTGAGCGTATGCGTTACCCTAGACAAGGGACCCTCCTAGCCTTTATATGGTAGGCTAGGTCTCGGGTGAACGGTGCCGATGGCACTTACAAGACGATCGAGGCTGATGACCTAACGTCGACTATCTTGGGCCGCACGTCGTCCTCCTTGGGCCTTCCTTGGGCCTTCGTCATAAGGCAGATGTTCTTGGCGTGACCCAGGTATCACCACCGTGGGGTAGTCGAAGAGTGACCCCACGACAGCAGCACAGAAGGCAGTGCGGAATTCAGCCCAGGTGAAGACATAGCCAACAACATACATAGCCGCATGGCTTTCCCACCAAGAACTAGCGGCTCCATTTAGAAGGTAGGTCGCAAAGTTCACTTGTTCAGCAGCCGGAACATGTAGTGCGGCGAACTTGCGCTCAAGAGTACACAACCAATCATCAGCATCCAGGGGCTCTTTAGCAAAAGCGAAAGGGGGAGGTTGGGACCGCAGGAACTCATTGAAATTGTTGCAGTCATTGTTCCTTCGTGCACCCTGCTGCACCAACTGCTCGAGCAGACGCTCGTTGCGCATGCGGTTCTCTTGAATGGCCATCAGAACCTCCGCCATAGAGGGTGGTGGCGGTGGCTCAGCATCGCTTTGGCTACCACGACGGGTAGGAGCCATTCTGGAGATTTGAACAAGGACACAGTTAGTATCTACCTCCGAATATTTAGGATCGAGCATTAGCGTCCTCCCTAGTACAGAGACTTGAGATGGCACTAACTCAAGTAAACAGAACAAGACAACCACAGCTGACATCACGTCAACGCGGCGGAAGCAAATAGAAGCAAAAGACTCGAGACATACACTGGACGGTAAGAACCCTACCCCGAGAACATTAAACTTTGACACAACTATTAAAACAAATAGAGCTAAGATAACTCATAGATTAGAGTGATACCAGGTAAGGAGTAAAAAGAATCCTAAGATGGTTTTCAGAACTCATTTTTAGGTTATAAATAATTTTCATAAACACTAGACTCAACATCGACCAATAGAAGGGTTTCCTACAGGCAGTCCTGCTCTGACAATTTGTAGCGCCCCGACCCCGGAATTATACAGAGATGCTATGTAACCCACAGGTCATGCTACACAATCGAAGGTTACTGGGGTTACCACTCCCAGGTCAAAACCTTTGGCAGGCGTGCTCGGAATGGATCATCGGCAACGCAACACCTCGATCATGCCATAATCACTGGCATAGCTATCAATGCATAATAGAGAGATCAAGACTGCGAAACATCTGGCACATCACAGACTCTACGACACAATGAGATCATAGTTCAACTCATATAATGAGAAAGGTAGCAAAATACACATCAGAGGTCACAGACCCAACATTACATCATGCGGAAGCGAATTTAGTTGTCTAAGCAACAAAATCCAAATTATGGCCTAAGAGGCCTACAATAACATATCCCAGCCAGCCTGTTCTGAGACGTCCCAAGCTGCCACCTGGGAATCCCAAACTACTCGTCGATGTCAACAAAGAACCCACCTTCCTGTTCGGTGACGTCCTCCGCTGAAACAGAAAATAATCAACAAAGCAAGGCTAAGTACGACGTACTCGCAAGGTTACTAGGGCTATATACACTCAGATGATTGGCTTCAAAGCTGTATAGTAGTTGTTTTGCATAAAGCTAGTTTTCCTTTTTAAAGACAGGACTCATGGCATCGACTACTCAGAAAGTTTTTCGAAAGGGGATAAGATAGTAAAACTTTCATTATTCAGTTCACATCGAACCAACAATATCCAGATTCCACCACTCATCTCCACCAAGGCACTCCCTCGAATCACCCTCGAGGAAATGAACCTTCACTCTCAGGTTGCCATATTTTATTAGGTTCATGTTTTATATGATCTCATAATCTATTCCCAAGTTGTCCATGACCGTGGACACGGCTTTTTGAAAAGATTAAACCCTGCAGGGGTGTACTAGTTTAACCATAAGTACCGTTCGGCTCACATGTTTAGCTCTCTTCCGGGGAAAGCCGGCAGAGTGGGAGCGGTTAAACCTTACCTCGCATGAGACTATCCAAGGATCATCGTGATGACATGACAAGTTCAGTGCCTATTTCAACACCCTGTCCCATCGCCACATCCTAAACACCACCGTCCTCATCGCGCCTTCATCCATCATGCAACTCACACGCAAATGGAAAGCGCAAACTAGAGGACCCTTGGATACGCCTGCACAAGTTATTCGGTCAGTAAGGGGCCCATACCCCCACCGATGGGAGCACGCTCGATCTTGGTTCAAGAGACAAGAACTCGCAGCTAGGCGGCAAGAATGAGACAAAACACCACCAACCCCGATGGCAACTCATCCAAGCCTTTAAGCATTTTAATTAAGTACCACAGGTTTCCATATCATCCGAACATTCCATTACTTCTCAACATGGAAAAATAATCACCGGACGACTAAGCATTCGACTAAGCATGGCTAAGCATAAATATAACTGATGTGATTACTCAGCCCAACATATCAAACCTATGGATAATAGGAGGGAAAACATGTAATGGTGTAGGGAACTATGCAATTAATAGGATACTCTATCCATCGACCAAAAGTGACATTGGAATCGAATGCATGCAATATTATGGTGGAGAAAATACTTGTGTAAAACAATAGGATGAGATATTCACAGAAGGTTAGGTTATCTCTTGCCTTACTGATGGGGCTGATAGCACGGATCGTCGAGGTATTGTGGTGGAACCTCGACTCCTGAATCTACCGAAACACAAACAGTAACAGGAGAACAATAAATAACACGAATACAAAAGGTGCAATGCACACTCATGATGCGATGGTCAGATTATGCACTGAAATGGTCTTGGGCATGACCCACAAGTTAAATAGAACCCCGGAAATAAATATCGAAATTAACGGGTTAAAATTCCATACTTAACTTAATGAATTAAGTTATTACCCAAAATGTACAGTACTAAAATATGAGGTCTACATGCATGGAAATGACATTATTAGATAGGTATTGTTATGCTGATCATTTTGGTACCTCGTTTGCAATTTTTGAACCAGTATTTATTAAGTTATGATTTTCCCAAATATTAATTTAAATCTGCCCTTTTTTTATTCATTAATTAACGGCAATTTAATTTGTTCAAAAGGTCATGGAAATGGTACCAACTGGTAGAGTTTATTTTTCTGAGCAGTTTTACATATTATTTGCATTTTTCTGAATTGGTCTATATTCTGCCATTTTAGTTATTTTAATTAAACAACAGAAAAATTTAATTAGTTGATCCATACAGTAGGCCGGAACAAGGCCCGGTACTACCGACCATGGTTCGGTCAGTACTTCCGGAAAACTGCCCGGTAGTACCGGACAAGTCGGTACTTCTGGAATAAAACAAGAGGTATCCAGTACCAAAAGAACTTATCCCGGAACTACGCTCGGTACTACCGTCCATGGTCTGGTCGGTACTACCGGCTGTAACATCCGTACTACCGGCAAATATTTACCGAGCCGAGGCAACGACCGGCGCGCGCGCACGGTGACCGTGCGCAATGTCGAGCACACACTCGACGGTGCAGGGCGCGCGAGGACGGGTTACTGGTCGCGTGCTTCGCACCGTTCTACGAAGGACCAACCGCGGGCGGCGCTGCTACCTAACGGTCGCCGGAGGGGCGAGCACGACGGTGACTAGCGGCGGCAAGACGGCGAACTAACCGGCGAACAAAAAGAGAGGGGGAAAAAGAGGAGGTCCAGAAGGTCGGTGAGCTCACCCTGAGCGTGAACAGCAGGCCGGAGAGGGGCGAGGAGCTCGGACGGCGACGAGCCCGAGCTCGAACGGCGGCGGTCAGAGGCGGAGGAGGCGACGAAGAAACGGACAGAACAGTCGATTCCTGGCGCCCCTCTTCGATTCCTTAGACGGGGAGGTAGACGACGATGCAGCGGAGCGGATGGTGGTCTTCGATCTGCTCGACGGTGACCCTAGTGGCGGCGATGCACGAGGGACGGCGGCGGGCCGACGACGTTCATGGCTTAGGGTTAGGGTTTCGGGAAACAAGAAGAATGGGGGGGAGCAACGAGAGAGCAGGGCGTCGGCAGCCCTCTTAACCACCAGGCGACACGGCGGCAGCGAGTGGGTGCGGCGGGGACGTGCAGGACCTCGCTCGGTCGCTACAGGAGGAAGGAGATGATGTTTTTGCGCATAACCCCCTGGCTGCTTAAAAGTTTATTACAACTTGGTCCAGCAGCCCATTAAGGATTTAAATTGAGGCACTTAAACATTTTATAAAATCTGAGAAAAATTACATAGCAAGTATATTACAATAAGAAGCTGTCATAAAAGTTTCAGCTCATTTGGAAAATATTTTATGTGTAACTTATTTTAAAAATGCTCACAAGCATTTTGGGGTGTTTGTTAACTTATTTAATTTGGAAATTAGATTTTCTTTGCAAGATTTATATTTTGAACTCTAGGAACTTCCTGGACAAATATGGAAGTTCAAATTGAATTTCTGTTTATCCATCAACATTCACCATCATTGATTTAGTAATTGTTGCCATAGCATTATTTCCTGTTAAGCAATTTAAGTATGGATGCCATGATGCAATGATGAGATGATAGAAAAGAAAAAGTGAAAATTTGGTTCAAATTTTAAAATGCCAAGTTGGGGCTGTTACACTCCCTACCGGCCGGTGTGGCCCTCACCTCCTTGTCGTCGCCGCCCTCCTCCCCAAGCTCTCGATCCGCTTCCCCGCCGACGCCGTCCTCCTCCCCGTGCTCTCTGCTTCCCCACCGGCGCCTCCCTTTTCCTCTAGGTTCCTATATATACCGAATTGTGAAATTAGTATTAGTGTAGGAAAATTGGTAATGCAAAATTCTTAGTGTAGCAAAATTTCAAATGTTGAAATGGTGCTTGTGTTAGTGTTAGAAAATTTCAAATTTAGTGTTAGTGTTAGAAAAATTCGAATTTAGGGTTAGTGTTAGTGTAGCAAAATGCAAAATGCAATGCAAAATTAAAAATGAAATGCAAAATGAAATTAGGGTTAGTGTTAATGCTGCTGGTTGTTGTTAGGGTTAGGGTTTGGTAATGGTTAGGGTTTAGGAAAAACTGAAATGGAAAATGAATATAGAATATATGTATATAAATACCTGTATAAGCATCTGTATAAATACGTAGTACATATAAAAAAGACAGAAATATATAGCCGTGGCGCATCACCAACTCTAGCCGTGGTGCACCTTAGCCGTGGGTATGCTTCCTTAGCCATGGCGCACATATGTGCCTGCGCCACGGCTAACTACTCGTGGCGCATTAGGTATTATGCGCCACGGCTAACCTACAATACCCGTGGCGCAACACTCTGCCTGCACCACGGGTAAAAATTACCTGTGGCGTGGCAATCCGTGGCGCAGGCCCCTGCGCCACGGCTAACCCTTTTTGGTGCGCCACGGGTATCATTTTCTGTGCTAGTGACTAAGGCAGTGCAACCAAACATAGTACAAGAAGATTCCATTGCACTTCAACCTAAAGACAGAAAAACCTATGCACTCTAGGGATTGTAAATAAAATTGTTGAAACATATCGACACGACTAGCAAAACTATGAAAACATTTTGTGATTTGGAGGTTGGTTCAAAATATATTTCATTTTTTTGTATTTGAATCTATGAAAAATGGGAAAAAGCTCGGCGACCTCCCACCAGGGATCTCACCCACAAAAAATTGAAAGCATGATCCTTCTACCGGTATCCACGCATTCATCCTCTTCAGTTCGACAACACTCTGCCATCCAAAGAGAGAGAGAAGCTAGAGTACGTCAGCCTTCTGGCGTATGGTGTAAACAACAACTACGAGAGAGAAATGGAGAGGCAGTTATGAAACCAATTGGTGCAGGAGGAGGTGGTTGTCCTCCTCTCCTTTCTATAGGTGGGGGTGGAGCATGAGTTGAAGGAGGGGCTCTCTTCCCAGTTTTGACGAAGGCGAGATCCAATCTCTTACCCTTGAAGATCGAACAAACGCGTTTTGTCGGTGCAGGGGTTGGCTAGTCGATCCCCGCAACTAGACTCATCTAGTCGCGAGGAGATGTATTTCCTCGAAGATCCAATCCGATGAAGTGCCACAATGGGCAGCACCTCCGCGGTATCCACACGTACAACTTGATGAAGACTTCCTCTCCTTGATCCCGCAAGCGAGGAGGAAGTGGCTCGTGAGATCTCAGCAGCACGACGGCATGGTGGTGGATATGGTGGAGAAATTCCTGCAGGGCTTCGCCAAGCAGCTGCAGGAGAGAGGAGGGAGAGGAGAGGGAGGCCGGCGGCTAGGGTTCCATGGTGGAGATTGCGGCAGCCCTCCGGGAGGGGTGGCGCAAGAGGTGGAGGTGGAGGAGCATAGAGGGGTGCAGCTAGGGTTTGCAATGGGCAGCCCTAGGGGTGCCGCACCCCTCCTCCTTTTATATGTGGAGGGGGCAAGGGGGTGCGCCCCAAAACCCTTCTAGGGCCGGCGGCCAAGGGGAGCCTTGCTCCCCAAGGCACCCCTTAGGGTTTGCCCCTCCCCTTTTGCTTATTGTGGCCGGATTGGCCCATGTGGGCCTTTGGGTGGTGCGGCCAGCCCAAGTGGCTGCTTCACCCCCTTTGGTCCATGTGGGCCCCCATACATTATGTGGGTCCCACTTCTAGACTCCTCTAGAACTTTCTAGACCTTTCGGTACCCTATGCAAATATTCCGGAACTTTTTCGATACCTCCCGAAACCACTTTCCTTATATGAATCTTATTCTCCGACTCTTCCGGATCTCCTCGTGACGTCTAGGATCCCATCCGAGACTCTGAATCATCATTCGTTCATATCATCAAAAATCTCATCGCTAACCCTAGCTACATCGGAGCGTTAAGTGTGTGACCCTACGGGTTCGAGAACATGCAGACATGATCATATCAATAATCAATAGCGGGACCGGGATGCCCATATTGACTCCTACATATTCAATGAAGTTCCTTATCGATTGAACCACGATGCCGAAGATTCTTAGTCTCGTATACGATTCCCTTTGTCTCATGATATTTAACTTGCCCGAGATTCAATCGTCGATATCTCCATATCTAGTTTCATCTCGTTGCCTGGCAAGTTCTCTTTACTCGTCCATAATATAGGATCTCCGTGATTAACATTTAATCACATGGTTGCAACCTTTCTGATGCTATATTACTAAGAGGGCCCAGAGATATCTTTTCCGTCACAAGTAAGGACAAATCCCACTCTTGATTCATGTCACCCAACAAATACTATCGGAGATACCTGAAAGCCATCTTTATAATCACCCAGTTACGAAGTGACGTTTGATGTCCACAAAGCATTCTTCCGGTAAACGGGAGTGACATAATCTCATGGTCTAAGGAAACTATACTTGGCATACTAAAAGTGTTGGCAATGAAACTTGTGTGACACGATCAATTGCAACTCTTTATTATTTGGGTCTTGTCCATCACATCATTACTCCTAATGATATGACTCCGTTATCAAGTGACTATGACAAGTCCATGGTTAGGAAACTCTAACCATCTCTTGACTAACGAACTAGTCCGGTAGAGGCTTACTAGGGACAACTGGTTGTTTATATTCCACACATGTATTATGTTTCCGGTTAATACAATTATAGCATGGATAATAAACTATTATCATAAACATGAATATGATAATAAACCATATTATTATTGCCTCTAGGGCATATTCCCAACAGTCTCCCACTTGCACTAGAGTCAATAATCTAGTTTAGATTTTCTCGATCCAACACTCCTGGTGTCTAACACTCACGCAGTCTCAGTGCTGATCATGTTTGCTCGTGGAAGAGGTTATGTCTGTGTTCTGTACTATACAGTTCTTTATGTTCTTTGCAAAATGTTAACGTGACATAATTTGACATTACTTTATCATCTCATGATAAACCTATTATCATCACATGATAATTCTCATCATCACATGATGAATATAATATATTTGGTTAAAGAGTGATATTTTTCGTTTCCCATTATGCCTACATGATGTATGATCAGTCAAAAGGAACTTTCACATAACATGTGTGCCTGGAACTCACTCAGTCTTGAAACAAAATTTCTCAAACCATATATTATATCTTTTAATCCTTGAATTAATCATATACTCCTATATGTTGTAGACTCAACAAATCGACAGTGCAATCATGTCGCTTCGATATTTTTGATCACGCTTTCGCTGCGCTTCTGACTTTAAGAGATCTCCAATCTAGTTTGGTTTTATGACTTTCAACCAAGTCCACCAATCTCTAGATTCTATTATCTCAACTCCATGAAAAATGACTCCTCATTTAACATGTTCTTCTAACCAAGAACTTGGGTCACATATCGTCAAATACAAACACATGGTTCTTATATGTTTAGACCTATGAACAATTCATAGTGAATTCTAACATATCCTCCAACCATCATTTTTGTACTGAGTTATCAACTCAATGTTTCACCTATTTCTCACAAGCAAAATGAACCTTTTTTCACTTGTTCATTTTGAACTCCTTCAAAATCCTACTTAGGTAAAACATCCTGACATAATGTTATCAAACATATCTATCCACCATAGATACATCTATCTCCATAGATATTTTACGTTTCAAATTAACTTCATAAGTTATATGTTGGTTCCTGACTCATTTATCGACAAAATACGCATCTATCTCCATAGATATTTGACATTCAAATTAACTTCACAAGTTATGCGTTTGGTTCCTGAAATATTTACAACATTTATGAAATCTCCATTTCATATAAACAAGATGTTGTAAACTCCCACTCAAATATACACCATAAACATATTAAATTGTGAAAACACTTTGGCTCCCACTCAGAAATATGCTATCCTTATATTTGACCATGATTTAACTAGCTCCCACTCAAACATATGTCACCACATATTTTGATCATGGAAAATAGTTTCTGCTCTAACTTAACATATGTCGCCACATATCTTAATTAGATCCCACTTAGTTTCTTATGCACTTTCTCGATATTTTGGACACCTCCAAAATTCTTAATTAACTATTAATATCGAGAACTCTTTATACGAATGCTAGTACTTTGCTAGCATAAATCCTTTTGACTTTAAGCACAACTACACCATGTAGTTAACAACATTGAATATGTTAAAGAGCTTTACCTCTTGTGCTTTTGTCCAGTAAGTTTTATTTATTCCTTACAAACCCTTTTGAAGAATAAATATGTGAAACAACGCTTTCACAAAATCAAGTAACAATTACTTTCTGATTTAAACTTAACATAGGATGAATCTTAGTCATTTTCGTATTTAAGGCTTCTATTTCTTCTTTGTAGTTTCGTAGGTATGTCTTGTTTCTCAAACATGACAAGTAAATCATGAATATTATTTTGTAACCTGACAAAATTTTATATTCTTGAATCCTACTTTTCTTTAAACAAGCTAAACCGAAATTCAATGATCACCATCATTAATTCCTTCATGTGTCAAGTTTTAACCAACATAGCACTTTACATATGTGCCACTCGATACATAAACAAGCAAGGTTTTAGCTTTTCCATTTTATTCCATCAATTCTTTTATCAGTGAAACCTTTTCACGATAAACCACTAAAAACACTTAGCACAACCAACAAATTGGTTTGCCCCTTTTAGTCTCATATTGTGGAGTCACATTCATAGTCATACTTATGAATATACTACAACATTATTCGCAATAGTCTCTAATTATCTCATAATTACCACGACTTCCCATAACTCATATGGAATCGTTTATGCAAATCATTAAATAGATCCTTATTTCTAAACAGAGTGTTTATCAAATAAATCTAAATGGTGTTATCAAACCCCGAGGTAAAACCCTTCTTTGAGACCACACAATATCAAATCGTGTGTGATTACAATATCTTAGGACATATCAAACGCCTTTGAATATTCTAAACATTGTAATTTGTGATAACACTTCTCACAAGTCCACATACCAACATATAACTCAAATATTTTGTCTCTTTTGATCTAATAAAAAAGACTCAATTTTCTTGTTAACTTAATATCCTAAACTCTAGAAATTTATTTGATCTCATCAAATATCATAACTCGAATAAATACACCTATTTAATCATTTCATTTATGATGGAGTACACAAAATAATGACATCTAACATTTGCTGAAAATACAACCAACACTTGTGTTTATTTTCGGCAACTCATGGCACTCTTACAAAGGGTGGCATTTTAGTCATACTCCTTACAATAAGGCGCATGTGTTAAACATCAAAATGTTCTTCACAATACTTTAGCATGAATAATATGTCATTATTAAGTTTTAGATATCTTTTAGTATGTTTCTTATTTATAAATGTTCAACCAATTTATCATTTAGATTATAATAAGAATAATACACTTATAATCGAAACTTGTGATTTCCAAAAAGAATTACTCATGAAAATAGAACAACCATTGTCTTTAACATGAATAACCGTCTCACTTAAGCAAAACACACTAATCAAAATCACAGTTAGTTCGATTACAAAACTTATTCAAATCCTCTAATCCAAACGATAAATGTAGAGACAGATCGTTGCCAGCATCAACTCCTTGATTGCCACCATTCCGCAACATCTTCCTAGATCCTTTATGCGAAATCTCAAGCAGCAGGTTCTGTTTTCATAAAACAGAATGAGTATCAAATACTTATCGAAACCGCCACAATTGCAATTTGGACTTAAACACTTATAAATTGTATATCAATATATACTTTCTGCATTGTCAACTTCTCTTGCTATGGGTTCCACTTTGACATGATGCAGCCGAGACACAAACTCATAGAAAGTGATCAGATCCCTTCCCATGACATAGTCTCCGACATAATTCTTGAAGCTGGGGAGAAGCTAGCTTATCACCCCATCTATCGCGAAACCGTCATTCATCTCGTGGTTCCAAACAAGCACTAGACGATGATGTATCTCATGCATTATCCTCAGGTGTTGTTCCAAGCAAGTGTTCTCTTCCATCTTGAGTGAAAGAAAACCGTTCAGACATTCGAACTTTACAATTCTAACTTGTGCTGAAAATCTATTTTTCAGCTCACCAACAATCTCCATTGCAGTCAAGTTCTTGAATTGTCTACTTAGGTCAGAATTCATGAAGGTGCACATCATCCACTTGACTTTCAAGTAGGTGGTTCAAAACAACTCTATGTACTCTTCATAGCTTGCAGAAATGTTTGGGTTTATCTCCTATTGGTTCTTCTAGCACGTCAAGCAGGTCATTGGTGTGTAGGACTTCTTTATGATGCAGGTACTACTCAACAAATTTGACCCATCGAGACGCAGTTTTTAGCAATGAACAGACTACCGTAGTCGACCATGATCTACAAGGATTTTTGCAAAGACATCTTAGGACTTTTGTTTATGATAATTTTAGTTCATCTTAATCAAAATTATTACATGAACTCCCACTAAACTCAACATCTCTCTGGTTGTTTTAGTGACACACAATCCAAATCCACTACACCACAACCGATCATCACGTGAGATGATGTAGCTTCAATGGTGAACATCACCATGTTGATCATATCATCCATATGACTCGTGTTTAGCCTTTCGGCTCTTGTGTTCCGACGCCATGTCTGTACATGCTAGGCTCGTCAAGGAAACCGTAGTATTTCCGCGTGTGTAAATCTGGCTTACACCCGTTGTATGTGAACGTAGAATCTATCACACCCGATCATCACGTGGTGCTTCGAAACGAAGAACTTTCGCAACGGTGCATACTAGGGAAGAACACATCTTGATATTAACGTGAGAGATAACCTTATCATGCTTCCGTCGCGATCACATCTAAGCATAACAATAAGGTGCATAAAAGGATTAACATCACATGCAATTCATAATTGTGATATGATATGGCCTTTCTTCTTGTGCCATTGATCTCCATCTCCAAAGCACCGGCATGATCTCCATCATCACCGACATTGTGGCGCCTCCTCCATGGTTGTCCACCAACTATTGCAACTACAACTAATGCTACTCTTAGGAATAAAGTAAAGCAATTACATGGTGATTCAACGACACGCAGATCACATAAAATAATAGACAACCATATGGCTCCTGCCGGTTGTCGTACTCATCGACATGCAAGTCGTGAAAGATTACAAACATGATCATTGCATACATTATCACAAATCACACATTGGCCATACCACATCACATGACCCCCTGCCAAAACAAGTTAGACGTCCTCTACTTTGTTTATGCAATTTTTACGTGGCTTGGGTCAACGAGATAGAACCGTTCTAATCTACGCAAAAACCACAACGGTGATATAGTAGTTGCTTATTTACTCATCCTTTTGAAAGGCCTTCCATTGAAAATTGCATCTTCACTAAAGTAAGAGAAACAGACACCCGCCAGCCACTTATACAATACAAGTTGCATGTCAAACGTGGAACCGGTCTCTCGTGCGTGGACGAGTAAAGTTGGTCCGGGCCGCTTCAATCTCACAATACCGCAAAGATGCAAAGTGCACGCTAAAAGGTAGCAACATAAAATATCAACGCCCACAACTCCTTGTGTTCTAATCGCACCAACATCTACGAATAGATCTAGGCTCTGATACCACTGATGGGGTCGTTGCATAGAAAACAAAAATTTTCCTACGAAACAAGCGGAAGAAACCCCATGATCTAGATCTATTAGACGATGGTAGCGAAGGCGAGATCCAATCTCTTACCCTTGAAGATCGAACAAACGCGTTTTGTCAGTGCAGGGGTTGGCTAGTCGATCCCCGCAGCTAGACTCATCTAGTCGCGAGGAAATGTATTTCCTCGAAGATCCAATCCGATGAAGTGCCACAACGGGCAGCACCTCCACGGTATCCACACGTACAGCTTGATGAAGACTTCCTCTCCTTGATCCCGCAAGCGAGGAGGAAGTGGCTCGTGAGATCTCAGCAGCACGACGGCGTGGTGGTGGATATGGTGGAGAAATTCTTGCAGGGCTTCACCAAGCAGCTGCAGGAGAGAGGATGGAGAGGAGAGGGAGGCCGGCGGCTAGGGTTCCATGGTGGAGATTGCGGCAGCCCTCCGGGAGGGGTGGCGCAAGAGGTGGAGGTGGAGGAGCATAGAGGGGTGCGGCTAGGGTTTGCAATGGGCAGCCCTAGGGGTGGCGCACCCCTCCTCCTTTTATAGGTGGAGGGGGCAAGGGGGTGCGCCCCAAAACCCTTCTAGGGCCGGCAACCAAGGGGAGCCTTGCTCCCCAAGGCACCCCTTAGGGTTTGCCCCTCCCCTTTTGCTTATTGTGGCCGGATTGGCCCATGTGGGCCTTTGGGTGGTGCGGCCAGCCCAAGTGGCTGCTGCACCCCCTTTGGTCCATGTGGGCCCCCATACATTATGTGGGTCCCACTTCTAGACTCCTCTAGAACTTTCTAGACCTTTCGGTACCCTATGCAAATATTCCGGAACTTTTCCGATACCTCCGGAAACCACTTTCCTTATATGAATCTTATTCTCCGGACTCTTCCGGATCTCATCCGTAGATCATCCGAATCATCATTCGTTCATATCATCAAAAATCTCATCGCTAACCCTAGCTACATCGGAGCGTTAAGTGTGTGACCCTACGGGTTCGAGAACATGCAGACATGATCATATCAA
Organism: Puccinellia tenuiflora; assembly: GCA_012064385.1. NCBI lineage: Eukaryota > Viridiplantae > Streptophyta > Magnoliopsida > Poales > Poaceae > Puccinellia > Puccinellia tenuiflora. The sequence goes on along the minus strand of QRDG01000388.1, from coordinate 198,925 downwards.
TAATCAATAGCGGGACCGGGATGCCCATATTGACTCCTACATATTCAACGAAGTTCCTTATCGATTGAACCACGATGCCGAAGATTCTTAATCTCGTATACGATTCCCTTTGTCTCACGATATTTAACTTGCCCGAGATTCGATTGTCGATATCTCCATATCTAGTTTCATCTCGTTGCCTGGCAAGTTCTCTTTACTCGTCCATAATATAGGATCTCCGTGATTAACACTTAATCACATGGTTGCAACCTTTCTGATGCTATATTACCGAGAGGGCCCAGAGATATCTTTTCCGTCACAAGGAAGGACACATCCCACTCTTGATTCATGTCACCCAACAAATACCATCGGAGATACCTGAAAGCCACCTTTATAATCACCCAGTTACGAAGTGACGTTTGATGTCCACAAAGCATTCTTCCGGTAAACAGGAGTGACATAATCTCATGGTCTAAGGAAACTATAGTTGGCATACTAAAAGTGTTGGCAATGAAACTTGTGTGACACGATCAATTGCAACTCTTTATTATTTGGGTCTTGTCCATCACATCATTACTCCTAATGATATGACTCCGTTATCAAGTGACTATGACAAGTCCATGGTTAGGAAACTCTAACCATCTCTTGACTAACGAACTAGTCCGGTAGAGGCTTACTAGGGACAACTGGTTGTTTATATTCCACACATGTATTATGTTTCCGGTTAATACAATTATAGCATGGATAATAAACTATTATCATAAACATGAATATGCTAATAAACCATTTTATTATTGCCTCTAGGGCATATTCGCAACAGTCTCCCACTTGCACTAGAGTCAATAATCTAGTTCACATTTTCTCGATCCAACACTCATGGTGTCTAACACTCACGGAGTCTTAGTGCTGATCATGTTTGCTCGTGGAAGAGGTTTTGTCCGTGTTCTGTACTATACAGTTCTTTATGTTCTTTGCAAAACGTTAACGTCACCTAATTTTACATTACTTTATCATCTCATGATAAACCTATTATCATCACATGATAATTCTCATCATCACATGATGAATATAATATATTTGGTTCACCTTCCACTATCGGAATCCTTCGAGGCGGAAACCAGAGCCTTTACAATGTTTTTGGGGCACACACGCACAACTTAATTGGGGGCTCCCAAATCAACACATCTGTCACAATTACAACAAGTAGTAAGCACAAGAATTCTAGGGTAACACAATGCTAACCCTAGAAATGAAATCCTCAAGTGAATGAGGGGGAAATGAAGAACGGCTTGGTGAAGATGTAGATCCGGGTATTCTCCTTCAATCCTCCAAAGATCAATGAGTTTGGATAGAGGAATTGGGAGATCTATCGATTTTGAGCTCTGAGATATTAGGGTTCTTAATTGCTGGACGAGCTAGCTGTCCTGAGGTAGGTGGAGGGGTATTTATACCCCTCGGAGAAATTTTCCTGTTGGAGTCCACTAAGGCCGGATACTCCAGTCTGAGTGGGTCGGATACTCCGGCGTGGGATGGAGACTCCGGTCTCCTTCCGGGGTCTCTCCAGACAGACACCAGAGCCGCACCACACATCGCTCGCTTGGGGAAGAGCCGGAGACTCCGGTCAGGGGGACCGGAAACTCCGGCGTGGGCGGAGACTCCGCACCCAGGCGGAGACTTTGTCGAAGAAGCTCAACAGGCCGGAGACTCCGGTCACCAAGGGCCGGATACTCCGGCCTCCCGGAGACTCCGGGCACCCTGCGATGGTACTCCGGAGGGACACCAGAGCCACACCACATCTTGGCAAAGGGCAGGAAAATCCAGGGGCCGGAGACTCCGGCCCTGGCAGACCGGAGACTCCGGCCTGGGATTGACCTGCAGCAAATAAACTCTGCCAATTCTTCCCTTTTTGGTGGTAGATGCTTAGGGTAAAATTATGACAATTAACCTACAGCACATAGCATCACATTAGATGATCACTAGTGTTGTTAACTAACACACAAAACCAATGGGGTTTAGGAAATGCTCTTTCACCGCCCTCCCTGGTGAGGCCTCCTAGGGTCGGCTGCATGGTGAGTAGGTGGTCTCCCCAACCCTAGCCTCCCCCATTTGCCTTGGACCCTAAGGAAAGTGTCCTCAAATGGGCCTTTGTGGCTGACGGTGTAGTAACCAGTGTTGGGAAACCCCAAGTGGAAGGAATGATGTAGTATAGTAGCAAATTTCACTCAGTGAGAAACCAAGGTTTATGGTACTAGTAGGAATACAATACTCAAGAAAGTTTGCGCATGACCCAATTAAAGGGTCGCAACATAGAAAAAAATTCCTACGCAAAGAGGCGGAATAACACCCAAACAAGATCTCGATCTACTAGATGGTGGTAGCAAGATAGGAGATCGAATATCACCCTCGAAGAAAACCGAGCATGTTTTGTCGAGGCAGGAGTTGGCTAGTCGATCCCCGCAACTAGACTTGTCTAGTCGCGAGGAGATGTATTATCAAATGCGTCGCACGAGCAACGCCTCCGAGGTATCCACACATACAGCTCGATGAAGACTCCATGTTCTTGATCCCGCAAGAGGTGGTGGAGAGGCTCGCGAGATCAGTGATGTCTACTACACGCTTCTATTCTTGTAGACTTGTTGGGCCTCCAAGCGCAGAGGTTTGTAGGACAGCGGCAAATTTCCCTTAAGTGAGTAACCCAAGGTTTATCGAATCCACGGGAGGTTGACGTCAAAGATATCCCTCTCAAGCAACCCTGCAATTAAGATACAAGAAGTCTCTTGTGTCCCCAACACACCTATTACAATTGTCAGTTGTATAGGTGCACTAGTTCGGCGAAGAGATGTGTTGATGGTTTAGATCAACGGTGAAGATACGGGACTATGTACGCGTGGGCATCGTCGATGTGGGTTAGTAGACGAATGACACAGGAGACAAGATTTATACAGCTTCGGGACTCGGGAAACATCATCCGGTAATATCCCTACGTGCTGTTTGTGGCTAGATCTTATTCCTCTCATGGTGGAAGTCGCCGATGAGGCGGCTCCTATATTGTATAGGTCGGGAGTTGAGGCTCTGAGTCCTCTGTTCCCTCTATGTTGGACCTCTCCTCTTGGGGCGCCTTGCCCCCCCCCCTTATAAAGGTGGAGGAGGCCGGCTTACATGTCGAGTCCTAATTGGATACAAACTATTCTTCTATTACAAGTGGGCAAGGTGAGTCCTTGTCCTAATCTGACTGTGGAGTCGGCCTGCTGGGCCACCCCTGATGGGCCACGCTAATCCTCCTTGCGGGTACCCATGTCCCATATCCACGATAGTAGCCCCCGAGCTTTCGGGTGACTCGTAGAGTCATGCGGAAGGTCTTGATTTGTTGTAGATGTTGTCTTCTTGGGACACGGAGTCCATGCCGAGTTGTTTTCCGGCTTGTAGATGTAGAACTTTCCGAGTCGTAGACGTTGATGATGTTGCAGCACCCAGCATTGCATTTGCCGGGTTGTCGATGTAGACTTTGCCGGGTTGTCGATGTAGACTTTGCCAGGTTGTTGATGTAAAAATTGCCGGGTTGTCGATGTAGACTTTCCTGAGTCCTTGGCGTATTGCCAGGTTGTTTGGCGTAGATGTTGCCGAGTTGTTGGCATAGATGTTGCCGAGTTGTTGGCGTAGATGTTGCCGAGTTGTTGGCGTAGAAGTTGCCAAATTGTTGACGTAAACGTTGATGAGTCGTCGATGCCGGCTTCGCCTGCCGACTCGTTTATGTCGGCTTCCCCTGTCGACTTGTTAATGCCGGCTTCTCCTGCCGACTTGTTAATGCCGGCTTCTCCTGCCGACTTGTTAATGCCGGCTTCTCCTGCCGACTTGTTTTGAAGTGAGTCGGAATTTTTCTCCGAGTCCTTTTGACGAGATGTATGACTTTGCTCGAGCTTGTTTACACTGGTATATGTATAAGCCCCCAAGCGCCGAGTTGTTAACTTGTAACAGCTTGGAGCTTGTATTGAAACTTCTTCACTTCAATTGATGTAGCCCCCGAGTGCCGGGTCGTTTGCCTGCGACGACTCAGGACTCCTTTATGTATAATTCCTTTTCTTGAACTTCAAACAGTATATCGCCCGAGTGTCGGGTCGTTTGCCTGCAACAATTCGGAGCTAAATTTTTTGACCTTGATTGATGCTTAATTTGTAGAAAAACCTGATCCGTGAGTAGCCCCCAAGCATCGAGTTGTTGGCCTACGACAACTTGGAGCTCCCAACTCTGAACTTCCCTTTAACTTCAACTGATAACATGTAGCCCCCAAGTGCCGAGTTGTTGTAGCGAACAGCTTGGGACTCATGTACTTTCTGCTGACAAGATAGAAAAAACTGAACTCCTGCTGCTCCGGCTCCTGCAACTCAAGAAAACGTTGACAAGAGCTATGTGCTCGATGATTATTGAGGTGTAATACTTAACTTGTGCCGCTTGTCCGGCTTCTGGCGTAAAAACTTATGCTTTTGATGTTGTGATGCTAGAATCCTTGTATATAAGTCTTTTTTGGTTCTTATAACCCTTCTGAATTTATACTGATGAATAAGTAGGCCCCGCATGGCTTTTCTAACAGCTTGTGCTGACAAGATCGCAATCTCCTAAGTCCTTTAGGCCTCATAGGAGTTCGAAACAAGTCATGCCTATAGATTGTCCATATTGTGCAGGTTGCATCTAACTTACCAGCTAAAATCAGGAACAAGTTGGCTTCTTTGCCAGGTCCATGAGTCTAAAGCTTGAATTTTTCTAAAAGACAAGCCCCCAAGGACCTAATGATCAAAGTTAATAAAGGCACACTTGCTGGGTGTCTCGGCAAAACTCTTACTGTAGAGAAGCCGGCTTTATCCCTTTGATCATAATAATCATGTTATAATGTTGCAGAGCTCTCTGGGCTCGTTGGTATTGCAGAGCTCTCTGGGCTCATTTGTATTGCAGAGCTCTCTGGGCTCGTTGGTATTGCAGAGCTCTCTGGGCTCGTTGGTATTGCAGAGCTCTCTGGGCTCGTTTGTATTGCAGAGCTCTCTGGGCTCGTTTGTATTGCTGAGCTCTCTGGGCTCGTTTTTAGATAAATCCGATACAAGCTATAAAGAGCTCGACTTTGAAGAATCTGTTGCGAGCACTAGATAGCTCGACTTTAAAAAATCTGGTGCAAGCAATAGATAGCTCGACTTTGAAAAAATCCGGTGCAAGCAATAAATAGCTCGACTTTGAAAAATCCGTTGCGAGCAAAGGATAGCCCGACTTTAAATAAATCTGGTGCGAGCTATTTGAGAGCTCGACTTTTTAGAAATCCATGGTGGGTTTTTTAAAGAACCCAATTTTGAGATTTGGCTATAATTAAGCTTCCAATAATCGAATTGATATGCCTTGTGCCACCTAGAATTTTCTGAAACAATAATGGAATTTATACTAGCCCTCTTAGATTATTGAAACTTACTTTGTAATCTTCTGGATTATCTCTGCAATTTCCTCATAAACCGGATATGTAGCTCCCGGAATTAACTCAAAGGGGCTGACTTTATATAATGTAACTGAATGAATAAAATATGAAATTTAAATAAAAGGCGACTTAGCTTTGTTTTTGCTCCTGTGTGGATGATGCTTATGAGTCGACGGATCCGAGTCCTCTTGACCTGGTCGCCGACTCCCGAATCTCCTTCTTCCTTCCTTTGATTTACTTCCCTCGATCCGTGTGTAGTTGTAGCTAGCTTCATGTAACGAGGCAGCAACATCTGTTTTATCTTTCCTTTATTTTCTATTCACAAGTCGGATTGTCCATGGCGTACATGCAGATCATGTCCGGCTTGTACTTTGATTAGCTTGTTCGTATGAGTACTAGTTGCACCCGACTCTTATATCTTTCCTTGCTTTTCTTCCTTGCTCGCTTCTCTTTATTTTTGACCTTTGGCTCCTCCGGACTTGTATCCTGGCTGGTTGTGTGCTTCACTTTTGTTGATTTCTTGAAAAGGACTCCGTCTCCGAGTCGAACTTCAGGTGCGCAATAGCTAGCTTTGAATCCGAGTCCCGGTTGTGGTAGTAGTCGAGGAATTCTTCAACGTAGCGTTCCACGCGGACGCGGAGTCGGCCAGTATGCTGGAGGCTGATGCAGACACTGAAATCGGCCGGGATACTGGAGGCCGGCACGTATGTAGAAGTTGATCTCGGGAGTCGGCCGAGACGCTGGAGGCCGGCGCTGACGCGGAAGTTGTCTTCGGGAGTCGGACTGGATGCTGGAAGCCGGCGCGGACACGGAAGTCGGTCGGGATGCTTGATCCGGTGGATTTGATTTAGCTACATACGAGGGCGATGTTGATGTCGAGCCCTTGCGGCCACGCTGATGAAGAACTTGAAGCGTCCGAGTCGCTTGACCGTTGCGATGATGAACTCGCCGCCGTCGTTGATGAAGATTTGGACCCATCGAATTGTGAATCCACGCGCACTTAGCCCCACGGTGGGCGCCAATGTCGATGGTTTAGATCAACGGTGAAGATACGGGACTATGTACGAGTGGGCATCGTCGATGTGGGTTAGTAGACGAACGACACGGGAGACAAGATTTATATAGCTTCGGGACCCGGGAAACATCATCCGGTAATATCCCTACGTGCTGTTTGTGGCTAGATCTTATTCCTCTCATGGTGGAAGTCGCCGATGAGGCGGCTCCTCTATTGTATAGGTCGGGAGTTGAGGCTCTGAGTCCTCTGTTCCCTCTATGTTGGACCTCTCCTCTTGGGGCGCCTTGCCCCTCCTTATAAAGGTGGAGGAGGCCGGCTTACATGTCGAGTCCTAATTGGATACAAACTATTCTTCTATTACAAGTGGGCAAGGTGAGTCCTTGTCCTAATCTGACTGTGGAGTCGGCCTGCTGGGCCACCCCTGATGGGCCACGCTAATCCTCCTTGCGGGTACCCGTGTCCCATATCCATGACAAGATGGTAAAATGCAAGTGATATGGATGGTAAAAGGTGATTTTGTAATTCTGTAATAAAAATGGCAGCGGTGCTTGAAGGTGAGTGCTTGAAGGTATCTTCTTTAGATATTGCAAAGATTATTATGATTATGATATGCCTCCTATTTATGATGATTACAATGATGATTATGATAGACCTACTCTCAATGCTACTAATAATAAAGATTTTGCTTATGTGGAGAGTAATAATAGTTTTATGCATGTGAATCATAAGAAAAATTCTTTATGTGATGGTTGTGTTATTGATTTTTCTTATGATTCTACTGAAAGTTATTATGAGAGAGGGAAGCGTGGTTATATAAATTTTCATCTTATGAAGTTTCCCCTCTTTATGTTGAAGGTTTTAATGTTGCACTTGCTTTGTCTTCCTATGCTTAATGCTTTATGCTCCAATGATTTATTTTCTTACAAGATGCCTATGCATAGGAAGAGAGTTAGACTTAAATGTGTTTGATATTTGCTTCATGATGCTCTCTTTACGTTCCAACTGTTATTCTTGTGAGAGTATCATTAAAATTATCATGCCTAGCTAAAAGGCTTAAAAGAAAAGCGCTTGTTGGGAGGCAACCCATCTTTTACTTTTAGTTTTCTTTTTGCTTTTCTTGAGTCATGGAGTTGTTGCATCTGTAGCAACTTGATTGTATCTTTTTATTTTGGTTTTTTGTGCCAAGTTTAGCCTCTAATGCATTGAAAGTGTGAGGTATTGTGTTGCTGTCCAAAAACAGATTATGTGCGCCTGTTGCACGAAAATCCTAAAATCGCCAGACTTTTATATTTTTCTGATAATTTTTTACAGAAAGCCTGATACTTTATCTATCTTTCGTTAGTTTTATGTTTTTTTATTTGAGCTGCATAAGTGCCTCGAAAAATTCGATCTTTACAGACTATTTAGATTTTGAATGATTCTGCTTTTATTTTGCATTTGTCTCTTTACCATCGTCATATGTGATACTCTAGGGGTAGAGTGCCACATTGAGGCTTAGTGAACAGTAGCTAATGTCTAATGAAGTTGGTTTGCAGTTTGTCATGAGTTGAACACATGTGCATTTTAATTTATGAGCACTAACCCTCTAATCAAATTATGAGAAGTTTTGTGTGAAGTGAGTTTTTAAGTTCCAAAGGAGAGGAATATGAAGAAATCGAGGATGGATCAGAGCTCAAGCTTGGGGATGCCCCCCATGGCACCCCCTCTGAATATCAAGAACCATCAAGAGTCAAAGCTTGGGGATTCCCAAGGCATCCCCTCATCTTCATCGACTATCATAAGGTCGTCTTCGTTGAACTTCATTTTATCACTTTACATATTATGTGCTATGCTTGGAGCGTCTTTTTACTTTCAGTTTTGTTTGTTTGTTTGCTGGTCATATACTTGTTGGATCCTTGCTTTGTTTGTGTGGGAGAGAGACACGCTCCGCTTTTTCGTTTTAATACTCCTTTGCTTCGCTTATATCTTGTTGAGTATTCTTAGCTACTATTTGTTTGCTAGTAAGCTTTTTCTTTTAGCTTTTATCTTGTTTAGAGCTTCTAGTTGTTGATGTTAAACTCTCTTGTTCTTCAATTATATTTTTTAGAGAGTTGCTATGGTTGCTTGGTTAATGTGTTAGAACGGTGAAATGATATTCATGTGATATTGGAATGAAATGAAATCCTGCATAGTCTTGTAGATCATAGTGTGGATACTTGATGCTTCTCAATTGTTTTGACATATTAAGATGAATGCTTAAACTTTTTGGTTATTTGAGTGTAATTGATTAGTAAAGAAATACTGTTGAAAACTTGGAACTATGTGGTGTTTCGTAGTAGTTAATTCTTTAAGCTAATCTTTCCATCAAAAGAATTGTTTGGTCAACATTGGAGACGGTGTGGAGCTTTTATGGTTATGATTGATAAATGTCTTATGCTACTATGTTACCGGTTAATTTTAGATGTTTGCTTCAAATACCTTCTTTGCTAAGCCCAAAAATTCGTACTGAGTGTATGGTTCACTCGTGCATCCAAATCCCAAAGCCAAACTATCTTGCCAGCTGAGTCCACCATATCTACCTATGCATGGTATTTCTTGCCATTCCAAGTAAATTTGTAATGTGCTATCTTTAAAAATTCAAAATACTCCTTTTTGTGCCTCTATTTTTAAGCTCATGAGGGAGCAGTAGAGAGCTAGATATAACTTGTGACGAGCAAGGTCATTTCCCCCCTTTCACCCGGTGTCGATGGATTACGTCATCACTTGAATCACCCCGAGAGCAGCTTAAGCAAAATATAAATATAACTCACCATTCTCCTCCGCGCAATGAAAATCTGAGAAATCAGCTCAAAACATTGGACATTGGTGAAACCAAGGAGAAAGAGGAGCGTACTCGCTCCTCTAAAAACCAGCTGCTCTCACAAGTATAAAAGCCTTGCTTGTTATGGGGGACTAGATAGCTTTTCTATTGTGAAGTCGTTGACGAAAACATGCATGTCTCAAAATTGTTTTACTTCTGTTTCATAAAAAAAAAGCTCTAGCACATGACTAATCCATGCTTCCCTCTGCGAAGGGCCTTTCTTTTACTTTTAATGTTGAGTCAGTTTTCCTCTTCCTTCTATCTCCACCAAAGCAAACATCTAGCATTGACCCTGGGTATCATTGATCATATTGCATTATCAAGATTAAACATGAGTCTTTATATTGACTTTACCGTTGGAAGTTGAAGCTTTTTGCTAAAACTTGCATATTCTTTGTTTTGATTCTCAAACACTTTTGTCATGGAATTGTTAACTTTCAGAATTAATCAAATATGTGGATCACATTGCTTTCATGTCTTTAACGTACTATTTATGAAGGTTTTGCTTGAATGATTCAACTTGGTTATTCATTGCTTTCTTGCTATCAACTATAGACAATTGTTTTGTATCACTTCATTAACATCCTATGCTTTACATTACTATCTTGATCATGATTGTGTTGGTTGCATGTCTCATCAAAAATTATTTTGTTATCACTTACTTGCTCGAGGACGAGTAGGAGTTAATCTTGGGGATGCTGACACGTCTCAAACGTATCTATAATTTTTGAGTGATCCATGCTAGTTTTGTGATGTTGTCACATGTTTTTACTATCAAATATATCATTTTTATGCATTTTGTCAAAAGGGATTTTATAGGCGTCACAATTGGTAGCATTAACATTTTGTCAAAAGGGATCATAAAATGATATATTTGATAGTAAAAACATGTGACAACATCACAAAACTAGCATGGATCACTCAAAAATTATAGATACGTTTGAGACGTGTCAGCATCCCCAAGCTTAACTCCTACTCGTCCTCGAGCAGGTAAGTGATAACAAAATAATTTTTGATGAGACATGCAACCAACACAATCATGATCAAGATAGTAATGTAAAGCATAGGATGTTAATGAAGTGATACAAAACAATTGTCTATAGTTGATAGCAAGAAAGCAATGAATAACCAAGTTGAATCATTCAAGCAAAACCTTTCATAAATAGTACGTTAAAGACATGAAAGCAATGTGATCCACATATTTGATTAATTCTGAAAGTTAACAATTCCATGACAAAAGTGTTTGAGAATCAAAACAAAGAATATGCAAGTTTTAGCAAAAAGCTTCAACTTCCAACGGTAAAGTCAATATAAAGATTCATGTTTAATCTTGATAATGCAATATGATCAATGATACCCAGGGTCAATGCTAGATGTTTGCTTTGGTGGAGATAGAAGGAAGAGGAAAACTGACTCAACATTAAAAGTAAAAGAAAGGCCCTTCGCAGAGGGAAGCACGGATTAGTCATGTGCTAGAGCTTTTTTTTATGAAACAGAAGTAAAACAATTTTGAGACATGCATGTTTTCATCAACGACTTCACAATAGAAAAGCTATCTAGTCCCCCATAACAAGCAAGGCTTTTATACTTGTGAGAGCAGCTGGTTTTTAGAGGAGCGAGTACGCTCCTCTTTCTCCTTGGTTTCACCAATGTCCAATGTTTTGAGCTGATTTCTCAGATTTTCATTGCGCGGAGGAGAATGGTGAGTTATATTTATATTTTGCTTAAGCTGCTCTCGGGTTGATTCAAGTGATGACGTAATCCATCGACACCGGGTGAAAGGGGGGAAATGACCTTGCTCGTCACAAGTTATATCTAGCTCTCTACTGCTCCCTCATGAGCTTAAAAATAGAGGCACAAAAAGGAGTATTTTGAATTTTTAAAGATAGCACATTACAAATTTACTTGGAATGGCAAGAAATACCATGCATAGGTAGATATGGTGGACTCAGCTGGCAAGATAGTTTGGCTTTGGGATTTGGATGCACGAGTGAACCATACACTCAGTACGAATTTTTGGGCTTAGCAAAGAAGGTATTTGAAGCAAACATCTAAAATTAACCGGTAACATAGTAGCATAAGACATTTATCAATCATAACCATAAAAGCTCCACACCGTCTCCAATGTTGACCAAACAATTCTTTTGATGGAAAGATTAGCTTAAAGAATTAACAACTACGAAACACCACACAGTTCCAAGTTTTCAACAGTATTTCTTTACTAATCAATTACACTCAAATAACCAAAAAGTTTAAGCATTCATCTTAATATCTCAAAACAATTAAGAAGCATCAAGTATCCACACTATGATCTACAAGACTATGCAGGATTTCATTTCATTCCAATATCACATGAATATCATTTCACCGTTCTAACACATTAACCAAGCAACCATAGCAACTCTCTAAAAAATATAATTGAAGAACAAGAGAGTTTAACATCAACAACTAGAAGCTCTAAACAAGATAAAAGCTAAAAGCAAAAGCTTACTAGCAAACAAATAGTAGCTAAGAATACTCAACAAGATATAAGCGAAGCAAAGGAGTATTAAAACGAAAAAGCGGAGCGTGTCTCTCTCCCACACAAACAAAGCAAGGATCCAACAAGTATATGACCAGCAAACAAACAAACAAAACTGAAAGTAAAAGACGCTCCAAGCATAGCACATAATATGTAAAGTGATAAAAATGAAGTTCAACGAAGACGACCTTATGATAGTCGATGAAGATGAGGGGATGCCTTGGGCATCCCCAAGCTTTGACTCTTGATGGTTCTTGATATTCAGAGGGGGTGCCATGGGGGGCATCCCCAAGCTTGAGCTCTGATCCATCCTCGATTTCTTCATATTCCTCTCCTTTGGAACTTAAAAACTCACTTCACACAAAACTTCTCATAATTTGATTAGAGGGTTAGTGCTCATAAATTAAAATGCACATGTGTTCAACTCATGACAAACTGCAAACCAACTTCATTAGACATTAGCTACTGTTCACTAAGCCTCAATGTGGCACTCTACCCCTAGAGTATCACATATGACGATGGTAAAGAGACAAATGCAAAATAAAAGCAGAATCATTCAAAATCTAAATAGTCTGTAAAGATCGAATTTTTCGAGGCACTTATGCAGCTCAAATAAAAAAACATAAAACTAACGAAAGATAGATAAAAGTATCAGGCTTTCTGTAAAAAATTATCAGAAAAATATAAAAGTCTGGCGATTTTAGGATTTTCGTGCAACAGGCGCACATAATCTGTTTTTGGACAGCAACACAATACCTCACACTTTCAATGCATTAGAGGCTAAACTTGGCACAAAAAACCAAAACAAAAAGATACAATGAAGTTGCTACAGAGGCAACAACTCCATGACTCAAGAAAAGCAAAAAGAAAACTGAAAGTAAAAGATGGGTTGCCTCCCAACAAGCGCTTTTCTTTTAAGCCTTTTAGCTAGGCATGATAATTTTAATGATACTCTCATAAGAATAAGAGTTGGAACGTAAAAGAGAGCATCATGAAGCAAATATCAAACACATTTAAGTCTAACTCTCTTCCTATGCATAGGCATCTTGTAAGAAAATAAATCATTGGAGCATAAAGCATTAAGCATAGGAAGACAAAGCAAGTGCAACATTAAAACCTTCAACATAAAGAGGGGAAACTTCATAAGATGAAAATTTATATAACCACGCTTCCCTCTCTCATAATAACTTTCAGTAGAATCATAAGAAAAATCAATAACACAACCATCACATAAAGAATTTTTCTTATGATTCACATGCATAAAACTATTATTACTCTCCACATAAGCAAAATCTTTATTATTAGTAGCATTGAGAGTAGGTCTATCATAATCATCATTGTAATCATCATAAATAGGAGGCATATCATAATCATAATAATCTTTGCAATATCTAAAGAAGATACCTTCAAGCACTCACCTCCCCAACAACAATGCTAGAAATTAGCTTCGTCGTCGGAGTGTGAGTACCGCTTACCTTACCTCCCCGGCAACGGTGCCAGAAATTAGCTTGATGTCTGCTACACGCTTCTATTCTTGTAGACTTGTTGGGCCTCCAAGCGTAGAGGTTTGTAGGACAGCGGCAAATTTCCCTTATGTGAGTAACCCAAGGTTTATCGAATCCACGGGAGGTAGAGGTCAAAGATATCCCTCTCAAGCAACCCTGCAATTAAGATACAAGAAGTCTCTTGTGTCCCCAACACACCTAATACAATTGTCATTTGTATAGGTGCACTAGTTCGGCGAAGAGATGGTAAAATGCAAGTGATATGGATGGTAAAAGGTGATTTTGTAATTCTATAATAAAAATGGCAGCAAGCAAACAAGTGACAAAAGTGACTAAAAACAGTGTATCAATGCTTGGAAACAAGGCCTAGGCTTCATACTTTCACTAGTGACTACTCTCAACATCATTAACATAATTAAACACATAATAGTTCCACAAAAACACATGCACGGTAGACGTTACTCGGAGATCATTCTTTCGTGGATCAAATAGGATGAGAATTGCGTAGGGCTACGAAAAGCACACCTTAAAGTTCGTATTCCACATCTATGGACACTTCATGCTGTCACTATCCACATCCAAAGATAGTACTAACAAACACCACAACATATTTCTTGAATAGTCTCTTTCTTCAATAACACAAGCATCAAGAAACCTCATGATCTATCCAATCCAACAATAATAAAGAACAAACTCATGATGAAGATCCTTCCAATCTATTATCCATAGAGTCACACACGGCACCCACACTGTCACCGAGATACCGTGATCACAACGGTGACTCCGGAAATTGTAGTAAATAACATCACTTGAGCAAAATCATATCCATTACACATAGGGAAACATCGTGTATTCAACTATACTAACAAAGCTCATAATCACAACGAAGATCACATCATGGGAGAGAGAGATAACCACATAGCTACTTGTATAAGCCTCAGCCCCGGTGAGGGACTACTCCCTCCTCATCGCGGGAAGCAGCGGTGTCGATGGAGATGGCTCCGGCGGTCGATCCCCCCTCCGGCAAGGTGCTGGAATAGGATACCCCGAACTAGGGTTTTTGGTGATGGCGCGTCGGGGTCGAGTTTCTAGAAAATAATCGCCGCCCCCTCGGTTTTAGGTCAAAAGAGATTTTATAGGCCTTGGAGGGGGCCGAGGCGGTGCCCAGAGGGCAGGGGCGGGCCCCACCCGCGGGTCAAGGTGGGGCCGCGGCTGCCACCCGCCCCTGGCCCCTGGGTGTTCCCCCAGGTCGCTCTTTGGTCCACGTGTGTCTTCCGTCGCATAAAAAATCTCCGTAAATTTTGAGGGCAATCCGACGATATTTCCTGTTGTGACTTTTCTGAAATACAAAAACAGCAAAAACAGGGAACTGACACTTGGCATCTTGTCAATAGATTAGTCCGACAAAATGCATAAAAATGATATATTTGATAGTAAAAACATGTGACAACATCACAAAAGTAGCATGGATCACTCAAAAATTATAGATACGTTTGAGATGTATCAATCAACAGCACGACAACGGTGTGGTCATGGATATGGTGGAGATCCGACAGGGCTTCGCCTAAGCGTCTGCGGGAGAGGAGGACGAGAGGAGTAGGCGGCAAGGGGGGGCGGTGGCTAGGGCAGGGAAGTGGAGGAGCTAGGAAGAGTTTTCTCCATCCCTTGCATGTTATAGTTCATCACGAAGCTTTTGTAGCTTGGTGGAAGTGACTGGAGACACGGTCAATGCCCAACTCATTGGGAATGTGGACACCCAGTTGCGCCAGATGATCACCGTACCCAGAAATTTTGAGCACGTGTTCACTGACGGAACTGTTCTCTTCCATCTAAAGAACTTGGAGGAGGCTTCATACCTCACCACCTTGGCTTGAGTCTGAAACATAGCTTTCAGATCAACAATTATCTGATAAGCATCATGGTGCTCAAAATGTTTTTGAAGCTTTGGTCCTAAGCCATATAACATACCGCACTTAACTATCTCGTGGTCCTCAGAACGGGCTGCCCAGATGTTCCTAACATCTTCAGCTGCTCCCTCTGCTGGAGCCTCACCTAGCACTGCATCGAGGACATACAGTTTCTTGGCAGCAGTGAGGATAATCTTCAGATTCATGGACCAATCTGAGAAATTGCTTCCATCGTCTTTCATCTTGTCTTTTTCTAGGAACGCGTTAAAATTCATGGTGGTAGTGGGACGGGCCATTGATCTACAACATATTTGCAAAAGGTGTCAACTTCCTTCACCGCAACCTCAATAAACCACTTACTCTGATCGGAGTTTATGGCCCGGCGAATCATGCTGCCTCTCCAGCCTTCCTTCAGGAACTCTTGGCCAAAATCGCCTCATGCCGCTTTCCAATCCTCATGGGTGGGGACTTCAACCTGATGAGAGGGGCTCAAGACAAAAACAACGATAGAATCAACTGGCCCCGTATTCATCTGTTTAATGACCACATTGCAAATTGGGCTCTCACGGAGGTACCTCGCTCGGGGGCTAGGTACACGTGGTCCAATAAGCAACTTAACCCGGTGCGGTGTGTGTTAGATAGGGTGTTTATTTCTCCCGAACTGGAGGCCCTCTTCCCCTTAGCCTCTCTGGTTGCCGAAACCAGTCTGGGTTCAGATCACACCCCCTTGATTTTCAACTCCGGGGAGGGCACCCATTTCCGTAGTAATCGATTCTTTTTTGAAGTTGGCTGGTTTGAGATTGAAGGCTTCCGGGAGCTGGTGTACTCCCAATGGACTAGACTCATGGCCGCGGCTGGGGGCCGTGACATTATGGACTGGTGGAATCTTATGAGCAGGGGGCTCAGACAATATCTTAGGGGATGGAGCAGAAATATGGGTAGGGAGGCTAGATTCCGCAAGCTTGACCTTGTTTCCTAGATTTCGGCGCTTGACCAAAAGGCTGATTCGGTGGGGATCGACGAGGAGGAGTGGGCCTTCCGGTATCAGCTCGAGGAGCAACTTCTGCAGATTCACCGGCTGGAGGAAGAGTATTGGCGCCAACGTGGTCGTGTTCGTTGGACGCTCCAGGGGGACGCCAACACGGCTTATTTCCACGCTGTCGCGAATGGTCGTCGTCGAAAATGTTACATCTCCCTGCTGCAAACTGACGCCGGCCCAATTCGGGACCCCAAGATGATCCAGGATCACGTTTACAGCTTTTACAGGGACCTCCTGGGCACGGAGGCCCCTCGCCATCTTGGCCTTGTTAGCAACACGTGGTCGGGGGCGACCCGGGTTTCTGACGAGGAGAATAACTCCTTGCTCCTCACCTTTTCTGAGGAGGAACTTGAGCGGCTGGTGTCGGGGATATGAACCCCGGATATCCCAAAGAAGCCTATTTCTTCAACTCTCTACGGGCCGGCTGAACAAGTGTCGGCTGCGCACCGCCTGAAACCAGCCGGGTGAAGCAAGCCGCCTATATCCACCCGAAGACGGACGGCCGGCTAGGCTGAAGTAGGCCGTACCAACCGACAACTCCGTACGAGTGGGCCCTGTCCGGATAACCGCTCTGGGTGAACAGTACCCCTTGTCGGGCATCTCCTGTACCGAATCATGACAACAAGCTCCAGCCGGCTCAGAAAGTAGTGATGTCATAGGGGCAAGCATGTAACTTCCCTGTAACCAAAAACCCTAGCCCGCTGCCTATATAAAGCGGGCTAGAACCTCCTGCGCGAGGTAGAGAAAAAAGGACGGATGCCGGTAGGATCATCTTCAACCTCCAGCCGGCTAGGATCTCCAGCCGGCTGCCACCCGAAACAGCTCAAGGAGCTCCTTTGTAGCCCGATTCTGTGATCCAGCAATAAGAATAAGAAGAGCAGGACGTAGGGGTGTTACCTCCACAAGAGGGCCCCGAACCTGGGTAACTAGCGTGTGTTTGCGTGCTCGTTGCCCAATCCCGCGCGAGCATCCCTCGTCGCCTGCCCCACAATCTTTTCCATCTCCGATGGATATGCCGTGCAACCCACCACGACATTTGGCGCCCACCGTGGGGCTAGCGGCGAGCGGAGTCACATTCTGCGCGGGTTCCCGGACTGTAGATGATCGGCGGATCGTCTCCGGCCTCGTGCTCTCCATCGACTCCATCGGCTGCGTCCTCGACAACACCAACAGCTTCGCCGACGTGGACGTCACCAGCGGAGGTGCGGTCGTCACCCTTGGCGATTTCCACGTCTACATCGCCGTCGCCGCCCAGGAGTACCCGGAGGTGGTCTACTCGAGCTTGGCTCCTTCGATCTTCAACGCCAGCACCTTCAACGACGACTCCAACTTCGGCTACCTCAACTCCGGCGACGCCGACTGCGACGTCGCCAAGCTCAACGTCTACGCCGAGGTGCACATGGTCGAGCACGCGGTGACGGGAGGCGCCGTCGTCGCTACTGTTCATGAAGCTGGCGAACCTTCTCGTTTCCAGCGCAATCTGGAGGCCGACTTCGAGCTGCTAATCACCCCCATCGCGCCGGGTGCAGATCCAGCCAAGGCGACGGTTGAACTTGAGAGGATGCGCCAACAGATATACGACAAGGCTCTTCACCTCGCATCAACGCAGCGCCGACTCAACGCCACGATGCACGAGTACAACACCGTCCACGGCTTTGAGCCGGCAAGGGGCAACATGGAGAAGCTGAATGAAGTCCGACGCAAAGGAGGGGATCTCGGAGGCGTTCTGAACCGTGCTGGCCAGCCGCACGAGCATTCGGACATCGTCCTGCCCGAGTATAGCAACCCGGTGCAAAACATGAAGGCTGCGGAGGCGGCCGCCGCGGAACTACCCCATCTCCAAGGCGAGGAGCTGCGCCAACAAGCACGCCGAGTCCAGGAGCTCATCGCCGCGGCCAACTGGCAGCAACGCGAAACCGAGATAACGGCAAGCCGGGAGCATCATGAGCCGCCTCTAGGCTACGATGCAGCCGGCAAGTCCAAGCTAGGCGCCGAGGCGTCATCCACGAGCCGCGGAAGGGCGAAGGACAAGCAACCACGAGTTCATCGCGAGGGGAGCGCAAGCTCGCATCCTCATGATCACGGCCGCGATCCGGCTGGGCGGCGTGAAGACGGCAACCGAAACTGGCCGCAAACCGGCCGCAGCGTCAAGGAGCGAGTCGGCCACAAGGTCACAACCGACGAACGTCTAGGGCCGCTGGGACCCGAGACTAGCGACGACGCACGACACCGCATCGACGTGCTCAAGCTGTCAAGCATCATTGAGGAAGAGGACATCGCCGCCCATCGTTGTTTCGGACATCGGATCCGGAGCGAGCGATTCCCGAAGGGATTCACCCTTCCCCGGGACACACCCAAGTACAATGGCACCGCGAAGCCGGAGGACTGGCTCGCCGACTACGTCACAGCGGTCAACATTGCAGGCGGCAACAAGCGGGTGGCCATGCGCTACGTGCCACTCATGCTCCAGGGATCGGCACGGACTTGGCTCAACAGCCTTCCGAAGGAGAGTGTCAACAGCTGGCTGGACTTCGAGGAAGTGTTCAACCGCAATTTCACCGGCACCTATTTGCGCCCTGGCAACGCACAGCTGCTCGCGCTGTGCAAGCAGAAGGACGGCGAGTCGGACCGAGCCTACCTCACCCGGTGGACAAGCCTACGCAACTCCTGCGAGGGGGTTCTCGAGCTCCAAGCCGTCCAGTACTTCATCCAAGGTTGCCGAGATCAGATGCTGCTCAAGCACCGGCTCCTAAGGAAGAGCCCAAAGACCATGGCAGAGCTCATGGCAATCGCCGACGAGTACGCCACCGCCGACACAGGTATGTCCAACCCGATCCGACTCGACTAAGCCGGAAGAATCCTCACGACGGAGCCGGCTGCACGCCGCAGCCGGACGGAGAACCAAGAAGGAGGAAAATCGACCCGGCGTGATTCTGACGCGGACGGCAAGCGCAAGTCCGCAGACGACCGCGTCGAGTCCAAGGTCGTCGCCACGACCGAGGGAAGGCCGGTGTAACAGCCCCGGATTAGTAAGCTAAAATATGGGCCAAATTTTCACTTTTTGTTATGCATTGCATCATGGCATCCTCATTTATATTGCTAGTTCTAAATAAAGCAACACTTGAGAACATAAAAAGGGAAGCAAAACCCTTCCCCAAAAATCCAATCCAAATGCAAAGCTCAATTTGGCAAGATACATTATTCTTGAATTTCCAAATTGTCTCGGAAGTTCCAGGAATATATTTTTGTAAATAATTGCCAAAGGCTAAGTCCTTAAAAATCAATTAAATAAATTTGGGAATTCAATTTGGTCTCAATTCAAAGTATACTTTTGGAACCAAGATAAACTTCCCCAAAATTCAAATAAAAATATGGGATGCTTCATTATTATAATATGAGCCTCCATAAATATTTTCATAATTTATTGAAATGTTTAAATGCCTCAAATAAATACATTTTGGAATTTATCAAAAATGCCCTGTTTAAACCCTGTGAACCAATATGGGGCAAAACTTTTTATTTTGAAGCCAAACTTTTTGTAGTGCTTCTAAAGGTCATGGGGAGGCTCTACAAATTTTTACAGAATTTCTAAAAATGTTTAAATGGCTCTTTTAAATTGCCTAAAGCCTGCTGGTTTTAATTAAAAGGGAAAATGTCAAAACCCTGACAGTGGGTCCCCACTGTCAGTCCTTCATCTTCTCTCACTGTGGCGCCGGGAGGGCCGCTGGCGCCATGCCGCCGACGCACCCCACGAGCCGTGCCCCCCCCCATGCCGTGACCCTGGAGGAGTGAGGAGGCCTCCACGACGCCCATTCCTCACTCACTCGTCCCCACGTTCACCTGCTCCCTTCCCCGGGCCCTTTTCCTTCTCTCCCGAGCTCCTCGGTGGCCGACGTGTTCTTCTCGCGCCCGCCGCCGTAGTATCGTCGCTAGAGCTAGCCCCGAGCAATTTGGAGCGGGGCAAATGACGCGCCTCGTTCCCCTTACTTCCTGGTGCGAGGAATTGCCGCCGGGCTGACCGAAGCGTCGCCGACGCCGCCGTTCCCCCCCTTCAGCTTCCTCAAGCCCGGCGCGTCCCCGTCGATCTCTCCGTCGAATCCCGCCAACCCGAGGCAAGCCAACGCCGCCGTTTGCTCTGCCTCACCGAGCCGCCCCAGCCAGTGCAAAGAATCGGCGAGGAACACTACGGAGCCGTCGCCTGCGTCCTCAACCCCGACCGCCCCGCCGCGCACGCCCGCGTCGCCTCCACCTTTCGCCGTCTTCGCCGAGCTCGCGTACACGCCAAGGGTGAGCCCCTCGCCCTATCCGCACATTTCCGTGCCCTCTCTCCCTCCCTCTCCGCCATGTCTCGGCCGCGGTCGCCGCCGGCGTCCTTGCACGCGCGCTCGACGCGGTCACCGTGCCCCGGCCTGGGCGTCGGCCTGAACCGGCCAGCAGGCCGGTTCCTTCCGTTGGGTGCCCGGCCTAGAGCCCGGTCTGGGCCGGCCAGTGGGCCGGTCGCCTCAGCCACTGCCCCGGTCTGTGCCCCGGTCTGGGCCGGTTTGGAGGCCGGCCTGGCTACAGTTGGTTTTTCCTTTTTGGAAAATAAAATGAATTTAAATAATTAATAACTATTTAAATAATGATCCATATTTGGAAAATCAAATATCAAAATGCTCAGAAAAACAATGCCTTTCTTTTGATAACATTTCCATGTTATTTTGAGTAAATATTTTTGCCTATTTAAGAATTCCTAAAATGGGTTATTTAATACCTAGAATTGGGAAATTCATAACTTTTTAAATAATTGTCCAAAAATTATGAATTAAATATCAAAGTGATCAACATGTCAAATGCTATCACACCATGCACATATCATGTCATGATCACAAACTTTTATGTGATGTTATTCATAATTTGATTAAATGAATTAATTTGTTTTATTTAATTAATTTGCTATTTATTCATCGGTACTCCGAAAATTACAAATAAATTACCGAAATGATCGGAAGAACGAAACCTATCCATTCATGCCATGTTCATGCATAATTGAGCCACTTCTCTAATAATTTGATAATTTATAAAGAATTGTGGTCACTAAGATAAATATGGGGTTGGTTCCAAATAATTGCACTAATTATTTGGCTCCCCATTTAATGTTGCTATTTAATTTATATAATAATATCTTTGCATCAATTGGACATGTCATCATGTGATTGAGCATTGCATTTTGTGTTCGTGTGATTTATGTGTTCTTTGTGTTTCTTTTGGGTATCGATAGATTCCGGAGTCGAGGTTAACGCTACTTACCCCGACGAGTAGTACTTCACGCCCGGGCAGCAAGGCAAGAGATAACCTAACCTTCTTGGCATTCTAGCATCCTATGTTTATCAAATTATTTTATCCACCATAATATTGCATGCGGTTCAAATGTCTTTTGGTATAATATAGAGAATCCTATGATTGCATGTTTTTCCCCGAGCCAATCACATGTATCCCTACCTATGAACCCTAGGGTTGAAGTGTTGGCTGAGATAAAGTTATATTGATGTACTCATATGCTTAGCTATGCTTAGCCATGCTTAATGGATGCTTTATGTCCGTTATTAATTCCATACTTGTTGATATTGATGGAATGATTCGGTCATGGTGGATAATGGAGATGCTTAATTAAAATGCTAAGAAGGCTTGGATGAGTTGCCCTCGGGGAGGGTGGTTTGCCTCATTCTTGTCGCCTAGGCTGAGAGTGCTTTTAGCTGGAACCAAGAAAACGAGCGTGCTCCCGGAGGTGGGGGCATATGGAACCCCCTTTGACCGAATAATCTGTGAGGGGCTTGTCAAGGGTCCTCTAGTTTGCTATTTCCATTTGCGCGTGTGTGGTGTTGGTGGAAAAAGGAAACGATGATGGTGGTGTGTAGGATGTGACGGTGGGGCAGGGCGCTGGGAGCGCTGAACCTGTCCTTCCGCCACTGATGGCCCTTGAGTAAGTCTCATGCTTTGTAAAGGTCTAACCGCGCCTGCTTGCCGGCCTTCCCCGGAAGAGGGTCAATTAGGTGAGTCGGACGGTACCAATGGGTAAAGTAGTACACCCCTGCAGGGTAAATCTTTTCGAAAAGCCGTGTCCACGGTTATGGACAAACTCTTGGGAAAGGCGCATTAGCTCATAGATAACTTTAACCTAATTGATATGGCAGCTAAAGGTTGCATAATAAACTTGTGATAAAGGTTCATTTCCTCGAGGGTGAGTCGAGGGAGTGCCTTTGAGTGAGATGAGTGGTGATGGTGGGAAGTAGGTTCGTCGAGAACCGAAGATGATAATGATACTCTCTTACCCCTTTATAAAAATATTCTGAGTAGACGAATGCCATGTGTCTTTTAAGTTTTGGTTTATGAAATTTAGCTTTATGCAAAAGAACTACATTATACAGCTTTAGAGCCTCCGTCAGTCATTGGGCCTATATCGCCCTACTAAACTTGCGAGTACATCGTACTCAGTCTCTCTTTGCTGCCTCTATGATTTTTGTATTTCAGAGGAGGACGACACCGAGCAACTAGGTGGTTTCTTCGTTGACGTCGACTACTAGTCTGGGGTTCCCAGGTGGCAGCTTGGGACCGTGGAACAAGCTGGCTTGGGTGATGTTTATTTTGTAGGCCTCTTAGGCCATATATTTGCTTCTTGTTGTTAAACAACACTACCCGCTTCCGCTTGTTGATTTGTTGGATCTGTGATCCTTTTGCTTGTAATATTTGTATTCTTCTCGTATATGAGTTGCTATACTTTTGTGTCGTAGAGTCATGCTTTGTGCCAGTTCTGTTCCACAAGTCTCGATCTTTGTCTTATACATTGATGGTTGTGTCAGATTCATAGCCTCTCTGTATAATTCTGGGGTCGGGGCGCTACAAGTTGGTATCAGAGCAGGACTGCCTGTAGGAAACCCGTTCTATTGGTCGAAGTCGAGTCTAGTTCGTGAAAATTATTTTTAACCTAAAAATGAGTTGTGAAAACCCTCATAGGATTCTTTTTACTCCTTATCCAATTCACTCTGATCTCGGTGCCATCTTACCTCTATTTGATTTTATCGGTTTTCTGATCGTCGACAGCTTCTAAATCTCTAGGATCACGTGGTTGGGTTCTATCTTTAGTCCCTGGTTAAACTTGCTTGTCTGCAAATCCTAAATTCCGAAGAGAAGAAGATTGTGGATCGTCAAGAAATTCCTTTGCCTTAGCCAAGATCTTGAACCGAAGGTCCCGGATTGTGCTAGGGCTCAGGTGAAATGAGTCATGAGGGTTGTCACCCCTGTGAGCATTATGCTATTGTGAGTCCCGGTGCATGAAGCTGATCTTTAACCCAAGATCTTTTCCGTTGAACCCTGGTGCTAAAGGTTGAACCCTACATCAGGTTGGGAAAAATTGAAGTGTGTCTTCCAACTCGAGGTTGCAGCCGTAATTGGTTTTCTCGTTAATGCTCTTCTTCGTCACTAGCTTAGCTAGAATTCCTGTTATGGAATCATCTGAATCATGACGGGATTGCTCTTAGCGAGTTTTCTATCAATAATTGTGATCCCTCCGGTAACGCCGTATTCTGAAACCCTTTCGGCACTAGTTGTCGGAAGAGTGCTAACACGGGCTTCTGCAATATCCTAAATTGTTGTTAGCCCGTTCCTTAATCCAAATCTGTTATCCGTCCTTTATCTGTCTACGGATAGTCAAGTTCATCGTGCATTGGGGTGTTCTGATGCATGTTATTCTTGTGGTTCGTTAGGGCATTCCATTTCGGGATGTCAGGAGAAACAAACTCCGGTACCTCTTCCATTTCCAGGAAAAAGGTCAAAGTTTTGTGATTCGCGGAGTAAGAGCTTGTCTAGCTTTTGTTCCGTTCCACCTTGGAGTGTCACACTCTTTTATATCGAGAGGTCGTGCTTAGTCTCATGACGCACTTGATGAAGTGATGCTCCTACCCTTCCTTATCCATCTACCTCCGAGCTACCCGGGCTCGAGAATGTTGAGGATGAATATCGTTGTGGTAATCGGATATTCTTAGCAATTGATATTGTTTTGAATCCAAAGGCTTTGGTGGCACTCTTAGCCTGATTGGTAATTATATCATCGAGCTGAGTTGTCGGTGTTGTCAAGTCCATTCGTTCAGGTACACCCTCGGTCAACGAGTTAGATTCATGTCGAAACTCTGAAGACCACATCTTTTACTTGAAATGCGAGCTTTCTCTCGCAAGCAGTGACTTTTGTCGCTATGGATCCGAGTGAAGTTCGCTTTGTCTCCTCGGGTTAAATCACAAGTTGATTATGCCTACGTGCATTAGTGAGCTGGTAGGTTGGTACCTCCCGTTCTCTGACTAAGCCATGTGTGCATCCCAAACCCTGACTGAGTCGTTCCTAAATAAGAAGAATTTGGCAAAACCTTATCATCTTACCGGTGCTTCCCAATCATAAATCAGTTGGGCTCCTTGTTTGGAGTTCATGCTGGATCAATTTCCCTTCGTGATCGTGACCCAATGGAACTCCCAATCTATCTCGTGTTCTGGGGCTTGGCTATGTAGCCTTTATCTGAGAATCTAGTTATCCTATCTGTCGGCTAACTTTAGCAAACTCCTTCCTCGGACATGCCAAGTCTGAGTTACCCACACGGCTAAGCAACTCCGGATCTCAAGCACAAGTGATGCTTGGAGTTTACTAAGAGCATGGCCTAGACCTTTTAGTAAACCGACAAGTTCGGTGTTGTGGTTCACGCACCTTACCGGAAGGTCTTTTGACTAAATCTCCTAACTCTTCCAAATCGACCGATGTCCATGAGAATCATGTGTAACTGGTTCTAGAAGTTTTCCCCTAAGGTCCGTTCTCTATCTTCAAGTACGACCTTCGCTTGAGGATCGAATGAAGGCTTTTCCGAAGCATGTATGTGATATCTAGAACCTCAAGGAGAACCTCACTACGGAGTGGCTAAATATCTGTCGGTCAATCCTTCTACTCCATCTATCTTGTGACAATATCTCGTTATGAGGTTTTACCTCTCTAGCTAATTGTGGATGAAATGCTATATCTCTCTTTCCTAGGTGAACCCAAGCTTTCTCCATCACACAGACAGTGTGTGAATTCTTCAGTCACGTTAGGGCCCGAGCGTTTAGCCTTATGGACACGTCTAGTACGTCACAAGCGTGGAGTCCAAAAGAAGCTGTCTTCTCTCCTCACGGTGCCAAATCCCCACGGTATACACAGCGGGTGGTTTGAAGTATGGTCTTGGTCTTGGACCAATATCCTGAACAATGTGGTAGGTCGTCCTACCCTCGGCTCGACCTTTGTGTGGTCAAATCGTTCCTAGTTTCCTCAATGGCTTATGGTTTTGCGCAAGGTTCCTTTTGTCCGTCACCGTAAGCTATCTCCTGTTCTTTCCGCCCCATTGACGTGTCAAGCTTCCTAGCTCCAAGTATGCACCAAGGAAGATCTTCGTGAGATCGAGTAGATCGTTGAAGTTAAGAGTTGCCATGTTTCTCTCATCCCTCTTCCTACTCTAGAATCTCGGGACGAGATTCTTGTAAGGGGGTAGAATTGTAACAGCCCCGGATTAGTAACCTAAAATATGGGCCAAATTTTCACTTTTTGTTGTGCATTGCATCATGGCATCCTCATTTATATTGCTAGTTCTAAATAAAGCAACACTTGAGAACATAAAAAGGGAAGCAAAACCCTTCCCCAAAAATCCCAATCCAAATGCAAAGCTTAATTTGGCAAGATACATTATTCTTGAATTTCCAAATTGTCCCGGAAGTTCCAAGAATATATTTTTGTAAATAATTGTCAAAGGCTAAGTCCTTAAAAATCAATTAAATAAATTTGGGAATTCAATTTGGTTCAATTCAAAGTATATTTTGGAACCAAGGTAAACTTCCCCAAAATTCCAAATAAAAATATGGGACGCTTCATTATTATAATATGAGCCTCCATAAATATTTTCTTAATTTATTGAAGTGTTTAAATGCCTCAAATAAATATATTTTGGAATTTATCAAAAATGCCCTATTTAAACCCTATGAACAAATATGGGGCAAAACTTTTATTTTGAAGCCAAACTTTTTGTAGTGCTTCTAAAGGTCATGGGGAGGCTCTACAAATTTTTACAGAATTTCTAAAAATGTTTAAATGGCTCTTTTAAATTGCCTAAAGCCTGCTGGTTTTAATTAAAAGGGAAAATGTCAAAACCCTGACAGTGGGTCCCCCACTGTCAGTCCTTCATCTTCTCTCACTGTGGCGCCGGGGGGGGCCGCTGGCGCCATGCCACCGACGCACCCCACGAGCCGTGCCCCCCCCATGCCGTGACCCTGGAGGAGTGAGGAGGCCTCCACGACGCCCATTCCTCACTCACTCGTCCCCACGTTCACCTGCTCCCTTCCCCGGCCCTTTTTCCTTCTCTCCCGAGCTCCTCGGTGGCCGGCGTGTTCTTCCCGCGGCCGCCGCCGAAGTATCGTCGCTAGAGCTAGCCCCGAGCAATTTGGAGCGGGGCAAATGACGCGCCCCGAGTCGGACGGTACCAATGGGTAAAGTAGTACACCCCTGCAGGGTAAATCTTTTCGAAAAGCCGTGTCCACGGTTATGGACAAACTCTTGGGAAAGGCGCATTAGCTCATACATAACTTTAACCTAATTGATATGGCAGCTAGAGGTTGCATAATAAACTTGTGATAAAGGTTCATTTCCTCGAGGGTGAGTCGAGGGAGTGCCTTTGAGTGAGATGAGTGGTGATGGTGGGAAGTAGGTTCGTCGAGAACCGAAGATGATAATGATACTCTCTTACCCCTTTATAAAAATATTCTGAGTAGACGAATGCCATGTGTCTTTTAAGTTTTGGTTTATGAAATTTAGCTTTATGCAAAAGAACTACATTATACAGCTTTAGAGCCTCCGTCAGTCATTGGGCCTATATCGCCCTACTAAACTTGCGAGTACATCGTACTCAGTCTCTCTTTGCTGCCTCTATGATTTTTGTATTTCAGAGGAGGACGACACCGAGCAACTAGGTGGTTTCTTCGTTGACGTCGACTACTAGTCTGGGGTTCCCAGGTGGCAGCTTGGGACCGTGGAACAAGCTGGCTTGGGTGATGTTTATTTTGTAGGCCTCTTAGGCCATATATTTGCTTCTTGTTGTTAGACAACACTACCCGCTTCCGCTTGTTGATTTGTTGGATCTGTGATCCTTTGCTTGTAATATTTGTATTCTTCTCGTTATATGAGTTGCTATACTTTTGTGTCATAGAGTCATGCTTTGTGCCAGTTCTGTTCCACAAGTCTCGATCTTTGTCTTATACATTGATGGTTGTGTCGGATTCATAGCCTCTCTGTATAATTCCGGGGTCGGGGCGCTACAGCCGGCAGGAGGCTTCGACAACCGCCGCATGAGGACTAGCAGCGAGATGCGCCGAACGAGGGCGAGGAACAACTAAGACTACTTGCTCGATCAACCGTGCCGGAACCATGGCGACCGGCCAGCGAACCACACCGTTCGGCAATGCACCCTCGGCCGCCCCAGGCCACCACCGTACGAGCGGCGAAACCCGCCTCCGCCTCGGGATGAAGCCGGACGGGACGATCGAGGACGCGACGACAGACGACGCGAAGATAGGAATCGTGATGATCGCCAACGCGAGGAACAGAGGACGGAACGCCTTCCATCTCCGCCTCCAAGGGATCCAGACAGCTACCAGAATCCGGATGCCGCCTACATCGTGTTCGTCAGCGAGCGTGACGACAAGCGAAGCCGGCGCGAACGGTTCAAGGAGGTGAACGCAGTGGTTCCACCCGTCCCCCAGTACCTCAACTGGTCGCAGGAACCAATCACGTGGGACCGCAGCGACCACCCGGAGCTGATGCCCAACCCAGGCGGCTATGCTCTAGTCCTAGAGCCCATGATCATCTCCACCAAGCGCGCCTGCACCTTCTCATGCGTCCTCATTGACGGGGGCAGCAGCATCAACATCCTCTACCGCGACATGCTGGAGAAGCTACGAATCTCCAAGTCCAGCTTGACGCCGAGCCGGACGGTCTTCCACGGCATCGTGCCGGGGCGAGCCGGCTCATCCATGGGCCTCATCCGGCTGGACGTCCTATTCGGCACCAAGAGCAACCACCGCCGCGAGACTGTCTCCTTCGAGGTGGTCGACCACTCCAGCGCCTACCACGCCATCCTCGGGCGGCTGGCGCTCGCCAAGTTCATGGCGGTACCCCACTACGCCTACCTCAAGATGAAGTTACCAGGCCCACGCGGGATCATCACCATCGCCGGAGACTACAAACGCTCCATCGCCTGCGCCTCCGACAGCGCGAAGGTGGCCGAGACCATGGTCTGCAATGAGGAGATGAAGCAATTCAAACGCAAGGCCAACGAGGAGAAGCTGGAGATCCCGGAGTCGGCCAAGCCGGCTGGCGAGTCGAACTTCCAGGCGGCGCGAGACACAAAGAAGATCTACTTCGACGACACCGACAAGTCCAAGTTCGTCACCGTGGGGGCGAGCCTGGACCCCAAATAGGAAAGCGCGCTCGTCGAGTTCCTCCGTGGGAACCGGGACATCTTCGCGTGGTCCCCCAAGGACATGCCGGGTGTACCGAGGGAACTCGCCGAGCATTCTCTACACGTCCGTCCAGACGCCAAGCCAGTGAAGCAGTCCCTGCGTCGCTTCACAGAAGGAAGAAGACAGTTGATAGGAGAAGAGATAGCGCGGCTACTTGTAGCCGGATTCATCAAAGAAGTACAACACACGGAGTGGCTAGCCAATCCAGTGATGGTGGAAAAGAAGAACAAGAAATGGCGAATGTGTGTCGACTACACACACCTTAACAAGGCCTGCCCCAAGGACCCTTTCGCACTGCCACGTATCGACCAAGTGATCGACTCCACGGCCGGCTGTGACCTCCTCTCCCTCCTCGACGCCTACTCCGGCTACCATCAAATTCCGCTGAACTCGGACGACCAGCTCAAGACCGCCTTCATCACCCCCTACGGCCCGTACTGCTACACCACCATGCCGTTCGGCTTGAAGAATGCGGGAGAAACATACCAGCCCTGCATGCAAAAATGTCTGCACGACCAAATCGGTCGCAACGCGCATGCATACGTCGACGACGTCGTCATCAAAACCAAGGAGAAGCACACCCTCCTCGCTGACCTCAAAGAAACCTTCGACAACCTGCGCCACTTCCAGATGAAGCTCAACCCGGAGAAGTGTGTGTTCGGCGTTCCAGCCGGACAGCTACTCGGCTACCTCGTGTCAGCGCGAGGGATCGAGGCCAACCCGGAGAAAATCGCCGCCATCGACAACATGCGCCAGCCGAGAAGCGTCAAGGACATCCAAAAGTTCACCGGTTGCCTGGCATCACTCAGCCGCTTCATCAGCCGGCTCGGCGAGAAGGCTCTCCCACTCTACCATTTGCTGAACAAGACTGACAAGTTCGTCTGGAGCGACGCGGCAGATGCCGCATTCAAGGAACTCAAGCGTGCGATGGCCACCGCCCCGGTCTTAGCACCTCCGACTCCAAAGGAGCCCATGCTCATGTATATCGCCGCCTCCAACCGAGTCGTCAGCGTCGTCCTGGTGGTTGAACGAGATGAAGCCGGCAAGCAGCGGCTGGTTCAGCGGCCAGTCTAATACCTCAGCGAGGTGCTCTCTCAGTCGAAACAGAATTACCCACACTACCAGAAGCTCGTATACGGCGTGTACATGGCCACGAAGAAACTGAAGCACTACTTTCAGGAGCATCCGATCAAAGTGATAAGCGACGCACCGCTTGCCGAGATCATAGGCAACAAGGACGCAACCGGCAGAGTCGCGAAATGGGCGATCAACCTGACGGCGCACGGAGTAGAATACGACAAGAGAACGGCGATCAAGTCACAAGAGCTGGCTGACTTTCTAGCTGACTGGACGGAGACGGACCACACTCCACCGCCACCCGACTCCGGCGAGCATTGGCTCATGCACTTCGATGCTTCCAAAAGATACTGGGGACTCGGCGCCGGGTCGTCCTCACCTCACCTAAGGGGGGCCGACTCGAGTACATGCTACAAATCCACTTCACGGCGTCCAACAATGTAGCTGAATATGAAGCTCTCGCGCACGGCCTCAAACTCGCCAAGGCCATGAACATCAAGCGAATCCTCTGCTACGGCGACTCCGACTAGGTGGTACAGCAGACCACCGGTCATTGGGACGCCAAGGACCCCAACATGGCCGCCTACCACTTCTTCGTCCAGCAGCTCGCGGGATGCTTCGACGGATGTGAATTTCACCACATACACAGCTCCAACAACGACGCAGCTGACACTTTGGCGAACATCGGTTCTCTTCGCGAGGAAATCACACCCGGCGTCGCCCTCGAGAAGTTATACAAGCCATCCATCACGCCGTGTCCTGGCTCTGACTCTATCCGGATGCCGCCTGGCGCGGAGTCGGCTGGGCCGGCCCCAGGCGAGCCAGAACCCGTCGAGGTTCTCGTCATCGAAGAGGCTCCGCCATGGACCCAACCCTTCCTCGCCTACCTCGCCAACGACGAGCTCCCGGCGGACGAGCTTATCGCCAGGCAAATCAAACGCAGGGCAAGTGCTTACACTATCATCAACAACGAGTTGTACAAGCGCAGTGTCTCTGGGATATTTCAACGTTGTGTGAGCCAAGAAGAAGGAATCAAGATCCTCAAAGAAATCCATCAAGGCGAATGCGGTCATCACGCGTCCTCGAGAGCAATTGTGGCAAAGGCGTTCAGGCACGGGTTCTACTGGCCGACTGCGCTGGCGGATGCGAACCAGCTGGTCCGGCTCTGCAATGGCTGTCAACGATTTGCAACGCAGAAGCACACGCCGGCTTCAGCACTCAAGACAATTCCTATCACTTGGCCGTTTGCCGTCTGGGGACTCGACATGGTCGGCCCGTTGAGAGATCTAGTGGAGGCATGACACACCTGCTGGTAGCAGTCGACAAGTTCACGAAGTGGATTGAAGCCAAGCCGATCAAGAAACTAGGATGGACCACCAACAGTCAAGTTCTTCAAAAGCATCATCTACCGCTTCGGATACCCCAACAGCATCATCACGGACAACGGGTCGAACTTCGTCAAGGGAGAATTCGCCAAGTTCTGCGGCAGGACCGGCATCCGGCTCGACGTGGCCTCCGTCGCACACCCGCAGTCAAATGGGCAGGTCGAGCGGGCAAACGGCCTCATCCTATCCGGCATCAAGCCTCGGTTGCTCGAGCCACTCGAGCGAGCAGCCGGCGCATGGGAGGAAGAGCTACCCTCAGTCCTCTGGAGCCTAAGGACAACTCCGAATCGCTCAACCGGCTTCACCCCCTTCTTCCTTGTCTACGGGGCCGAAGCTGTCATGCCAACTGACATCGAGCACGATGCACCCCGAGTCGTGCTGTACACAGAAGCAGAAGCTAAGCAAGCCTACGAAGACGGAATGGACCTGCTCGAGGAAGCGCGCCAGCTTGCCGAGTCAAGATCGGCGATGTATCAGCAAAAACTGCGCAACTACCACAGCCGGCAGGTCAGGCCTGTCCGCTTTCGAGAAGGCGACCTCGTGCTACGACTGATCCAAGACACAAAGAACATGCACAAGCTCTCATCACCCTGGGAGGGACCATTCATCGTAAGCAAGGCGCTCATCAACGACGCATACTACTTGATCGACGCCCGCGAGCACAAGAAGGACACGATGGACAAGGAAGGCGATGAAACGGAAAGGCCATGGAATGCGTCACTCTTGCGTCGATTCTACACTGAGAAAGAACCATGTATGTATCACCTATGCTATCAATAAGGAAATGAGAATGATGAGCGCATGAGTAGTTTTTCGCAACTCTTTTTCTGCATTTCCTTTCCGGTTTTTCCGGCAGCCGGCAAGCTTGCCTTTAGCGGCCGTGTAGCGTGACTAAACCCTAAACGGCTAACTCTTCAGATTCGGTTAAGGCCGGCAAGAGAATAAGCTGGAGGGGGCCAACAACATGAAAAACGCATAAAGGGAAGTACTGCTGGCTGAAAAAAAAATGCCGTTCTATAAACTCGGCCAAGCCGGCAGTCGGCAACCACTTCTCCTATTACGGACGATTAACTACACGACGCTAAACAGCTAGCTCTTCGGATTCGGTTAAGGCCGACAAGAGAATAAGCTGGAGGCCGACTGTATGCGAAAGATGTAAGAAACAGAAATCGTTGCCGGCTGAAAAAACTCTGGCCCAACAAACTGGACCCTAACGATGTAGCAGTGTGCATGATCCCGCCAGAAGGTGAAGTGCACACGAAAGACGTCGGGAGAGGCTACAGGCGAGTGCGAAATTAACCAACGCTAAGTAAAAATGCTATCCATGATTAAAAGAGCAGGCTAACCACTTCGTTGTTTCATTTTACGCACGAAAATGCCGCCAACCGGCCTCGAGAGCTCAAGCCGGACATAAGCATGACAAGCAGGAATTAAAACTGCGCGCAAGTAAACGAGTACAGGAACAAAAGCGAGTAGCATTAAACATCAAGGATAAAACCTTACAGACGGAAGATGAACAGCAAAACAAAAGAGGGAAGTCCACAGGCGGACTTTCCCCGTGCAACTACAAGGCCAAGCCGATAAAGAGGTCCCTAGGCGGCATCCATCGATTTCCCGACTCCACCTTTCTTCTTGCCAACCCAGGGCTTGAGGTAGAGGGTGCCGTCGAACACCTTCACATAGAAGATGCCTCGGTCACGCCGAAGGCGGAAGCAGAGGATGAAGCCGGCTTCGAGCTCGTAGAAGTCGACAAACTTGTCCCACCCCCTGACGAACTCCACCTTGTTGACAACGTCATCACCCTCCACCTGGGAGGTGAATCGCACAGTGGCATTCCAGGGGCCCTGGGTAGCACCCTCACGGAAGAGCTTGAACATG
The DNA here is from genome assembly GCA_012064385.1 of Puccinellia tenuiflora. Lineage (NCBI taxonomy): Eukaryota > Viridiplantae > Streptophyta > Magnoliopsida > Poales > Poaceae > Puccinellia > Puccinellia tenuiflora. The sequence goes on along the minus strand of QRDG01000388.1, from coordinate 165,773 downwards.
AAGTGGCCAACGCCCGGCAGCGCGTCGGCGAAGGCATCAGGAAGCCTCTGCACCGGCCCAATAACCGGCGGGTGCAGGATCATGAGGAACTCTTTGATGGGGAACACATCCCATCCCAGGCGCCAGGGATTCTCAAGGGAATCAGAAGAGGCGGAAGACAACTCTGCGCTATCTTCCTCGCTGTCACCGACAGCAGAGGGAGCATGCTTGGGAATCGGATCAAAACCCGGATGAGGAAGAACAGGGGTGGCCTCCTCCTCACTCGACGAGTCATGAAGAACAAGGAGACTCTTGCCATGACCAACGCCACCACCAACGCCGCCACCGGCGGCACCCGCCTTCTTCGAGCCAGTGCGGCCGCCCCCTTGCCGCGGCCAGCGCTGCTACCGGCGGCAATGGTGGCGGTCACTTTTCCTCGTCCCCGTCCGCCTTTCTTAGGAGGACGGCCGCGAGGACGTTTCGCCGGAGGCGCAGCGGCGGTCCCCTCGGCAGCGGCGTCTAGAGGCTCGGACTTCACCATGGCGGAGCTGCGAGGAAACAAGAGGAAGAAGGTGAAGGAGAGCAAGCAAGCGCAAGTGAGGAAGAAGGAAGAAAACTGCCGAGTTTTATAGCAGAAACAGGGGACAACGTGGGAGACCAACCGTCACCCACGATCCCACGGTCTACACATGGCAACAAAACTCAAACGATGGAACCGTTCAGTAACTGTAGCCGGGCCCACGCACAGAAGCCAAGGAGCCAAGCCGTCAGCCGGCATAAAATACCCGGGGGCTGCGCACCCACCAAGTCGGCTGCCCAGACCCGGACGCATATCTATATCACCCCGAGTCACGGACTCGGGGGCTGCCAAGCCGTCAGCCGGCATAAAATACCCGGGGGCTGCGCACCTGCCAAGTCGGCTGCCCAGACCCGGACGCATATCTAAATCACCCCGAGTCACGGACTCGGGGGCTGCCAAGCCGTCAGCCGGCATAAAATACCCGGGGGCTGCGCACCCGCCAAGTCGGCTGCCCAGACCCGGACGCATATCTATATCACCCCGAGTCACGGACTCGGGGGCTGCCAAGCCGTCAGCCGGCATAAAATACCCGGGGGCTGCGCACCCGCCAAGTCGGCTGCCTAGACCCGGACGCATATCTATATCACCCCGAGTCACGGACTCGGGGGCTGCCAAGCCGTCAGCTGGCATAAAATACCCGGGGGCTGCGCACCCGCCAAGTCGGTTGCCCAGACCCGGACGCATATCTATATCACCCCGAGTCACGGACTCGGGGGCTGCCAAGCCGTCAGCCGGCATAAAATACCCGGGGGCTGCGCACCCGCCAAGTCGGCTGCCCAGACCCGGACGCATATCTATATCACCCCGAGTCACGGACTCGGGGGCTGCCAAGCCGTCAGCGGCATAAAATACTCGGGGGCTGCGCACCCGCCAAGTCGGCTGCCCAGACCCGGACGCATATCTATATCACCCCGAGTCACGGACTCGGGGGCTGCCAAGCCGTCAGCCGGCATAAAATACCCGGGGGCTGCGCACCCGCCAAGTCGGCTGCCCAGACCCGAACGCATATCTATATCACCCCGAGTCACGGACTCGGGGGCTGCCAAGCCGTCAGCCGGCATAAAATACCCGGGGGCTGCGCACCCGCCAAGTCGGCTGCCCAGACCCGGACGCATATCTATATCACCCCGAGTCACGGACTCGGGGCTGCCAAGCCGTTAGCCGGCATAAAATACCCGGGAGATGCGCACCCGCCAAGTCGGCTGCCCAGACCCGGACGCATATCTATATCACCCCGAGTCACGGACCCGGGGGCTGCCAAGCCGTCAGCCGGCATAAAATACCCGGGGCTACGCACCCGCCAAGTCGGCTGCCCAGACCCGGACGCATATCTATATCACCCGAGTTACGGACCCGGGGGCTGCCAAGCCGTCAGCCGGCATAAAATACCCGGGGGCTGCACGACATAACGATGACGGAGGAAAAACGAAAGACAAACAAAAGACGTGAAATTTCGACCCGGCCAGATGCTCAAGCCGGCCCAAAATTCGGGGGCTAGGCATGGTGATTATCATCACCAAAACGAGCACGAATTCCGGCACAAAGACCCAGCAATCACAGAGAAAACGGCACTCATGATAACAGTCTACGGCAGGAAGCAGAATATCGAATTTTTACAAGGCAATCTTCAAGAGTGCACAAAATAACAAGGTGAATAATGTGGCAGGACAGTTAATAGTACAGAACGACAGCTACACCCGGCATTCCAGGGAAACAAGCAAATCAGGCGGTAGTGGCATTGGTGGCAGCAGCAGCGTCGCCGGCTCCAATATCTTCAGCCGGCTGTGGCGCCGAAGACGGTTCAGCAGGCACAAGCTTCGTCAAGTCCACCGCCTCGGCAACTCGCCCTGAGGCTATGGCGATTTCTGGACACAGGCTCGCGAGGGATGTTCCAGTGCGGAAGCCATCCAACAACCTGCTCATCTGCACGCCAGGGTACCATGACTTCACCACGGCCAGTGCCATGTCGGTGCCTCTGCGCGCCGCCATCTCCACCTGCTCGTTGACGCCAACTGGTGCCCCTTCAAGCCGGGCAGACAAATCATGAAGGGCAGCGGGCAAAGGAGCATCCGGCCACAGATTCTCGAGCATGCCGCCAGCTACTTCTTTCAGTCGATTGAACTCCAGGCCGAATCGGAGAAGACGGGAGACGGCGGTCGGAGCAAACTCGGCAACAGTGCCAGAGGACTCCTGTCGGGAATGAGCCGAATCAGCCTCTCTCTGGATTTGCGCATCTACCTCGGGATAAAGGCCTGTATTCCAAACCAGTGAGGCCGAGTAGAAGACCCCAAGCAAGAAATAAAGGAGAAAGGAGACCTCACTTACCGAGGATCAGTTCGTTCACGCGCTCAACCTCCTTGACCAGGCCGCCCACCAGCTGCTCATGCTCAAGCTCACGCGCCTTGGCCGCCTGGACGATCTGGTTGTTGGCCTCGACGGAGTCCTTCAGCAGAATCCTCAGCTCGGTCGCATTCTCGCGGAGGGACTCAATCTCGCTCTGTTTCCGACGCTCAGCTTCCCGCAGTGTCACCGCCTCCTCGTCCAGCCGGACGACCTCGAGGTGGCGCTCCTCCAATGTCTTTTCCGCCGCCTGGAGATCGGCCTTAGCCAAGGACAGGGCGGCGTCCCTCTCCTTCAGTTGCCTCTCCAAGCCGGCGCGGGAGGTGGTGTCGCCTGTGGAGATCGGATCATCATCAAACCAAGACACGCAAGAAAAAATGCAGAACAACAAGGCTGAGAGTGCGAGCAAGAAGGAAAGCTAGACCTTTAGCCGCCTCAAGCTCTCGCTTGAGCAATGCCGCCTCCTTAGCCGCTTCGGCGAAGCCTTGCTCTATGGAGGAGCGGAGCAACGTTATGTTGGCCAAATTCTCCTTGGCCGTCTGCTCCGCCAGCGCGGCGAGGGGAATCCTCCCCGATGCGTCGGGCAGAGCCGGCACCGGCCTACAATATGGCGGAGAAGACACCAAGACCGACTGGCGAGGACCAGGGAGCGAAGCCGTCGCCCCCGCGATAGCCGTGTCCTTAGCCGTCTCGGCCACCGCCGAGGAAGGAGTGGGGAAGGCGAGATGCCCGGCCCCGGCGCCGGGCCGGAGAACTATTTGGAAGGAGTCCACCGACGCCTCAGCAGCACCTGCCGAAACTGGAGGGTTGGAGTCGACCGCGGGAGGAACGGCGCTTGCCGACACCGGGTCGACCACTTCCACATCCGCCATCACTGTCGCCGCCTCTGAAGGCGGATCAGCCGCCTGCGCCACAGGGGTCTCGGTGGCAAGCACCAGGGCCGATTCCACCACCGCGACGGGCGCCGTCTCCACTATTGGAAGCGGAGCTCTACAAAGCAAGGAAGGCGTCACCACCAAGTACAAGTCGCAAGATTTCTACCACGAGACTAAGATTTACCCGTCGCATGAGCCCAGAACCCTGGGTGTCCTCCTCTTCAAGCGCTTCGGCGGGGGAGACGGCACATCGTCGGACGGGCGCTTCACGCCTCCGGAGGGCACCTCGCCGCCCTTCGCTGGAACAGCAGAGCCTTCAACCGGCCGCTCCGCGCGGGCCGGCACTACTTCAGCCCCAGCACCGGCCTCCGCGGTCTTGCGGGCATCCGCGCCCGCTCCCGCCCTCTCCTCAGCCGCCTTGGCAGCCGCCGGTTGCCTCGCGGCCGCCTTGGCGTCCATCTCCGCCCGGATCGAATCCGCCTATGCCAGCTCCACGTAAACAGCTTTTTCCATGTCCACGACACCCGAGTCATAACCAAGATCAACAGGAAGAGAAAAATTAACCACCTGGGCGCGGGTCCCGTCGGTGGCAGGTTCCACCCTCTCCACGTCCGCCGCTTTCGTCCTCTCCTCGTCCTCCTTCGAGGCCAGCATCTGCTCCATAGTCAGACCAGTGTCAGACGTCTCCAAGGCCAAAACCGCCTGCGTCGTTTGGGCATAAAACTCCTTCTCCAAATCACCCGGGTTCAAATCATAAATAAAATCACCACCGGGAACGTGACCATCACCTCATTGTCGGCCCCACCAGTGGGGGCATCCGCCTCCTCCGCCATCTTGGCGTCAACCTCGGCCCTAACCTCGGCCACAATCTCGTCCGCCCGGGCCTCCGCCGTTGGTTTCCCGGCGGGCATCAAGCCGGCCGTAGTAGGCCGGGACGACGAAGAAGCCAGCTTCTTGGCGGGCAGCATGCCCCGCTTCTCGAATGCGCCCTTCCGCTTGTGCGGCACGGCATTCGCATTAGCATCGGCGGCCGACTTCGACCGCCTCTCACTCAAGATCCGCCGGGGAAGAACCACTTTCTTCTTCCGCGCCGCCGCCTCCAACTCCTTGGTCCTGCGGGAGGACGTCGCCGGCTTGGAGGCTGGCACGGAAGAGGAACCTTCAGAGTCCGGCTCGGAACCGCTGGAAAGATTTACTACCACGCGCACTACATCATCAGTTTGCCCGGCGGCGCTAGACTCGGGAGACTTACCGCGAGGCAGCGAGACGGGAGGAGGGACGTCGCGCTCGAGGTCCTCACCCCGGTCGGCTGCCGGATCGGAGTCGGAGCTGGCGGAGGGGACAGGGCTCGTTGCGGTGTGGGCGGCGTCGTCATCGTCTCCGCCATCCTCACCAACATCGGCGCCCCCACCGGACGACTCGGTGGTGTCACCGCGCCCATCCGGGCCGGTGCGGGCGCCACCGCCCGATTCATCTTCAGCGGCGGCGTCTGCGTCTCCTTCCGCCTGTGCGTCGGCGGAATCCTCCTCCAATAACCTCATCAGTGCCTTGGTGAAGGGACCACTGACGTCGGGCTCGAAGACGACTTCGAAGTCCTCAACCCTCTGAAGCTCGCAAAGCTGCACGACAGGCCGACTGAGTCAGGCGGCAGCCGGACGAAAAAATCGAAGACGGACAAGATTGCAAGGACTAACCTCGGGGGTACGTTCCGAGCGGGTGAACGGCTCGAACCCGAAATCCCATTCCACCTCGACCCTGTCGGTGATGAGGCGGGCAGCCCACTTGCGGAGGCCCTTCTGATTCGGCAACTCCAAGCAGGTCAGGCTGGGATCCCGGACGCCGGAGTAGAAGCACATCTTGTGCGGGCGTGCTTGTAGCGGATATATCCGCCTCGACAGCCACGTCAGGGTCAGGTCCCTGGACGTTAGGCCGGCCGCCACCAACACCTTCAGCCGGCTAAACAAGACCTTCTCGAGAGCCCCATCCACAGGCGGCTTCCGGAGTGTGGCGGGCAAGCGTGCTGCACTTTCCGCAGATGATCCTGCGAGCAAGCAGTTGCCACGGAAAATCCGGCCTGGTGAAGCCGAGGCGACGTGCGCCAGGCCTCGGGCAGAACACCAACGGCTCCCCAAGGCGGCAGGTCGTGGCTGACGTAGGCCACGACCCGAGTCTTCGAGCCGGCCAATCCAGACCGCAAAAATCTACGGATCCTGCACCGTGAAGCCGGACTAGTCAACGATAACTTCGACGGCACACAACCAAGGACAGGAACGCTCGTTGAGCATTCCCCACAAGCAAGCTTCGATTTCACCCGGCATCGGTTCCATCCGGCGCCGACTCCAACCTCGACATTTCAACCACAACGCTTCAAGACAAAGGGAAGAAGATCGAGAAGTCTTCCCAGCAAGCTAGCAAGGCTCCACGATCTTGGGGGCTAGTGTCGGGGATATGAACCCCGGATATCCCAAAGAAGCCTATTTCTTCAACTCTCCGCGGGCCGGCTGAACAAATGTCGGCTGCGCAGAGCCGCCTGAAACCAGCCGGGTGAAGCAAGCCGCCTATATCCACCCGAAGACGGACGGCCGGCTAGGCTGAAGCCGGCCGTACCAACCGACAACTCCGTACGAGTGGGCCCTGTCCAGATAACCGCTCTGGGTGAACAGTACCCCTTGTCGGGCATCTCCTGTACCGAATCATGACAACAAGCTCCAGCCGGCTCAGAAAGTAGTGATGTCATAGGGGCAAGCATGTAACTTCCCTGTAACCAAAAACCCTAGCCCGCTGCCTATATAAAGCGGGCTAGAACCCCCTGCGCGAGGTAGAGAAAAAAGGACGGACGCCGGTAGGATCATCTTCAACCTCCAGCCGGCTAGGATCTCCAGCCGGCTGCCACCCGAAACAGCTCAAGGAGCTCCTTTGTAGCCCGATTCTGTGATCAAGCAATAAGAACAAGAAGAGCAGGACGTAGGGGTGTTACCTCCACAAGAGGGCCCCGAACCTGTGTAACTAGCGTGTGTTTGCATGCTCGTTGCCCAATCCCGCGCGAGCATCCCTCGTCGCCTGCCCCACAATCTTTTCCATCTCTGATGGATATGCCGTGCAACCCACCACGACAGCTGGTGATGGACATGAAGGTGAACACGGCGCCGGGGCCGGATGGGTTCCCGGTTGCCTTCTTCAAGAAATGTTGGCCGCTCTGTAAGCTGGGGGTCCTCCATATCCTCAATGACTTTATTCTGGGGAGAATTGATATTGCTCGTTTGAACTTTGGGGTGTTATCGTTGATCCCGAAATCTCCGGGGGCAGATCGGATCACTCAATTCATACCTATCGCCCTAATTAACGTAATATTCAAGATCATCTCAAAAGCGTTTGCCTCCCATCTTGACCCGACTGCTAACAGAATTATAAGCCCAACTCAGACTGCCTTCTTAAAAGGGAGGTTCATCCTTGATGGGGCATTGGCCCTTTTGGAGGTAGTGCATGAACTAAAGTCAAACAAGCTGGGCGGTGTTCTTCTGAAACTCGATTTCGAAAAGGCCTACGACAGAGTGAACTGGTCCTTCTTGATTGAGGTACTGCGTCGGAAGGGTTTCGACGCAGGATATATCCACAAAATCCAACAGTTTGTCTCTGGGGCCAAACGGCGATCTCCATTAACAGAGAAGTTGGCCCTTTCTTTCGCAATAAGCGGGGAGTGCGCCAGGGTGACCCACTCTCCCCGATTCTTTTTAACTTCGTAGTGGAGGCCCTTTCTGCAATCCTTTCGATAGCTGCAGCTGCAGGCCATATCAAGGGAGTGGTCCCACATCTATACCCGGGAGGGGTTAACTCATCTTCAATATGTGGACGACACATTGATCCTCATCCAAAACGAGGAGTTGGACATTGCTAACTTGAAGTTCCTGCTGTTATGCTTTGAGGACATGTCGGGACTGAAGATCAACTTTCACAAGAGTGAGATCTATGTGCTCGACCGTCCTCCCCTAGAACAACAACGCATTGCTCATATGTTCAATTGCAAGTTGGGAGAGTTTCCGTTTATGTATCTTGGGCTTCCCATCTCGGACCACAAGCTTACTATTGAGCAATGGAACTATCTCGTCAACAAACTTGCTAATAGGGTTCAGGTTTGTATAGGTAGGCTGCTTTCCTCGGGTGGGAGGCTGATCCTATACAATGCTTGTCTTGAGGCGCTCCCAACCTTTGCCATGGGTCTGTTCTTACTTCAGGATGGTGTGCACGCCAAGTTCGACTCGATTAGGGCCAGATTCTTTTGGGAGGGATCTGGCCCGAAAAGGAAACATCACTGGCTCTATTGGCCTGCGGTTTGTCATCTTAAGGATAGCGGGGGCCTTGGTCTGACCAATATAAAGAATATGAACATTGCGCTCATTCTGAAATGGGTCTGGCGGCTGTTCCAAGATGATGAGTCCATTTGGCACAAGCTAGTGGTGGCTAAGTATCCAGAGGCTGACAACATCTTTGCACCCACTTCTTGTGGGGGGTCCCAATTTTGGAGGGCTATCCACAAAATCAAACATTTCTTCAAGCTTGGGGCGAAATATGTGGTTAGGAGTGGGGGGCGGACTGCCTTCTGGACCGATTGGTGGGTCGGCGCCTCTCCGTTGAGCACTCGTTTTCCTCGTCTGTTTGCGGTCTGCTCTAATCCTGCTATTTTGGTGGCTAATGCCTTTGCCCCGGACAGCCCGGGAATTGGCTTCCGTCGCGCCTTGGACCAAGAGGGGATGGCCCAATGGCGCGACCTGCTCTCTTTATTAGATGCGGTGGAGCTGCAGGAAGGTCATGACGAAGTTAGATGGGCTCTCGAGCAAACAGGGGTTTACTCGGTGTCCTCCATGTACCGTCTACTCTCGCAAGGGGTGACAGTGGCGTATGCTGATGATATTTGGGACTCTCGTCTCCCGCTCAAGGTTAAGATCTTCATGTGGCAATTAGTGCTAGATAGGCTGCCTACTTGTAGGCAATTGGCGGCCCATCTAGGTACCTCTAATGGTACATGTGCTCTCTGTGGGGAAGCGGAGGATGCTTCCCGTGTGTTCTTCTCCTGCCCCATGGCCAGATTTGGGTGGAGTGTCGTCCGACAACTGCTAGGGTGCAGTTGGTCCCCGGCGAACTTCCCCCAGTTCTTTGCGTGTCTTCAGCCCTTGCTTGGTCAAAGATGTAGATTATGCTGGATTCTAGTCGCTGTTATGTTTTGGTCCCCGTGGGTTACTAGGAATAAGCTTGCCTTGGAGGCAAAAGCTCTTCGCCACCCCTCTGATCTCATCTATAAATTGTTTATGTTCTTACAGACTTGGGCGGGCCTGTCAAAGGTGGGAGACCGGGACGCGCTTCTGGAGATGGCAAGCGCTCTTAAGGCGATTTACTCATCCGTCGCCCCGCCTAGCATTCACTAGAGCTCTGTCTTTGCTCTCCGGCTTGTTTTGGGGAGGTCGGCCCCTTGCTATCTTTCTACTCCCCGTCTAGTGGCTAAGCTGTAATGCCTTAGCGTGTGTGTGCGTGTGGGTTTCCGTTAAACTGTGTTGAGAACCTCCTATTTTATTAATTTAAAGTAGGGCTCTAAGCCTTTTCTCTAAAAAAAAAACTATGTTCATGATAGTCTGTTCATGTTAATCTAAAATACAAAATGAACTCTCACTAAACTCAACATCTCTCGGGTAGTTTAGTTACACACGATCCAAAGCCACTACACCACAACCGATCATCACATGAGATGATGTAGCTTCAAAGGTGAACATCGCCATGTTTGATCATATCGTCCATATGACTCGTGTTTAACCTTTCGGTTCCTTGTGTTTCGAGGCCATGTCTGTACATGCTAGGCTCGTCAAGTAAACCGTAGTATTTCCGCATGTGTAAACTGGCTTACACCCGTTGTATGCGAACATAGAGTCTATCACACCCGATCATCACGTGGTGCTTCATAATGACAAACTTTTGCAACGGCGCATACTAGGGGAGAACACGTCTTGATATTTAACGAGAGAGATCACCTTATCATGCTACCGTCATGATCAAATCTAAGCATAACAATAAGGTGCATAAAAGGATAAACATCACATGCAATTTAATTTGTGACATGGTATAGCCTTGTCTTGTGCCTTTGATCTCCATCTCCAAAGCACCGACATGATCTCCATCACCACCTGCATGACGTTGCCATCTCATGACTTGTCTCCACCAACTATTGCAACTACAACTATTGCTACTCTTAGCGATAAAGTAAAGTAATTACATGGCGTTAAAATGACACGCAAGTCATACAATAATTAAGAGACAACCATAAGGCTCCTGCCGGTTGCCGTACTCATTGACATGCAAGTCGTGAAAAATACAAAACGTGATCATTGCATACATTATCACAAATCACATCTTGGCCATACCATATCACAAACCCTGCAAAAACAAGTTAGACGTCCTCTACTTTGTTTATGCAATTTTTATGTGGCTTCTATGCGTCATGAGATAGAACCGTTCTAATCTACGCAAAGTCACAATGGTGATATAAAAGTTGCTTATTTACTCATCCTTTTTAAAGGCCTCCCATTGCAGATTGCATCTCACCATAGCTAGAGAAACAGACACCCGCCAGCCACTTATGCAATACAAGTTGCATGTCAATCGTGGAACCGGTCTCTCGTGCGTGGACGAGTAAAGTTGGTCCGGGCCGCTTCAATCCAACTATCCAACAAGATACAAAATACACGCGAGGAGGTAGCAACAAAAATATCAATGCCCACAACACTTCTGTTCTAATCGCACCAACATCTATGAATAGATCTAGGCTCTGATACCACTGAAAGGGTTGCAGCATAGAAAACAAAAATTTTCCTACGCAAAGAGGCGGAATAAAACCCAAACAAGATCTCGATCGACTAGATGGTTGTAGCAAGATAGGAGATCGAATCTCACCCTCGAAGAAAACCGAGCGTGTTTTGTCGAGGTAGGGGTTGGCTAGTCGATCCCCGCAACTAGACTCGTCTAGTCGCGAGGAGATGTATTATCTGATGCGTCGCACGAGGAACGCCTATGAGGTATCCACACGTATGGCTCGATGAAGAGTCCACGTTCTTGATCCCACAAGAGGTGGTGGAGAGGCTCGCGAGATCAGCAGCACGACGGCGGTGTGGTCGTGGATATGGTGGAGATCCGACAGGGCTTCGCCTAAGCGTCTGCGGGAGAGGAGGAGGAGAGGAGGAGGCAGCAAGGGGGGCGGCGGCTAGGGTAGGGAAGTGGAGGCGCCCTGGTCCTCCTTTTATAGGAGGCCAGGGGTGCGCCCCAAGGCAGCCCTAGGGCTGGCGGCTGGGTGGCTTGGCCCCCAAGCCAACCCCTAGGGTTCGGCCTCCCCTTTGCCCTAACGCGCATGGGCGCTATGGGGCTGGTGCGGCTGGCCCATGTGGGCTGCTGCACCACCCCTCGGTCCATGTGGGCCCCACTTCTAGAATCCTCTAGAATCTTTCGGTACCCTGCCAGAAAATTCCCGGACTTTTCCAATACCTCCAGAAACCACTTTACTTATATGAATCTTATTCTCCGGACTCTTTCGGAACTCCTCGTGATGTCTAGGATCCCATCCAAGACTCCGAATCAATATTCGTTCACACCATCATTTATCTCGATCCCTAACTACATCGAACGTTAAGTGTGTGACCCTGCGGGTTCGAGAATATGTCATATTAATAGCGGGACCGAGATGGCCATATTAATTTCTACATGTTCAACGAAGTACTTTACCGGTTGAACCACTATGTCCGGGATTCAATTAATCCATATACAATTCCTTTTGTCTCATGATATTTTACTTGTCTGAGACTTAGTCACTCATATCTCCATATCCGATTAATCTCGTTCCTGACAAGTTCTCTTTACTCGTTCCATAGGATAGGATCCCTTATGACTAGCTACTTAGTCATATTCTTGCAAGCGTTTGGATTCTATGCTACCGAGAGGGCCCAGAGATATCTATCCAACGGTTGGACGGACAAATCCCAGTCTTGATTCATGTGACCCAACAACCTACCATCGGAGAAACCTAAAAGCCACCTTTATAATCACCCAGTTACGAAGTGACGTTTGATGTCCACAAAGTATTCCTCTGGTAGGCGGGAGTAACATAATCTCATGGTCTAAGAAAGCTATATTTGACATCTATTAAAATGGGTCTGTCCATTATATCATCTCCTATGATATAACTCCATTTATTAAGTGATTCATCAATCCATGGTTAGGAAACGTCTAACCATCACTTGATCAAATGAACTAGTTATTAGAGGCTTACTAGGGACACTTTGCCGTTTATATTCCACACATGTATTTGTTTCCGATTAATACAATTCTAGCATGGATAATAAACATTTATCATGAACGGGAAATATGATGAATAATAATCTTTTATTATTGCCTCTTGGGCATATCTCCAACACAACACACAAAATACTCTGCCCCGAACATTCCAAGAAGGTTGTGAAGCTTCCTGTCTTGCCAAACACAAGAGATTAAGCGTATAGTGTGAAAGATGCATCAAAACACAAATAATAGTAGAACAAACCAACAAGAATAAAATTGTAATCAATGTAACAATAATGGAACGAGGGCCATAGTTTCACTAGTGGCATCTCCACATAAATAATAAGATCCTTCTGGGTAAACAAATTACAGCTGGACAATTGACATAATTGGATTTAGTTAATTATGACAATAAGACGGGTCATGGGGTCATGCTAATATTCATGTAAGCATTACGTCAAATTAAATATACCTCACACCGATACCGCATCTATTACTAATACTCCATCTCGAGACTGCTTCTATGCTTGCATCTCTAAGTATTAAGCTGTTAATAACAGAGTATCATTTTGAACATAGTACATAATGTAAACAGTAAAAGTATAATACAAACGCGGCAAATAAACTATTTTTTATTGTTAGTAGCAACATCAGATCACCTCTCACATGTTCTGTCACTCGAGCGTAGAAAAGGTGAGGCTGAACACACTATCGAACACCCCGCTCCCTCTTGAAAATTTATACATAAACTTAGCCACTGTATACCCATAAATCGGAGAGTACGTAAAAACATAAATAAAGCGTTAACATGATAACAAATAGCATCATATATGCACAATCTGATCATAATATCACAATTCATCATATTCCAGTAAACACAACAGATAACAACCATTACATCATATGGATCTTGATAATGTTAGGAAGCTCATGAGACATCCGTATTGAAAAACATGGAGGAGCGATAACCATCTAGCTACTGTTATGGACCCATAGTCCAAGGATGAACTACTCACACATCATCATGAAGCCAACATTGATGGTGTAAATGCCTCCGACGATGATTCCCCCCTCTAGCAAGGTATCAGAACATGTCTCCAGATTGGTTTCCGCGACCATGACAGTTTTGTATCGAAACTGCCAAAATAATCTTTGTGGTATTTTCCCCAATGTTTCGCGTGATATTTTCCTACGATTTCTTGCCATATAAAAAATATGCAAAAAACAAGAACTATCATCTGGCACTGTGTTAACAGGTTGGTCTAAGAAAATGATGTAAAACTATATAAAATCATGATATAAATATGTAACAATAATTAAAAGTAGCATTAAACAATCAAAATTCATCGATACTTTTTGGACGTATGAACTATCACCCATATAACTGCCACTGATGCTCTATGAGATCTTCTCGAAGCTGGGTGTGTGTGCCCCTGTGCTCAATCTGTCGGTATGTCTCAAGGAATGTTTGGATCTTGTCTCGGGTTTTGCTAGGGTGGAACACCGTATGCAACCACCCGCATGGCTGCAGAGATTTTTTTGATATGCACTAAATCCTATGAGGCCAACGACGTTCCTCCGGCAAGTGAAAAGGCGAGATTTGGCCTCGTAGGCTTGGACATGCGCATAAATAGATATCTATCCTCATTTGATATCGCCTACGTAAGAGATGAGGCGGGTAGGTTCTCACCGTGGAAAAGTAATCCTTCATGAGCATGCCGTGCTGAGAGATCGGTTCCGTGGAATACAAAAGATGGCGAATTGTTGATCCACTACGCTTTCTTTTCCTCTCACCCTCCAGCTCCTTGATGGCGAGAAGTAGGAGGAGATGATCTGCATCGTCGTTCTCAATCTCATCTTCTAACGAGGAGGAATCATAAAAAATCCACCGAGGGGCTCATCGTAGACGACGAACTCATATACATTGTCAACCTCAAATTTAGTGCAGCACCTGACTAAAATCAGATCCTACAACTACGAACAATTCGAGGAGATTTACCTTCAATCAGGACGGTGGCGGCGCATGTAGTGGGCGAGTTGGGGCCAGAGAGGGAGCAACTAGGGGATGAGGTAGAGACACTGGGGCGGCGGCAGAGCGGCTCAAGACCGAGAGGTACGTGTTCTGGTAGACTTGGGCGGAACAGACTGGCCGACCTCTAGCGGCTTTGTGTGTGTGTGTGGGTGGGGGGGGGGGTGTGCAGACGGGTCAGTGTTGAAGGGGGAGGGCGAAATTGGTAGGTGGGAGTCGACGGCGGTGACGGGGGATTTGAGGCGCGTCCTGAAATTTTAGCGTGGCAAGGTCTTCCGCGAGATGAGGGTAACAGGAAAAATTTCGGCAAAAACTTCATATATAACGAAAAATAAGGGATATGTGCGGGTTGGGTTTTCTGCCCGAAACCTTGCAAAACATTTATGAACTTTCGTGTTCGAGACGGAGAGTGAGGAGGAATATTAGACAAGAAATCTATTGATATGAATGAATGCGATGCTCCAGAATCAAATAAGACTGAAGCAGGGTAATCATTGATTCGAAGCGTACCCATGAGAACTCCGGGGTCCTCTTCGACTCCTTCAGCCGAGACGTGGTTCAGTCGTCCACGGCTGACACTTGAAGCCTTGGCTGCTGGGGTAGAGGGTGCTGGTGCAGGTGCTGCGGTAGCCGGTGCCTTCTGGGGACACTCCCTGGAGTAGTGCCCCGGCAGGCCACAAGCGAAGCAAGTGAGCCTCGGGTATGGTGGAGGCAGCTGAGGGAGGAGGCCACTTCCAGCCACACCCAAGGTCGAGGTAGCTGGGCGAGGCGGAGGTGGCTTGAACCCTGACGACTTTGGCGCGAAGGGTGCCTTAGGCACGGCGCTGAAGGGCACAAATACCTGGCGCTTCTTGCCCTCAGAAGAAGAGGAGCTCTGGTTGTCGGTGGATGCTGGCCTCTTGGAAGCCTCCAGCTCCTTCCTACCTTGCTCCATAGTGAGAGCTTGGTTGTAGACCTCCTGGTAGGAGGTGAACTTGAAGGGTAGGAGCTCGTATCGGAGACGAGGTGCGAGCCCCTTGCGGAAGAGGTATTGCTTGTCCTCATCATTCGTCACGTCCCGAGGGGCGTAACGGGAGAGGTGGTTGAACTCCCGTCCATAGGACTGGACGTCCATGCGTCCCTGGGTCAAGTCCAGGAACTCCCTCCTCTTGAGCTCCAGGATGGGCTTGGGGATGTACGCCGCACGGAAAGCGGTGCGGAACTCCTCCCAAGTGAAGACATGGCCCGCGGCAACCATTGCCACGTGGCTCTCCCACCAGGAGCCGGCGGCTCCATCCAGCAGGTAGGTGGCGAAGTTGACATGTTCCGCCGCCGGAACGTGAAGAGCGGCAAACTTGCGCTCTAAAGCCCGAAGCCAATCATCCGCATCAAGCGGTTCCTTCACTTCGGAGAAAGTGGGAGGTTGGGACCGCAGGAACGCGGTGAGAGTGGTGCAGTCCGAGTTCCTCTGTGCACCCTGCTGCACCAACTGCGCGAGTAGATTCTCGTTGCGCACGCGGCCCTCTTCAATAATCATCAGAACCTCCGCCATAGTGGGTGGCGGTGGTGGATCAGGATTACTATGTTCACCACGACGGGTAGGAGCCATTCTGAAGAATTAGAACAATGACATAGTTAGTAAACACCTTCGACAGATAGGATAGATCATTAAGGTGCTTCCAGATATAGATATTGAAGATGGCAAACACTGAGACAGATTTAGACAACCACGGTGACATAACGTCATCGCAGCGATATCAAACGGATATAACGGACTCGAGACATAACTGGACGGTAGAAACCCAACCCCGAGAACCTAAAACATCGACACCAAACATAAAACAAATAGAGGTAAGAAATCAGAGTAGAGCGAGTTGGATGAGGAGTAAAAAGAATCCTAAGAAGGTTTTCACAACTCATTTTTAGGTTATAAATAATTTTCAACTAGACTCGACATCGACCAATAGAAAGGGTTTCCTACAGGCAGTCCTGCTCTGATACCAGGTTGTAACGCCCCGACCCCAGAACTATACAGTGAAGCTGTGTGCAACAGACATAGCTATCACGTATAGTAGAGAGATCAAGACTTGTGGAACAAACTGGCACATTACAGACTCTACGACACAAAACCCATAGCAACTCATATATGAGAAAGATACAAATATTACACATCAAAGGTCACAGACCATCAATTCAACAAGCGGAAGCGAAGTAGTGTTGTCTAACAACAAGATGCAAATATAGGGCCTAAGAGGCCTACGAATAAAATAAACCCAGCCAGCTTGCTCCACGGTCCCAAGCTGCCACCTGGGAACCCCGGACTACTAGTCGATGTCCACGTAGAACCCACCTAGCTGCTCGGTGTCATCCTCCTCTGAAATACAAATATAAAGGCAGCAAAGAGAGACTGAGTACGATGTACTCGCAAGTTTAGTAGGGCGATATAGGCCCAATGACTGACGGAGGCTCTAAAGCTGTATAATGTAGCTATTTTTCATAAAGCTAGATTTTCATTTTAAAAGATTCAAAAGACACGAGGCATCGTCTATTCAGAATATTTTTCATAAAGGGGATAAGAGAGTAACATCTCATCTTCGGTTCTCGTCGAACCTACTTGTAACCATCACCACTCATCTCCACCAAAGGCACTCCCTCGAATCACCCTCGAGGAAATGAACCTTTTTCACACACGTTGAGTTGCAACCTTTAGCTGCCTAATTAATTAATTTAAGGTTAATGTTCTCTATGATCCCGTAAATCCATTCCCAAGGCGTCCATAACCGCGGACACGGCTTTTCGAAAAGATTAAACCCTGCAGGGGTGTACTAATTTACCCATTGGTACCGTCCGGCTCACCTGATTGGCCCTCTTCTGGGGAAGGCCGGCGAGTGGGCGCGGTTAAACCTTTACCTCGCATGAGACTATCCAAGAGTCATCTGTGGCGACAGGACAAGTTTACCCAGCCTATTTCAGCCCCTGCCCCCATCGCCACGTCCTAAACACCACCATCCTCATCATTCCTTTTTCCGCTCACACACACGCGCGCAAATGGAAATAGCAAACTAGAGGACCCTTGGATACGCCCGCACAAGTTATTCAGTTAGTAAGGAGCCCATACCCCCACCAATGGAAGCATGCTAGTCTTGGTTCTAGAGACAAGAACTCGCACCTAGGGGCAAGAATGAGACAACCCACCATCCCGATGGCAACTCATCCAAGCCTTCTTAGCAATTTAATTAAGCATCACAGGTATCCACCATGCCCGAATCATTCCATCAACATCATCAATATGGAATTTAATCAACGGACATAACTAGCATACGACTAAGCATGGCTAAGCATATAAATACAACCATTATATCTTTGTCTCCGGCCAACACATCAAACCTATGGTTCATAGGAGGGGAAGCATGTGATGGTTCGGGGAAGACATGCATTTATAGGATACTCTAAATCTTGATCAAAAGAGACATTTGAATCGCATGCAATATTATGGTGGATAAAATAAGTTTATAAAATAGTAGGATGCTAGATGCCAAGAAGGTTAGGTTAGCTCTTGCCTTGCTGATAGTACTGGGCGCGTTGATCGTCGAGGTATTGTGGTGGAACCTCGACTCCTGAATCTAACGAAACACCACAATATCAGGAAACAAAATAAATAACACGAATACAAGGTGCAATGCACAATCATGATGAGATGGTCAATTTATGCACTGAAATCATATTAGGCATGTCCCACAAGTTAAATGGAACCCCTAAAATAAATATCGCAATTAACGGGTCAAAACTCCATATTTAACTTAGTGAATTAAGCATTTATTCAAAATGTCCAGTACTGAAATATGGGGTCTACATGCATGAAAATGACATGGTTAGATAGGTATTATTCCACTGATCAACTTGGTACTTCGTTTGCAATTTTTCGATTAACGATGAATAAATGGTGATTTAAACGGTTATGCAACTTAAATCATTTTAACCAATTCGAAAATGACATCAAAGGAAAAGTTGGGTACTTGCTGTGAACTTAACATAGATAGATAGCAATTGCCTTGCTGATAATTTTGACATTTTATTCACAATTTTTGAGTGATTATTTCTCAAGTTATGAATTTCCCAAGATTGGAATTAAATCTACCATTTTAATAATTTTAGATAAACAGAAAAATATTACAACTAAAATTCTCTCAAATTACATAAACTTGTAGATCATTGTTCACTGAACATTTTGAGAGCTTATTCATAATTTTTGGATGAGTAGAACTCAAGTTATGCAATTTCCAAAATTTGGATTAAATCTGCCATCTCTGTTTTTAACTTTTTATTAAATAAAGGCATTTTATTTTGGTCAATTAATTCTATCAATGGCAATAACAGATGGACATGTTCTCCCTGAACATTTTGGTATATTATTTACATTTTTTGGACTTATGGTTCAAAAGATATGCAATTTCCAAAAATTTGAATCACTTCACATAGGATTTGCATTTCACATTTTAAATTCAAAATTTACAATTTAATTGCATGTATGAGTTACATATTTGAATAGGTCATGAAATTATAAACTTTCTGATTCCTTATTTGCATTTTTCTGTGTTACCAAATATTAGATATTGAATTTACAAGTTTCTGTTAAAATCTGAAATTGAAAACAGATGAACAAGTGAGGTCAGCATGGCGTCATAGAGGAGCAGCGGCGCGGTCGATAAAAAATCCATCGCCTCGGGTTGAAATTGGGCGTGGGAATCGGCCTTAGTAGCTAGAGGAGGCGGAGAGGAGCAAGGGGGCGGCGGCAGAGGACCAAATGGTCACCGGAATCGCGCCGGCGACCATGGCCGCAGCGGCGGACGGTGGAGCACGGAGGGGACACGGCACAGAGCGAGAGAATGAGGGAGGAGGGGTCGGGATGGACCGCACGCTCACCCTGAGCACGATGGAGTGTCCGGCAAGGGCCGGGGAGGCCGGACGGCGAGGCGGCGGTGCTCGTACGGCGGCGGCCGGCGCGGGAGAAAGAAGGACGGCGTTGGCGACTTGGGCTTCCCCGCCTCGATTCCTTGGCCGGGGAGGGAGAAGGCGACGGTGCGGAGATCCTGGGCGGCTTGGACTCGCTCGGGGAGGCAGCGGTCGCCGGCGATTTGAAGCAGACGGCGGCGGTAGCGGGGGCTCGGCACCGGTTAGGGTTAGGGTTGGAGAGAGCTAGGGTTTGCGGGAGGGGAAGCAGCACATCGGGGGAAGCTTCTTATCCACCAGGAGGGGGGGCCGCAGCGAGGAGGAGCGAGGGGAGGAGGACACGGCGACGGCAGTGGCAGTGGCTTCACTGGCGCCACAGCGAAGAGGAGGAGGGAGCTGACAAGGGGGCCCTCACATTAGGGTTTTAAACATTTCCTTTTTCTTTTTCTGTTTCTTTAAAACCAGTAGGGTTTTAGGTATTTTATTGAGCCATTTAAACATTTTTAGAAATTATGAAAATATTTATGTAGCCTCTCCATAACATGTATTAACTCCACAAAATTTGGTGTGGCCAAATTAAAAGTTTTGAGCAACATTTGTTCATAGAGTTAAATATGGCCATTTTTGATAAATTCCAAAATGTATTTAATTGGAGCAGTTAAGCATCTTCAAAAATAAGGAAGATATTCATGGAGGCTCTCACAATAATATTGAAGCTCCCCATGATTTTAGTTTGAATTTTTGGAAAGGTTTAGCTTGGTTTCAAAATAGGATTTGAATTGAACCAATTTTGGATTCTCAAATTTTATTTCTTTGCTTGGCAAGAAATTGCCTTTGGCAAATATTTATAAAATATATCCTTGAGCTTCCTGGACAATTTGGGGACTCGAGAACAATTGGTTTTGCCCATTTGAAACAAATGTATTTGGTTTGGGAAAATTAGGAAGTGTTTGCTCCCTTTTAAAGATTTTCAATATTGCTTTATTTTTACTTAGCAATTTAAGTATGTATGCCATGATGCAATGAAAATAAAAAGTGAAAATTTGGCCCATATTTTAGGGTACCAAATCTGGGTTGTTACAATTCTACCCCCCTTACAGGAATCTCGTCCCGAGATTCTAGGCTTAAGTGAAGAAGGCGGGGTATTCCTGACGAAGACTAGTTTCTCGCTCCCACGTCGCTTCTTCTTCGGAATGGTTGGACCATTGGATTTTTAGGAACTTGATGGTCTTATTGCGGGTTTTCCTTTCCGCTTCATCCAAGATGCGGATAGGATGCTCGCGATATGTCAAATCCTCCTGAATGTCCAACGTCTCATGATCAACCCCACGGATTGGATCCTTGAAGCAACGACGGAGTTGGGAGACATGGAATACGTCATGCACATCCGGGAAGTTGGAGGGTAGCTCAAGTTGATAGGATAGATCTCCTCGCTTGGCTAGGACGGTGAAAGGGCCGACATAGCGAGGTGCCAATTTGCCCTTAATTCCGAAACGACGAACGCCTCGGAGGGGAGAGACTCGTAGGTAGGCTTTATCACCAATTTCATAGTGAACCTCCTGATGATGCTTGTCATAGGAGCTTTTATGCCGGGATTGAGCAGCCTTGAGATTATCCCGAATGATACGGACTTTCTCCTCGGCTTCATTGATCACATCAGGACCGAAGAGTGGCCTCTCTCCGGTTTCAGACCAATTCAGAGGAGTCCGGCATTTTCTCCCATAAAGAACCTCAAAGGGAGACATTTGCAAACTGGCTTGGTAACTGTTGTTGTAGGAGAACTCGGCGAGGGGGAGGTATTTTTCCCAACCCTTGCCGAAGGAGATAACACAAGCCCGAAGCATGTCCTCAAGAACCTGGTTCACCCTCTCAGTTTGACCGTCAGTTTGAGGATGATAGGCTGTGCTGAAATTGAGACGGGTTCCCATAGCATTTTGGAAAGCCTGCCAGAATCTGGATACGAATAGGCTCCCACGGTGTGAGATGATCCTCAGTGGAACACCGTGGAAGGGAACAATGCGGGCAACATATAACTCGGCCAATTGCTTTGCATTTATGTCCTCGCGAACCGGGAGGAAATGGGCTACCTTGGATAGGCGGTCGATGACGACCCAGATGGCATTATTGCCCTTTTGTGACCTTGGAAAACCGGTGATGAAATCCATACCAACTTCATCCCATTTCCACTCAGGAATGGCTATGGGGCGAAGGGTACCAGCTGGCCTTTGATGTTCAGCCTTCACTCGGCGACAGACGTCGCATTCAGCAACATATTTGGCAATTTCCCGCTTCATGCGAGTCCACCAGAATTTGGGACGGAGGTCTTGGTACATTTTTGTACTACTGGGATGGATGGATATAGGAGATTCATGGGCTTCTTGGAGTATCAACTGCTTGGTATTTCCCCTTTTGGGCACCACAAGGCGGTCCCCAAAATAAACCACACCGGAATCATCAACGGAGAAACACTTGGCCTTCCCGCTTGCAATATTCTTCTTGATCTTGCGGATGCCAGCATCATGTTGCTGGGCGGCCTTGATTTCATCCTCAAGAGTGGATTTGATCTCGGGGTTAGCTAGATAACCGGAGGGAACAATCTCCAGATTCAACCTAGCAAATTCCTCGTGGAGAGCCGGTTGTGCCTTTTCCACCATCACGGTGTTGCAATAGGCCTTGCGACTCAAAGCATCGGCCATGACGTTGGCCTTGCCGGGCTGGTAATTGAGGGTCACATCGTAGTCTTTGATTAGTTCCAACCATCTTCTCTGCCTCAAGTTCAGATCAGGCTGGGTGAAGAGATATTTTAGGCTTTGATGGTCGGAGTAGATCTTGCAACGGTTTCCCAATAAGTAGGGCCTCCATTGCTTCAGAGCATGAACCACGGCGGCAAGCTCTAGATCATGAGTTGGATAATTTTGCTCATGTGGCTTGAGTTGACGGGAAGCATAAGCGACAACATGGCCTTCTTGCATCAAAACACAACCCAAGCCTTGGAGTGATGCATCACAATAGACGACAAAGTCTTTGTCGGTGTCAGGAAGGACAAGCACTGGGGTGGTAGTAAGCTTGACCTTGAGAGTCTGGAAACTCTCTTCAGCTTTGTCTGACCACACAAACTGTTTGTTTTTCTTGAGGAGGTCAGTCAGTGCCTTGGCTATCTTGGAGAAGCCCTCGATGAATCGGCGGTAATAACCCGACAACCCGAGGAAGCTTCGGATATCTTTGGCGGACTTGGGAGTTGGCCAATCCAGGATTGCCTGAATTTTGTCTGGTATCACCGCTACTCCGGCAGCTGACACCACATGACCGAGGAAAATGAGCTCCTTTAGCCAAAACTCACACTTGGAGAACTTGGCATAGAGGCGGTGATCTCTAAGCTTGGTCAAGACAAGCCGAAGATGCTCAGCATGCTCGTCTTCGGTTTTGGAGTAGACAAGGATGTCATCGATGTAAATGATGACAAACTTGTCGAGATACTCGTGGAAGATGGAGATCATCAGCCTCATGAATGTAGCCGGAGCATTTGTGAGGCCGAAGGACATGACGGTGTACTCATATAACCCATAGCGGGTAGTGAAAGCCGTCTTCGGAATATCCTCCTTTCGGATTTTAATCTGATGGTAGCCTGACCTCAGATCCATCTTGGAGAATACCGTTGCACCGGCTAATTGATCGAATAGGTCAGTTATTCGAGGAATGGGGTACTTGTTCTTGATGGTTACCGCATTCAGAGGGCGGTAATCAACAAAAAGACGAGGGACATTTGAATCCCTCTTCTTGACAAATATGACCGGGCAGCCCCAAGGTGAGCTACTCGGCCGGATGAATTCCTTTTCTAGCAGCTCATCAAGTTGCTTCTTTAGTTCAGTTAGCTCCTCCGTTGGCATGCGGTAGGGCCTTTTGGAAGCTGGGGCGGTTCCCGGAACCAACTCGATCACAAACTCCACGCTGCGATCCGGTGGCATGCCAGGTAATTCCTCCGGAAACACATCGGGGAAATCACACACCACAGCCACTTCATGCATTTCGGGATGAGTGGTTCCTTCCAGGAAGCATAAGCTGATCTCCGGTGAGAGTGGAGTGGCAGCGGAGGGAATTGCGGACGAGGGTGACCAATAACTCACCAGCCCGACGGTTGGGTGGATCACGGTGACAGACTTGGCAGCACAGTCCAGGTTGGCCTGGTATTTGACTAACCAATCCATCCCCAGAATTATATCTAGCCCATCTGACTTCAGTGCTATCAGCTGGAAC
This sequence comes from Puccinellia tenuiflora, assembly GCA_012064385.1. Classification (NCBI taxonomy): domain Eukaryota; kingdom Viridiplantae; phylum Streptophyta; class Magnoliopsida; order Poales; family Poaceae; genus Puccinellia; species Puccinellia tenuiflora. Next base: position 142,477 of record QRDG01000388.1, on the reverse strand, counting down.
GGGAAAGACCAATAGCCTATGGTAATCTGGACTTCCGGAGCAACCCATTTTGTGTGCCAACTAGAGCCTGGGGTCTTGACCACTAACGGGGAGTCCATGTTCACAAATGGAATTTGATGGTTGTGTGCAAAATCTATTGATATGAATGAATGCGATGCTCCAGAATCAAATAAGACTGAAGCAGGGTAATCATTGATTCGAAGCGTACCCATGAGAACTCCGGGGTCCTCTTCGACTCCTTCAGCCGAGACGTGGTTCAGTCGTCCACGGCTGACACTTGAAGCCTTGGCTGCTGGGGTAGAGGGTGCTGGTGCAGGTGCTGCGGTAGCCGGTGCCTTCTGGGGACACTCCCTAGAGTAGTGCCCCGGCTGGCCACAAGCGAAGCAAGTGAGCCTCGGGTGTGGTGGAGGCAGCTGAGGGAGGAGGCCACTTCCAGCCGCACCCAAGGTCGAGGTAGCTGGGCGAGGCGGAGGTGGCTTGAACCCTGACGACTTTGGCGCGAAGGGTGCCTTAGGCACGGCGCTGAAGGGCACAAATACCCGGCGCTTCTTGCCCTCAGAAGAAGAGGAGCTCTGGTTGTCGGTGGATGCTGGCCTCTTGGAAGCCTCCAGCTCCTTCCTACCTTTCTCCATAGTGAGAGCCTGGTTGTAGAGCTCCTGGTAGGAGGTGAACTTGAAGGGTAGGAGCTCGTATCGGAGACGAGGTGCGAGCCCCTTGCGGAAGAGGTATTGCTTGTCCTCATCATTCGTCACGTCCTGAGGGGCGTAACGGGAGAGGTGGTTGAACTCCCGTCCATAGGACTGGACGTCCATGCGTCCCTGGGTCAAGTCCAGGAACTCCCTCCTCTTGAGCTCCAGGATGGGCTTGGGGATGTACGCCGCACGGAAAGCGGTGCGGAACTCCTCCCAAGTGAAGACATGGCCCGCGGCAACCATTGCCACGTGGCTCTCCCACCAGGAGCCGGCGGCTCCATCCAGCAGGTAGGTGGCGAAGTTGACATGTTCCGCCACCGGAACGTGAAGAGCGGCAAACTTGCGCTCTAAAGCCTGAAGCCAATCATCCGCATCAAGCGGTTCCTTCACTTCGGAGAAAGTGGGAGGTTGGGACCGCAGGAACGCGGTGAGAGTGGTGCAGTCCGAGTTCCTCTGTGCACCCTGCTGCACCAACTGCGCGAGTAGATTCTCGTTGCGCACGCGGCCCTCTTCAATAATCATCAGAACCTCCGCCATAGTGGGTGGCGGTGGTGGATCAGGATTACTATGTTCACCACGACGGGTAGGAGCCATTCTGAAGAATTAGAACAATGACATAGTTAGTAAACACCTTCGACAGATAGGATAGATCATTAAGGTGCTTCCAGATATAGATATTGAAGATGGCAAACACTGAGACAGATTTAGACAACCACGGTGACATAACGTCATCACGGCGATATCAAACGGATGTAACGGACTCGAGACATAACTGGACGGTAGAAACCCAACCCCGAGAACCTAAAACATCGACACCAAACATAAAACAAATAGAGGTAAGAAATCAGAGTAGAGCGAGTTGGATGAGGAGTAAAAAGAATCCTAAGAAGGTTTTCACAACTCATTTTTAGGTTAAAAATAATTTTCAACTAGACTCTACATCGACCAATAGAAAGGGTTTCCTACAGGCAGTCCTGCTCTGATACCAGTTTGTAACGCCCCGACCCCAGAACTATACAGTGAAGCTGTGTGCAACAGACATAGCTATCACGTATAGTAGAGAGATCAAGACTTGTGGAACAAACTGGCACATTACAGACTCTACGACACAAAACCCATAGCAACTCATATATGAGAAAGATACAAATATTACACATCAAAGGTCACAGACCATCAATTCAACAAGCGGAAGCGAAGTAGTGTTGTCTAACAACAAGATGCAAATATAGGGCCTAAGAGGCCTACGAATAAAATAAACCCAGCCAGCTTGCTCCACGGTCCCAAGCTGCCACCTGGGAACCCCGGACTACTAGTCGATGTCCACGTAGAACCCACCTAGCTGCTCGGTGTCGTCCTCCTCTGAAATACAAATATAAAGGCAGCAAAGAGAGACTGAGTACGATGTACTCGCAAGTTTAGTAGGGCGATATAGGCCCAATGACTGACGGAGGCTCTAAAGCTGTATAATGTAGCTATTTTGCATAAAGCTAGATTTTCATTTTAAAAGATTCAAAAGACACGAGACATCGTCTATTCAGAATATTTTTCATAAAGGGGATAAGAGAGTAACATCTCATCTTCGGTTCTCATCGAACCTACTTGTAACCATCACCACTCATCTCCACCAAAGGCACTCCCTCGAATCACCCTCGAGGAAATGAACCTTTTTCACACACGTTGAGTTGCAACCTTTAGCTGCCAAATTAATTAATTTAAGGTTAATATTCTCTATGATCCCGTAAATCCATTTCCAAGGCGGGCGTCCATAACCACGGACACGGCTTTTCGAAAAGATTAAACCCTGCAGGGGTGTACTAATTTACCCATTGGTACCGTCCAGCTCACCTGATTGGCCCTCTTCCGGGGAAGGCCGGCGAGTGGGCACGGTTAAACCTTTACCTCGCATGAGACTATCCAAGAGTCATCTGTGGCGACAGGACAAGTTTACCCAGCCTATTTCAGCCCCTGCCCCCATCGCCACGTCCTAAACACCACCATCCTCATCATTCCTTTTTCCGCTCACACACACACGCGCAAATGGAAATAGCAAACTAGAGGACCCTTGGATACGCCCGCACAAGTTATTCAGTTAGTAAGGAGCCCATACCCCCACCAATGGAAGCACGCTAGTCTTGGTTCTAGAGACAAGAACTCACACCTAGGGTCAAGAATGAGACAACCCACCATCCCCGATGGCAACTCATCCAAGCCTTCTTAGCAATTTAATTAAGCATCACAGGTATATCTTTGTCTCCGGCCAACACATCAAACCTATGGTTCATAGGAGGGGAAGCATATGATGGTTCGGGGAAGACATGCATTTATAGGATACTCTAAATCTTGATCAAAAGAGACATTTGAATCGCATGCAATATTATGGTGGATAAAATACGTTTATAAAATAGTAGGATGCTAGATGCCAAGAAGGTTAGGTTAGCTCTTGCCTTGCTGATAGTACTGGGCGCGTTGATCGTCGAGGTATTGTGGTGGAACCTCGACTCCTGAATCTAACGAAACACCACAATATCAGGAAACAAAATAAATAACACGAATACAAGGTGCAATGCACAATCATGATGAGATGGTCAATTTATGCACTGAAATCATATTGGGCATGTCCCACAAGTTAAATGGAACCCCTAAAATAAATATCGCAATTAACGGGTCAAAACTCCATATTTAACTTAGTGAATTAAGCATTTATTCAAAATGTCCAGTACTGAAATATGGGGTCTACATGCATGAAAATGACATGGTTAGATAGGTATTATTCCACTGATCAACTTGGTACTTCGTTTGCAATTTTTCGATTAACGATGAATAAATGGTGATTTAAACGGTTATGCAACTTAAATCATTTTAACCAATTCGAAAATGACATCAAAGGAAAAGTTGGGTACTTGCTGTGAACTTAATATAGATAGATAGCAATTGCCTTGCTGATAATTTTGACATTTTATTCACAATTTTTGAGTGATTATTTCTCAAGTTATGAATTTCCCAAGATTGGAATTAAATCTGCCATTTTAATAATTTTAGATAAACAGAAAAATATTACAACTAAAATTCTCTCAAATTACATAAACTTGTAGATCATTGTTCACTGAACATTTTGAGAGCTTATTCATAATTTTTGGATGAGTAGAACTCAAGTTATGCAATTTCCAAAATTTGGATTAAATCTGCCATCTCTGTTTTAACTTTTATTAAATAAAGGCATTTTATTTTGGTCAACTAATTCTATCAATGGAAATAACAGATGGGCATTTTCTCCCTGAGCATTTTGGTATATTATTTGCATTTTTTGGACTTATGGTTCAAAAGATATGCAATTTCCAAAAATTTGAATCACTTCACATAGGATTTGCATTTCACATTTTAAATTCAAATTTTACAATTTAATTGCACGTATGAGTTACATATTTGAATAGGTCATGAAATTATAAACTTTCTGATACCTTATTTGCATTTTTCTGTGTTACCAAATATTAGATATTGAATTTACAAGTTTCTGTTAAAATCTGAAATTGAAAACAGATGAACAAGTGAGGTCAGCATGACGTCACAGAGGAGCAGCGGCGCTGTCGATCAAAAATCCGTCGCCTCGGGTTGAAATTGGGCGTGGGCATCGGCCTTAGTAGCTAGAGGAGGCGGAGAGGAGCAAGGGGGGCGGCGGCAGAGGACCAAATGGTCACCGGAATCGCGCCGGCAACCATGGCCACGGCGGCGGATGCTGGAGCACGGAGGGGGCACGACACAGAGCGAGAGAATGAGGGAGGAGGGGTCGGGATGGACCGCACGCTCACCCTGAGCACGATGGAGTGGCCGGCAAGGGCCGGGGAGGCCGGACGGCGAGGCGACGGTGCTCGTACGGCGGCGGCCGGCGCGGGAGAAAGAAGGACGGCGTCGGCGACTTGGGCTTCCCCGCCTCGATTCCTTGGCCGGGGAGGGAGAAGGCGACGGTGCGGAGCTCCTGGGCGGCTTGGACTCGCTCGGGGAGGCAGCGGTCGCCGGCGATTTGAAGCGGACGGCGGCGGCAGCAGGGGCTCGGCACCGGTTAGGGTTAGGGTTGGAGAGAGCTAGGGTTTGCGGGAGGGGAAGCAGCACGTCGGGGGCAACTTCTTATCCACCAGGAGGGGGGGCCGCAGCGAGGAGGAGCGAGGGGAGGAGGACACGGCGACGGCAGCGGCAGTGGCTTCACTGGCGCCACAGGGAAGAGGAGGAGGGAGCTGACAAGGGGGCCCTCACATCAGGGTTTTAAACATTTCCTTTTCTTTTTCTGTTTCTTTAAAACCAGTAGGGTTTTAGGTATTTTATTGAGCCACTTAAACATTTTTAGAAATTATGAAAATATTTATGTAGCCTCTCCATAACATGTATTAACTCCACAAAATTTGGTGTGGCCAAATTAAAAGTTTTGAGCAACATTTGTTCATAGAGTTAAATATGGCCATTTTTGATAAATTCCAAAATGTATTTAATTGGAGCAGTTAAGCATCTTCAAAAATAAGGAAGATATTCATGGAGGCTCTCACAATAATATTGAAGCTCCCCATGATTTTAGTTTGAATTTTTGGAAAGGTTTAGCTTGGTTTCAAAATAGGATTTGAATTGAACCAATTTTGGATTCTCAAATTTTATTTCTTTGCTTGGCAAGAAATTGCCTTTGGCAAATATTTATAAAATATATCCTTGAGCTTCCTGGACAATTTGGGGACTCAAGAACAATTGGTTTTGCCCATTTGAAATAAATGTATTTGGTTTGGGAAAATTAGGAAGTGTTTGCTCCCTTTTAAAGATTTTCAATATTGCTTTATTTTTACTTAGCAATTTAAGTATGTATGCCATGATGCAATGAAAATAAAAAGTGAAAATTTGGCCCATATTTTAGGGTACCAAATCTGGGCTGTTACATTTAGGTTGAGTCTTGCCCCTGTGGCGCTTGGCATCTTGCCATTTCCGAGCTCTCCAGCGTTGCATCCGGGCTGCTTCGGCTGGAAACTAGATTCTTCCATGCTGGCTGTCCATGGAGGACGGTGGCAGCTGGAAGGGGATCTAGTACGAGCTCCTTCATCAGAATAAGCCCGCGGTTTTCCCTGATCTGGAGGACTGCCATCTACTTGCTTTTTCGAGCCATCATGGTGGTGAACGAAGGGAAGGGGCGGCTGTCGAGGTTGGGGCTCGGCAAATCCCAAGGTTGTGTACCCCGGGTTGATTGAGGGGGAGAGAGTAGGAACGCTGGTGATTACGACGGCTAACAGGGGGCGAGTTTACCCAGGTTCGGCCCCTCGAGGTGAGGTAAAGACCTACTCCTGCTTGTCTGGTATTATCGAGGTGGCTACAATGGCGAGATGGAAATCTCGCTAGGGTTTGCGTGTGTCTTGCCTGACCTAGGTGGCGCACCCTCCTGGCCTTTATATCACAGGCCAGGTCTCGGGTGGACGGTGCGGATTGCACATTACAGGATAAGGAAAGTCATCACCGGCCTAACCAGCTACTTGGGCCACACGGTACACTCCATGGGCTTCAATGGGCTTCCCTTGGCGTGACCCAGGTACCACCACCGTGGGGTACCCGGAAGGTATCCCCACGACAGTAGCCCCCGAGTGCTTAGTCGAATCGCAGAGTCGAGTAAAGGACTCCTTCCTCCGGGCACGCCACCTGGTTCCTTTACAAGTCAACCTTCGGCTGCAATCGTCTTGAATAATCGGGTGCGCCTCATGATCTTCTTGATTCGCCAACTTTCGACTGCCGTTGTCCTTAGTCATCGGGTGCGCGAACAGTGCTCCCGATGGGAGTAGCCCCCGAGATTAAGCTGAATTGCTTGCAATTGAGGTTAAACTCAATTTTTCTTTAGTCGAAAAGTCCGCTCCCGATGGGAGTAAAAAGATGACTCGAAATGCCCGAGTCAAAACTGGCCTTGCTCGACTTACTTTGTACTCAACCTTGATGGTCTACTTAATTGACTTAAACTCAGCTCTGAAAGCTTACTTGCTGTTCATCCACTCGAATGATGAATTCGGGTGTCATCGGCTTTGTAAAGCTTACTACGTACTTGGCCAATTTGGCTTACTGCGTAAGTTTGCTCAGCTCATGGAGCTTACCGTATTTGTCTGGCACTCGAACGAGTTTGTCGAGTCGACTCAGCTCTCAGAGCTTACTGTATCCTTGTTGCACTCGAAAGAGCTGTCCGGGTGCTCCATCAACCCGTTGGCTTACTTGATACGCCTCCGCTGATGACGTCAGGGCTGACGTTTTCGGCGTGCTCTGCATCCGATGGGACGTAACAGAGTGGTCCCAGTGTCAGTATTGACTGTTCTGACCGTTGGGCGCGAAATTTTCAGTGGTATGATGATGGCGCCTCGATTCCCGCGCGTAGTGGGCGGCGTGGCCGGCGACGGTTGCTATCTCCGCGCGACACGTGGACGGCCGGATGTTGCCTCGAATTGCCGCTTCGTGGAGGACGGCCAGGATGAATTGATCCCGCGGTATATAATTTTCACCGCGGTGGGGAACAGTTCATCCATCCCCATTTCGCCGTCGTCTCCCTTGCTTCCTCCTCCATTGCTGCCCTTGTGCCCGATTCTCCAAAGCTTTCTCCACTTTCCGTAGCGAAGATGGGCTTGAAGAGGGCGAAGACCACCGAGGGCACCGCCGCCGCTGCCGACGCGGGCATGAAGAAGGTGGAAGGCGACTGGGTGAAGTCGTCGGTGAAGAAAGCCGATCTGGAGAGCCTCCGCGCGCAGGGCTGCTGCCGCCGGCAGACCAGGCGGCCGTGCGCGCTCCGGGAAAAGAGGTACTCCCCTCTCCTCGCGACGGGGAACGTGTTTGCTTCGTGGAGTTCCTTCCACGGGGTTTCGGGTTCCCCATCCACGATTTTGTTCGTGGTCTCATGTACGCTTATGGGATTCAGATTCACGATCTGACTCCCAATAGCGTCTTGAGCATCGCGAGCTTTATCGTGCTCTGCGAGTGCTTTTTGGGAATCTCTCCCAACTGGCTTCTCTGGAAGTCTCTATTCCTCATTCGCAAGAACGTTGGAAAGTCGAAGCAGGTCTACCCAGTCGGCGGCTTCAACATTCAAGTGCGTGGCGACACCACGTTCTTCCAGATGAAGAAATCTGACTCCGTCCAGAATTGGCGGAGGAAGTGGTTCTATGTCAGGTGCGACCAGGAAGGCCTTCCCGACTTCGCGGCTGACCGCGCGTTGCAGAAGACGAAGGCGTGGACGCACCCGCTGTCAAAGGAAGACAGGGAGGCGACCAAACCGCTGCTGGCACTCCTCCGCGATCTTCTGAAGACCCTTGGTCGCGAGTCGGGTGGGGTGTACCTCATCGCCACCTTCTTCAGGCTCCGAGTGCAGCCACTCCGCCGCCGCGACCAGCCAATGTGGGCGCGTGCATCCGGCGATGAACTTGATGACGAAGGAGTCGAGTCGAAGGTGAGGAGCATCACCAGCCTCCGAGCCGCAGACACATGCAGCGTCAAGTGCCCGGTGCAGCCATATGGCCTCGACAATCCTGTGCCTGAGGTAGGTGTCTTGAACCTTGCTCGTCTTCGGTGTTCTTCAGTCGAATCTTATTACTTGACTCGAACTTTTTGACAGGGTCGTTCCAGCTTTGTTAGCCTTCCTCCACTGATGGAGAACGGTCCTCACGAAGAGGCAGAAATCTTGAAGGAGGATGAGGATGATGACGATGAACTTCCTTCCGCCAACTCTCCGAGCGAGGAGGTGGAAGAGGATGATGAAGACGAAGAGCCGCTGCACAAGCGACAAAGGCGAAGAATTGGCGAGTCTGCTTCGGCTTCGTCACCCGCAAAGCAGGTGGAGGTGGAGGACGTGGACGAGGCGAGCGAGTCGTCCTCGGGTGCCAGGTACGCGAGCGACCCGACGGAGCCGTTGGCCGCGCCTCCCCTTAGCTCTGCGCCGCCGGCTAGGTTCGCGAGATTGCCCTCCGTCTCCGTGGAGAGCGATGATGATCAGGACGTCACCAGGTTAGTCTTTCAGTCATCATCTTGTTTTGTCGAGTGCCCTTTTTGCCTTTGCGAGTTTTTGAATTGAATTATCCTGTTCCAGCAACCGCACTGGTGCTGCCGGTTCTTCGCCTCCAGAGACGGAGCATACTTCTGCTCCCGTGCTCGAGCGCACCGTGAAGGCGACCGAAGAAGAGCCGCAAGCGGGTGGCGCGTCGATCTTGAAGGCTTCGACCTTCTCCATGCCAGAGAAGACTGCTGATGCGACCTCGGTGGACGCCGGATTGCTTGAGCATGTAAGTTTTTCTTGACTCAGTCTTCAAGATCTGTATCGGGTGCGCGAACAGCGCTCCCGATGGGAGTAGCCCCCGAAGATGTGCGTGACTAGAATAGTCGGGCACAGATTGATATCTTGTTCTGTGCACAGCCGTTTTGTCGCCAACTGCTGGAGGGAGCCAAGGCCTTTTTGGGGATGGAGAAGGAGAAGAACCGACTCCACGCTGCTTTGGAGCAAGCTAACAGTAAGTACTAACCCTTGTGTTCGAGTGGTGCTGCGACTGTCTTCATTATTGACTGCTCCGGTGATCCACAGGCGAGAAGGAGAGCCTAGCGAAGCGGGTCGCGGAGCTGGAGAGATCCCTGGGTGCGGCTCAAAAGCGTGAGCAAACCCGGGGTGATCGAGAGAAGACCCAGGTTGAGCGATTGCTCACACTCGCCAAAGCAATTGGAGGTAAATATCTCGGCTCATTGCCTACTTTGTCTTGTGTCGCTTTCTGATTTCTTACAAGTTTGGTCCTCTCTTCGTTGTTCAGAGCCGTGCGGAGGCGCTCCTCTGGAAGATACCTCCAGTGAGAATCTCGACCTGGAGAAAGCTGTTGGCTTTGTTGACCGCGCCTACGCGTATGCTTCGGCTGCGCTGCAGCAATCGTCGGCGGCGCTGCAGAAGTCGAAGGATGCCCTGGCGAGTGTGCACCGGAGCATCTTCCCCGAGCAGCCGTCGCCGGTCGATGTCGATGCGCTTGCGGCTCCGTTTGAAGGCGAAGCGACCACCCTGGCGGACTTCACGCGTGCTCAGACGGTACGCGGCTCAGAGCTCACTTTCCAGCTCCTACTTGGTCACCAAGTCGCAGGTGACTTTGAGAAGGTTGTCAGCGACTTCCCTCGGAGGCCTGATGGCAAAACCGCGTCCCTCAGCGGTGTGAAGGTGCAGGCGAGTCAGCTGGCTGAGAGGTTAATAGCCACCTTCGAGAGGAAGATCGCCAAGGCTAAGGAGTTGGCTGCTAGGAAGAAACGCTCTCAGTCAGAGTCTGCAATGTAGTTTCCTTTGTTGTAGGGTTCTTCTTTTGGTTTTAGCCTGTAATGAACCATATAGTTTGCGGGTCTTCTGGCCGCAGACAAGCTGATTCTGAAATGTGAATATGTGCCTTCGAGTCTTTTGTCATACTTTCTTCTAGAACGTGCTTTTTTCCTTGCTTGACACTGTCGAACTTGGCAGCCTGAGATGGGTGAGACTCCCGAGGTTGCTGGGGCCGCTGGTGTGGGTGAGGACGAGGATACTTCTTCGGCTGCACCCACTCGCCCTCGTCGTCAAGCTCCTCCGGCCCATGCGCGGAGCGCCAATGACCAACGAGTGTTCACCTACATGAGGAATAAGATTGTTGAACTTGAGTCGAAGGTGAGGACCGCCGAGTTGGAGTTGGAGCGCTTGAAGTCACGGCCTGCTGCGCCGTTCTCACAGCGCGAGGAATTCCTTCTTGGCCAGATAGACCTGATCAGTCGACAACTGCAAGGTTGGTCTTCTGACGCTTTGCTCTTGTTTCTTTATGTTTGCACTGTTCTAAGTGCTGGGTCTTCATGCAGATGTGAATGCTGACCGGAAGGCCGAGCAGGGTCGAGTGGACGAGCGAGTGGATAGAGAAGCCGCCGGTGACTCACTCGAAGCTCGTCAATTTTGGTCGGACAAGTCCAAGGGCAGTGTACTTGCTAGGATGCTGGATCGCACCTGGCGGGCTGCTTTGCTCTTGGAAGGTTGCAGAAACACCCTCCTGCAGGTCAACAAGGTGTTCTTTCCGCACAACGAGCATCCTAGCGGACTGGCTGCGCTGCTGGAGAGGTACCGTGAGGGTAAGGTCAAGGCGTTGAAGGAAGTCGTGCACACCCAGCTTGTTGCCGGGGCGAACGTGGCGCTGGCGTATGTTCGAATGCATCGGCCCCATCTTCCCTTGGACAAGGTGCTTGACGGCTTGCCTGGAGCGGGTGACTACGCCGATACTCTTGCGGCTGCGCGTCAGATGATTCAGCAGGTCCAGGCCTTCAGCGAACAGCTTGTGGGGCCGCTTGATGCGCCAAAGGAGGAACCTGTAGAGTAAGAATAGCAGTCTGTTGTATGATGTTAGCTTGTAACATAAATATGCATGTATGTATGCCCATGTGATGTTGTTCACTTAATGTATAATGTGTGATTTTGCACCCGTAGACCTATATGGCGCGAGCCCCCGAGTGATTCGAGTGGCGGCCTAGGCTAGGCTTAGATCTGTATGGCGCGAGCCCCCGAGCGATTCGAGTGGCGGCCTAGGATTTTCGGGTTATGCCTGTGCGGCGCAGCCCCCGAGTGATTCGAGTGGCGGCCTAGGCTGGACTTAGACCTGTATGGCGCGAGCCCCCGAGTGGTTCGAGTGGCGGCCTAGGATTTTCTGGTTATGCCTGTGTGGCGCAGCCCCCGAGTGATTCGAGTGGCGGCCTAGGCTAGACTTAGACCTGTATGGCGCGAGCCCCCGAGTGGTTCGAGTGGCGGCCTAGGATTTTCGAGTTATGCCTATGTGGCGCAGCCCCCGAGTGATTCGAGTGGCGGCCTAGGCTGGACTTAGACCTGTATGGCGCGAGCCCCCGAGTGGTTCGAGTGGCGACCTAGGATTTTTGAGTTATGCCTGTGTGGCGCAGCCCCCGAGTGATTCGAGTGGCGGCCTAGGCTGGACTTAGACCTGTATGGCGCGAGCCCCCGAGTGGTTCGAGTGGCGGCCTAGGATTTTCGAGTTATGCCTGTGTGGCGCAGCCCCCGAGTGATTCGAGTGGCGGCCTAGGCTGGACTTAGACCTGTATGGCGCGAGCCCCCGAGTGGTTCGAGTGGCGGCCTAGGATTTTTGAGTTATGCCTGTGTGGCGCAGCCCCCGAGTGATTCGAGTGGCGGCCTAGGCTGGACTTAGACCTGTATGGCGCGAGCCCCCGAGTGATTCGAGTGGCGGCCTAGGATTTAGGTAGATTGCTCGGAAAGGAAGAAATGACAAGTCTTTTCCTTCAAACATCTTTATTGATTCTCGCAAACAGGCCGCCTCGTTAAAACCCTTCCAGTCCCCTTAGGTACCCTGGCGAGGGAAAGAGTGCGTAAGAAACCTGCTGCTACTTAACAAGGTGAAGCTTACAAGCTGGGGTCGATCAGGCGTAGAAGCGGCGTAACTGTGCCACGTTCCACGGATTGCTGCAGACTGTCCCTGTCTTCGAGTCCTTCAGGCGGTAAGCTCCGTTGCCGATTGCCTCTGTCACAATGTATGGCCCCTCCCATGGGGAGGCGAGTTTGTGCACCTTCTTCTGCTTGAGCCGGAGAACCAGGTCCCCTGGGACGAATGCTCTAGGCCGCAGTCGCCGACCGTGGTAGTTGCGCAGGTCTTGCTGGTAGACGGCTGTGCGGCTGAGGGCGATGTCGCGTGCTTCATCCAGGACATCCACATCATCTTCGAGTGCTTCTTCCGCATCGGACTCGTCGTATGCCACTACTCGTGGAGCATCAAATTTGATGTCGCAGGGCAGGACTGCTTCGGCGCCGTACACCATGAAGAATGGTGTATACTAGGTAGATCTGTTTGGCGTGGTGCGTAGGCTCCACAGCACACTTGGTAGCTCCTCCACCCAGGCTCCTGCGGCTCGCTTCAATGGTACTCGCAGACGCTTCTTGATGCCTTTGCTGACTAGGCCGTTGGCCTTCTCGACTTGCCCATTGGACTGCGGGTGTGAGACGGATGCATAGCTGAGCTTGACGCCTTGTTCAGAGCAAAAATCCCTGAATTCTTCGGCTGTGAAGTTCGTCCCGTTGTCGGTGATGATGCCGTGCGGTACGCCGAACCTGAAGATGATCGACCTGATAAAGTTGACCGCTGAGGTTGCGGTTGAGCTTGTGATTGGGACCGCCTCGATCCACTTCGTGAACTTGTCGACTGCCACCAGGAGGTGAGTATGCCCACCTGGGGAGGATTTCTTGAAGGGACCTACCATGTCGAGCCCCCATTGCGCGAAGGGCCACGCGAGTGGTATTGTCTTCAGTGCCGACGCTGGTGCATGCGGCTTGTTGGCGAACTCCTGACAGCCAACGCACTTTTTGACCAGTTCTTCTGCGTCTTGCATTGCGGTGGGCCAGTAGAACCCTGCTCGCAAGGCCTTGGCCACCAGTGCTCGACTGCTTGCGTGGTGCCCGCATATGCCGGCGTGGATGTCGAGTAAGATTGCTTGGCCGTCGGCTGGATCGATGCACCTTTGGAGGACTCCTGAGATGCTTCTCTTGTAGAGCTCGCCGTTGATGATGGTGAAGCCTTTGGAACGGCGGACGATGCGCTTGGCTTCGACTGGGTTCTCCGGCAGCCGCTGGTGCAGCATGTAGGCCAGATACGGGCTTGTCCACGTGGGCTCGACCAGCATTATCTCCATGACCTCCTTCTCCGTGCTTGGCGGGTTGGCGGTGCTTGCTGCCGATGTAGAGGGTCCTGGCGGGGGCCGGACCTTGATTGAGCGCTGTGTGATGCACTCGAGGAAGACTCCGGGTGGCACCGGAGCTCGATCCGAACCTAGGTTGGCCAGGACGTCAGCTTCTTCGTTGCTTTCGCGGCCGATGTGCCGCAGTTCACAGCCGTCGAAGAGGCCTTCCAGTTGATTGTACAGCTCCCTGTAGGCTATCATGTTGTCAGCGATGGCATCACACTGCTTCATGGTTTGCTGCACAACCAGATAGGAGTCGCCGTAGATCATGAGGCGAGTGGCGCCGCAGTTCTGGGCCATCCGCATGCCGTGGATCAGGGCTTCGTACTCTGCTTCGTTGTTGGAAGGAGTTGGGAACTTCATCTGCAGCACGTACTTCAGCTTGTCGCCTTTAGGTGAAATGAGCACGACTCCTGCTCCGGCTGAGTTGAATTTTTTGGATCCATCGAAATACATTGTCCATGCATTGGACAAGTCGGGCTCGTCAGGCAGTTGTGCTTCTATCCACTCTGTGGTGAACTCTGGGAGGACCTGGGCCTTGATTGCCTTCGGGTGTGCGTACTTCAGCCCCCATGGCCCTAACTCGACAACCCACTTGGCGACTCTTCCTGTCGCGGCTGGGTTAGTGAGGATGTCGGATAGGGCAGAGGAGCTTACCACCGTGATCGGGTGCTCAGAGAAATAGTGGACCACCTTCCTGGACGTCATGAAGACTCCGTATGCCAGCTTCTGGTAGTGCGGGTACCGCTGCTTGGAATCAGTTAGCACCTCGCTGAGGTAATACACAGGTCGCTGAATAGGGTGACTCTTTCCTTCTTCCTCCCGCTCGACTACGAGTACGGTACTAACCACTCTGTTCGTGGCTGCCACGTACAGGTACAGTGGCTCGTTTTCATATGGTGCCACCAGCACTGGAGGGGTTGTGAGGGTCTGTTTCAGTTTGTCGAATGCATCTTGTGCCTCCTCTGTCCACTCGAACTTGTCTGCCTTTTTCATCAGTTGGTAGAAGGGCAGGGCCTTTTCTCCCAACTTACTAATAAACCGACTGAGCGCTGCGACTCTGCCAGCTAGGCGTTGTACTTCATGAAGCTTGGTCGGTGCAGGCATGTCGAGTATGTTCTGCACCTTCTCAGGGTTGGCTTCGATTCCTCTCGCAGAGACAAGATACCCCAGTAATTCTCCGGCTGGGACGCCGAAGACGCACTTGTCTGGGTTTAACTTGATCTGGTACTTGTTGAGCGCGTCGAAGACCTTGCGGAGGTCGTCGATGAGGCTGTCCTCTGTGCGGGTGGTGACGACTATGTCGTCGACGTAGACTTGGACAATCTGTCCTATGAGCTCCTTCAAGCAGGCCTGCATCGTGCGCTGGTATGTGGCTCCAGCGTTCTTCAACCCGAAGGGCATCATCTGGTAACAGAATACACCGTGTGGTGTGATGAACGCCGTCTTCTCCTGATCCTCGACTTTCATCCTGATCTGCTGGTACCCAGAGTAGGCATCCAGGAAGGATAGGCGTGCACAGCCTGCAGTCGAATCGACGATCTGATCAATCCGCGGGAGCGGAAAGTGATCCTTGGGGCAGCATTTGTTGATGGCGGTGAAGTCGACGCACATGCGGAGTTTCTTCGTCTTCTTCTTTTCCACGAGTACCGGGTTTGCTACCCACTCTGAATCCTTTATTTCTCGAATAAATCCGGCGTGAAGCAGCCGGTCAATCTCCTTGCTGATAGCATCTCTCTTGGGACCCGCGAAGCGCCTCATGGTCTGCTTGACTGGTCTGGCATCTTTGCGGACGCGTAAGGAGTGCTCGGCGAGTTCCCTTGGTATACCTGGCATGTCAGAAGGTTGCCAGGCGAATATCTTCCTAGTTCTCGCACAGGAACTCGACGAGCGCGCTTTCCTATGCGCTAGTCAGGCTTGATGACACCCTGACCGTCTTGTCGGCGTCCGTCGGGTGTACCTGATGGGCCCTTGTGTCGTCGCTTGTGTTGAATGCAGACTCCTTGGATGATTTCTTCTGTGGTGGAAACAGAGTTTTGTCGTTGTCGACTGCCATCATCTCCAGGTGCTCGTCCATCCCGAAGAACTCAGAAATCCTGCTGAACTCGCGGTCGCAGCTATCAGACCGGTCGAAGTCGCCTTTCACCGTGATGACGCCCTTTGGTCCCGGCATCTTGAGCAGGAGGTAGGCGTAGTGGGGCACTGCCATGAATCTGGCGAAGGCCGGACGACCCAGTATGGCGTGATATTGTGACTTCCAGTCGACTACCTCGAAGTCGATCGCCTCTCGCTGGAAGTTTTCGGGTGTGCCGAATATAACATCGAGTGTAATTGTTCCCATGGGCGTGACTGCTTGCCCTGGTACTATACCGTGGAAGGTATTTGCTGATGGCGTTAGGTTGGATGTTGACCTGTTCATCCTTCTTAGGGTGTCGGCGAAGATGATATTGATACCGCTGCCTCCATCCATGAACACCTTCTTCAAGGTGTACTCCCCGATCTGAGCTTCGACTACCAGAGCAGCGTGCCCGGGTCGTGGTATCGCCGGCGGGTGGTCCGCTCTGGAGAAAGTGATCGCTGTTTCTGAGCCTCTCAGGTAATCGGGTACTGCAGGTGGATTGGTGAGTGCTTGGTAGACCTGGCGGGTGATGATTTTCTGGGTCCTGTTGGAAGGACGTCCCTTCTGTATCATGTTAATCTGCCCACGTGCTGCCGGGAACGCGTTAGCAGGATCCTGCGGCTGTGGCTGCGGTTGCTGTTGTTGCTGCGGGTAGAAGGCCAGCGCTGCCTGCGCTGGGTTGGCGACTGGAGGAGGAGGTGGCGCCTGGAGGGCCAGCTGTGCGGCTGGCTGTGCCACGGGTGCTGCTTGATTATCATGCTGTCCGTTCTGAGGAATTATTCGCGCAAACGCCCTGTATATCTTGCGTGCCTTTCTGCAATCCTTCAATAGGTGGCGGGATCCCCACTTGCCTGTTTCTGGGTCCCTAAACATATGATGCTTGCAGGGTTGCTCTAACTCTTCTTCGTCAGTCATTGGGCGTCTCCGCCACTCGCGCTTGCGACTTCCATCTCCATGGTAGCTGCTGCCACCGCCCTGGTTGTACTGTCTTTCACTCTCACGGGGGGTTTCGAATCCCGCCGCTACTAACTCGATAGAGTCGTTGCCGACGTAACGCGGCTTCTTCTTCAGGCGCCCTTCTCGCCAGTTGCTAGGTCCTGCTTCTTGCCTCGGAGATCGTGGTGCATCACGAACAGAGTCTTCTCCATCTGCCCACTGGTTGGCTATCTGCATGAGCTCGATCATGTTCCTCGGCCTAAGCCTACCAAACTCCTCACGGAGGTCGCGGCGGTAAACACCGTGCATGAATGCGTCCATTACCCTGTCTTCTGAGGTGGCTCCGTCCATGGTGTTGCGAAGCAAGGTCCACCGCTGGATGTACGAACGGAGTGGCTCGTCTCGACCTTGCTTGCACGCCTGGAGCTCAATGAGGGTTGTTGGCCTCGCGTATGTCCCCAGAAAGCTCTTCACGAAGGCGTTCCTGAACTCGTCCCAGGTGCTGAAAGCGTCCCTGGGCTGAGTGTTGAGCCACCCGCGAGCAGATCCTGTGAGCATCAACTGGATGTACTGCATGGCAGTAGTCGAAGTACCACCTTGACAGCTGCACGCGATGAGGTAGTCTTCCAGCCAGTCCCTTGGGTCTTGCTTCCCGTCATACTTGGGTGTCTCCGCTGTTAGCTTGAAGCCTTTGGGCATCTTCGTGTCACGGATGTTGAAGCTGAAACATGCGGCTCCGCGTGGCTCGAAATCGTCGTCGTCGTAGTCGTTGGCTTGTGCACTCGCTGCTCGCAGCCGTCGACTGCGGTCCACCCTTCTCTGTGCGACGACGTTACGAACATCTTCGCCTGGCTGCGGCTGTCGCAGTCGAATTGGGGCTGGGTCTGCAAGTGGTGCGGGTTCACGATCGCGGCGGACTCGATTCTCGCGCGCCCTTTCTGCTGGTGCTGACTTTGCCAGGACTTCCTCGACTTCCCTGAGGGATTGAATTTGTCGCCTATGAAGGCGGGCGTGGGCGTCACCCTCCGGCGGCTGAGTTAGTCGCAGGTAGGTTTCGACTGCCATGAGGGCCGAAGCGGGTGTCTTGGGGACGGGGATTCCGTCCGTATCCTCCGTCATGAATGACGACTCCAGATTGCGAGTGAGGTGGACGCGATCAGCCTCTGGCACCCGTGGCATGCGAGCCCTGTGACGTCCTCCTTGTGTGACTTCCTCCGATCCGGCCAAGAACGAGTGTGCTGCCCTCCTGGCACTCGACGCGTCGGCTAGTTCTTTGCGCCGAATCAGATCGGCCTTCTCTTGGCGGACTCGCTCGGACTCCTTCCAAAGCAAGTATTGGACCGCCAGTTGGTCTTCTCGGGGTTCATCTGGTGAAGGGAACGTGCCTTCGTCCACGTGCTTCATGGCCTGGATCGCCATCTCCCGAGTGATGGTGAGTCGTGTCACCCTGTCCGGCATGGTCACCTCCAGCGGGTATACGGGTTCCCCGCCGTTGGATCGTGCTGGGCTGGCCATATAGACTTGCGCGGGGTAAACCCGCCGAGTGGGGCTGATGCTCCCAGTCCTGCTTCCTTCGTCCGAGCTATGCTCAGAGTCGAAGATCACAGCGACGTGGCGGGTGCCACGGCCACTGCTACTGGCGACTCCGCGATGCGGAGGCGCGATTGGCGTAGATTTTGGCTTCATCCGGGGCGCGGACAAGAAGGTCGGGGTAGACTTGTTTCGCGCCGGGGTTGCAGTAGATGCGATTTTTCTGGTGACCGCGGGTGTGGTCACCGCAGTCGCCGTTGATGCGGTCGTAGATGGTGCTGACGCAGTCGAAGTGGACGCGATCTTCACGGCAGTTGATGACGCGATCGCCGTGGTCGCAGTAGATGTGATCTTCGCGGTGGGTGAAGCCGCGGTCAGCGCAGTCGATGTAGATGCTGGCGTAGCCGTCGCACGCAACGTGGCCAGCGTGGGCCGGAGCGTTCCGCGACTGTCCACCAGATAGCGCAGACTACCGAAGGTAATCCACGTGCTCTGCTGCACCTCAGCGTACGTCGGGAGATCCGCCGGCGAGTGGTGGACGAACTCGAGGAAGCCGGTGTAGATCGACTCCCTGGCGCTGATGCCATTCTTCATTGCAGATGAGGCCGGCGCAACCATGACTCCAACGATCTGTTCTTCCCACAGACGGCGCCAATTGTCGAGGTTGGGGCTCGGCAAATCCCAAGGTTGTGTACCCCGGGTTGATTGAGGGGGAGAGAGTAGGAACGCTGGTGATTACGACGGCTAACAGGGGCGAGTTTACCCAGGTTCGGCCCCTCGAGGTGAGGTAAAGACCTACTCCTGCTTGTCTGGTATTATCGAGGTGGCTACAATGGCGAGATGGAAATCTCGCTAGGGTTTGCGTGTGTCTTGCCTGACCTAGGTGGCGCACCCTCCTGGCCTTTATATCACAGGCCAGGTCTCGGGTGGACGGTGCGGATTGCACATTACAGGATAAGGAAAGTCATCACCGGCCTAACCAGCTACTTGGGCCACACGGTACACTCCATGGGCTTCAATGGGCTTCCCTTGGCGTGACCCAGGTACCACCACCGTGGGGTACCCGGAAGGTATCCCCACGACAGCGGCGCAAGAATGTAAATCCTGCAGATCGAGTTCGAGCAAATCAGCAGATGATCCCTTGGCGCGGCGCCCTCCGTTGGCAGCCGGATTTCGCAGGCCATCTGCTTCTTCTAGCCAAAGGGCAGCTATTTCCATTCCTTCTAACTTGTGTGCCTGTTAGGAGGCAGACTCAGCTACAGTTCAGAGGCCATGGCCGGCAAGCTTTGCAACCATGGCGATTTCGTCGCGTCAACTGGTCCGTCCCCGGCGTCGGCGGAGTTCAATCTGGGCGGTGGCTGCCAAGGACCCGATCGCGTTTCTCGCTTTCAGCTTGGGGTCCTCCATGCAAAAGTCAGGGAATTAGGTGTAATTTTCTGTTTCTTTTGGGTCCTGTTGTAAGATGTACTTTGATGCCTATCCAATAGAAGAAGTCTGGGTCCTTCGGGGCACTTTGGTTGTTCAAAAAAAAAAAGTATCATCCCTGTGAGCGCGATGAAAGGTCGCCTCCCGCCTGTCAAAGCCGCAAACCTTACGCTGAATTTGACTGACATACTCCCGAACACCTCCCAGGCTCCCCGTCTCGCCGTCGCCCCAATGCCGCCGACCAACCTCACCCCGACCAAATGGCCCAAGACCCTCACCGCCGAACACCTCCACCGCCTCGTCCGCGCCGAGAGCGACCCGCGCCGGGCGCTCGCCCTTTTCGATGCGGCCACCGCCGCGTCCGTCTCCACTTCCACTTCCGCGCCGCCCGCCCCAATCCTCCCCTCCCCGGACACCGTCTCCCTCCTCACCTCCCGCCTCGCCTCCGCCGGCCTCCTGCCCCTCGCCACCACCCTCCTCTCCCGCTCGCGCGCGCTCTTTCCTTCCGCCGCCGACCTCGAGCCCCCTTTCCTCACCCTCCTCCGCGCTTTCTCACGCACCCACCAACCACTCGCCGCCCTCCAGCTCTTCCGGTCCGCCCCCTCCGCCCTCTCTCTCCCCCACTCTGCTCGCTCCTACACCGCCGTCCTTGCCGCCCTGGTCGCCCACTCCCATCTCCCCCTCGCCCACTCCCTCCTCTCCGACATGCGCGCCGCCGGCTTCGGCCCCACCACTGCCACCTACAACGTCCTCCTCAAGGCCCACTGCTCCGACGCCACCGCTCCCATCGATGGCGCCGTCCGCCTTTTCCGGAACATCCCCAAACCTGACGCCTGCTCCTACAACACCCTCATCGATGGGCTCTGCCGCCGCAGCCGCCGGGCCGAGGCCCAGGAGCTGTTCTCCGAGATGGTAGCAAATGGCATCGCGCCTACGGTGGTTACTTACACGACTGTTATCAATTGGCTTGCACGGGAAGGTTGCCTGGATGATGCACTGGAGATGTTTGATGAAATGGTGAGGAGAGGTGTTGCACCGAATGTTGTCACCTATAGTGCTCTAATTGACGGGCTGTGCAAGGGCGGGCGTGCAGCATCAGCATTGGAGTTGCTGGATAGGATGGTCAAGGAGGCCAAGCTGCCCAATACAATCACATATAGCTCTGTGATTAATGGTCTCTGTAAGGAAGGTCGGTTGAGTGAAGCAATGGAGGTTTTGGACAGGATGCGTCTCCAGGGGAGGAAGCCTGATGCTGGATTGTTCGGAAAGCTAATTGTTGGGCTGTGTGATGCAGGAAGGGCTGCAGAGGCCGCAAATTATTTGGATGAGATGGTTCTTGCTGGCGTTCAACCCAACCGGGTGACCTGGAGCTTGCATGTCAGGATAAACGACGCAGTGGTGACAGCATTATGTGCTAAAGGTGAAGCTGGGAGGGCTTTCCGGGTGTACCAGAGCATGAGGACTCGTGGCATTTCTATCGATCCAAGCACTTTTCATCTCCTGGTCGAGTTCTTCTCCAAAACAAACAATTTGGAGAAAGCAGCTCATGTTGTGCTAGACATGTTATCAGAGAAGTGCATCCCTGAGAGAGAAACATGGGATGTTATCATCAGTGGGTATTGGAGTAAGAAGAAGGTGAGGCAAGAAGCTGAGGAAATGTGGAACCAATTAACAGTTATCTAATTTAGAAAAAATGTGGTGCTATACTGTTCTAGACTAGTACATGATGCGACTGAGCTCTCAGCAAGCTAAATCATCCCTTGAGGTGGTAACATGTTTCTTTTTCCATCACGGTACTACACACGCGAGCGAGTATTATTACCCAAACTCATACACGCCAGTGTTTCCATTTCCGGGATATGTGAACTACCAAAGTTTATTACTAGAATATGTTTTGGAGCTACAGGCAAGCGTCAGTGTTCAGGTATGATGTAATGTTCGTCATCTGTATCTCTTATTTTTCATGTTTAGGAATACACTAAATGAACTGCCACATAAGTTGACTTTTAAATTTCTTCATCTTTCTCTTGTTTCCTTCTGGTCCTAGCCTAAATGTTTGGGGTTATTATACGATGACATAAAGCTATATGATATGAATTCAAGAATGTGCTGTATGATATGATTTTGCAAAAGGGAGACCAGATCGTCTTCCTTTCTGGGCATCTTAACTTCGGATAAAAGAGCAAAACAAAGCATGACTACCTATATGTGTCAAGATTCAAGAAAAAAGCAAGTTATCAAGTCACTTTATCTGTCTAAACGTGTATTTTATGTTCACTTGATCCTCGTTAACCAATGGAAGATTGTGTGTTATGCGCCAAAAAATGTAATCAATGTATTGTCCTGCATGCCACATAATCTGCAACTATGCTTCTTATAAATGTGCAAGCCATTTGCATGTAGTGCAACCTGCAACCATTTCAACCATGCATTGTCCACTACAATTTGTCTGTGGGGGTCAGGAGATGTTGGAACTCAAATTGGTCAATAACAAAGATTACTGTAGAACTTGGTTGATGATTTTAATTTCATGGTTATTTAGAAATATATATTGTCAGTTTCTGGTGGTATATGAAATAAGTTCATGGTTAACATTTACAAATGGCTGGTATCTTGCTGTATAGAGTAGACACCAAAATAAAATGTGGAAGATAGATAATACTACTCCCTCTGATCCATAAGAAATGTCGCTAGTAAAGCGTTGAACGTTGATTTGCTCCGACACATTTAACGGATCGGAGGGAGTACATCCGTTCCATAATTCTGGTTGTGGTTTTAGTTCAAATTGACAAGAATTATGGAGCGGAGTGGTTTTAGTACAAATTTGAACTGAAACAATGACAAGAATTATGGAACGGAGGGAGTATGTATGAGACATATTTTGCATATTGAAAGTAAGCTTGGGCTTCTTGAGGCTCATTGTGTGTATCATTCTTACATTGAAGGGAATTCTTCTCTTCCGGGTCTGCTCCATTGTAATTGTAACTGATCTTGGGAGGATCTTGTAACTAGGAAGAGAAGATGGGGCTTCGTATTGAAGGGAATGAAGCTGATGGTCGGTTTCTGTTTGCTGCCCAGTTTGGTTTGCCTTGCAAGAAAAAGGGAGGACAACTCAAACCAAACTGCGAGTTTTGGGTTGCTTTTTATGGCGAGAGATTGATAGAAACAGGGAGGAATTGGGGCGCTGCAGTTTCTCTGTTGCGTTCCACCTGCTGTAAACGCACGTTTGGGTAACAGAAGAGGCTATAGTTATTCTGGGTGTAACTTTTTTCAGTTATGTTTTGTGGTGGTTACGCAAGCGTGTGCTGTCTTCTCCATTTTTTTTGAGGCTGTCTTCACCAAGCTATCCCCGAGGCTTTCCATTTTCCTACCGTGGAATTGGACACGGTTAAGTACCATGACATGAAGGGCAGGAGACTCTTCTCTACAATTAACCTTGCGTATATGCTTTGTTGTGCCATGTGTGGCGATGCAACTGCAGTAATCACCACCCATCGCGGTCCGTCAGACCAAACACTCTAGTCGAGCTTATTTGTACTTGTGTTATCAACAATGGACAGTATCACTGTTTTTTTTAGATCAGCATTAGGATGCATTTGTGTGTTGCAAATCTGTAAGAGGTTGTTTGGTACCCGTCATTTCATTTCTGTTAGCAAAAACGAAATGAAATGAAATGTATTCCGGAAAAATGACAGGGTAGGGACAATAATTGACTTAACAAAGCATATGCATTCTTTGAAATTTTAATTGAAATGACGTTCGAATTTCATATGACAGCCACACGTTGGGTGTGGAATCTGGATTGAATTCCAAGATTCCGACCCAAAATGATTGCTATCAAACGAGCTGCTCCCATCATTTTATTTCATTTGAAAAGTGAAAAGACGGGGTTAGGAATAGGAATTGACATAACATAAAATATGCATTTGTTGGAATTTCAAATGAAATGATATGCTCAATTTTATGACAACCAAACAGATTGAGTATGAAATCACAAATGAATTCCATGATTCCGGTTTAAAATGATGGAAGCCAAACAAGACCTAAGTTTTTGTTGTAAATAAATAATAAGTTAATTATTGAGATTAAGGCCTCCATCAGTTTCGTTCACTGACAGGCTCCATCACGTGACCCGTAACTTGTTGGGCACGTTTAGTTTGTAGCCTAAGTTTGCCATACCTAAACTAGTCGTGACACAACAATTTATGCATATGTAGTTCATCGCCATAGTCATGGCTTGCTACACTGTTTTAGCCATACGGTACACATGTTATACACTTGTTTTCTTGTAATTTTTTTCCATAGTCGTAGTAGATATTTTGTTCGTCACGCTTTTTTGGGCAGTCACAATTTAGCCAAGGTTAGCTGGGGCTAAGTTAGTCATGAGAAAAACATGTGTCCTCGTTTGGGGGTAAGAAGACTCAGTTTTGTTAGGGTAGGTTCAAGTTTTCACGGACACGAATTTGGGTTATATGGATATTTAAAAATTTGCTGTGGGAACCCACTCCTTTTCTTAAAAAAATCATATTTTTAGTCAAACCATATTGATTTATTAAGCAAATACATTGGAACGAACAAGCCGAAACAAAAAACAAATGACAAAGATTCATGATAAAAACCAAAGGTTACATCAAAAGTTCAGAAGTTGTCATCTCTAGTCTCTAGATTCGCCTTTTGCATCTCAACTTTCCACCATGAGTTAAGTAAGAAAAACTGGAGAAGTTCATACATGTGCAAGCTCAAGGCAAGTTATGGAAGCATCGATTCATCTTTGAACTATTGGCGAACAAGACTAGGAATACAAATGATTGAAACGGGATAACCTTTGACCAAAACACATTGACACTATATATCGTCGCTGCCAACACAAGGCGAAGCGTCTGCAGGACTAGCCATGACAGTCACACCATGACGGAAATAGAGTCATTTGATTTTATTTCCAAACAACACCGTGTTCAATGTTGGGGCGTTGTGGTGAAGAACACAACAGACATTGCATATAGTAAATAAAAGTAAAAATGCTCTGCAACGTCGGATCCATGGTTCCCCTGCCTCCTAGTGTGTGAGGAACCGCCGGAGACGAGGGGACTCGGCGGACAAAGGCGAAACAAAGAAGCCTTTCTTCTCCGGCTAAAAGCAAGGAAGTTGTTCACGAGCCGACGTTACGGGTCTTAGGGTAGTTCGATGATAGTATTTTGGCTAAATATTTTGGCTAAATATCTCCGGATAAAATCCCAACCCAAATACTAATATTTTGGCCACTTTTGATGAGATTCCGTTATTTTTCTGTCAAAATTTTAAATTTTCTTTAAATATCTGAAATTTTCTAGTAACTAAAATAATGTACACTAACTTTATCCCCGTAATCACTAATTCGTGGTTTGTATTCATTAGAACAACTGTAATCAGTTTATTTTACAATTTAGACATATGTGCAATGATTACACGAATGGTTGATTGTTTACACAAAAAGCATGAAAATTAGTTTTTTTGTGCGGCAAAAACCACAATAATTAGTGTTTGAGCAATTTCCTCGAGACAGGGGAGTCGGCGCCAATCCCTATTTGCCGCCTTTAGTGGCGCGGGGGGCTGGCGCCGCGCACCCCCGCGCCACTATGGGCCGGCCCATGTGTTGCGTTCTCCCGTTTTTTTTTTTTTCTGTTTTCTTCTTCTTCTTTTTTTCATTTTTATTTTACTTTATGATTTTCGTTTTTTCTGTTTCTTTTTTCGTTCAATATTTTTTCTTTTAATTATTTATTTTCTGTTTCTTTTCTTTTTATTTTTCGTTTCTTTTTTCGTTTTTCATTTTTTGTCACATGTATATAATTTGGAATTTTTTTAATAAATGTTTAAGGTTGTTCATTTTTCTTTTTCTGCACAATTTTAAAATTGTTCTAAAATTGTTTTATGATCACTTTTTAAAAACTTTTCGATGATAGTATTCGTTCAAATACCATGTTTGGCTACTTTGTAAAAAATCGTTGAAAAGTAATTTCCGTTCAGAGATTTTTTTAACTTTTAAATAGTTCAAAAATAGATTTCGTTCACCGGTCTTTTTGTTTACTTTTTAAAATTGTTCAAAAATAGATTCCGTTCACTGCCATTTCTGTTCATTTTTTTTAAAATCTTTCAAAAATGATTTCGTTCACCAACCCTTTTTGTTTCACTTTTAAAATCGTGCAAAAATAGATTCCCTTCACTGCCATTTCTGTTCACTTTTTAAAATCGTTCAAAAATAAATTTCGTTCACCATCATTTTCTGTTCACTTTTTAAAATAGCTTATGTTCACTTTTCTAACGATTTTTTAACTTTTTAAAATCGTTCAAAAATAGATTCCGTTCACCGGTCTTTTTTGTTTACTTTTAAAATCGTTCAAAATAGATTCCGTTCACTGCCATTTCTGTTTACTTTTTTAAAATCTTTCAAAAATGATTTCATTCACCGTCATTTCTGTTCACTTTTTTTAAAATCTTTCAAAAATGATTTCGTTCACCAACCCTTTTTGTTTCACTTTTAAAATCGTGCAAAAATAGATTCCCTTCACCGCCATTTCTGTTCACTTTTTAAAATCGTTCAAAAATAAATTTCGTTCACCATCATTTTCTGTTCACTTTTTAAAAATTGTTTAAAATAGCTTATGTTCACTTTGTAAAAATCTTCAGAATAATTTCCGTTCATCGAAATTTTCTTTAAATTTTTAAAATTGTTTCAAAACAGTTACTGGTAAAATCGTTCAAAAATAGTTTCCGTTCAAATACCTATTTTGTTTACTTTATAAAAATCGTTCAAAAATAATTTCCATTCAGAGACTTTTTCTGTTCACTTTTTAAAATCGTTCAAAAATAGATTTTGTTCACGAGTGTGGATTTGGTGTCCCCCGGGTACTATGCCACCATTTTTTGTTCAGGTTTGAAATTTGTTCAAATTCAAATTTTGTTCATATTTTGAAAAAAATGTTCAAATTTGAAATTTGTTCGCATTTTCAATTTTTGTTCTTATTTTGAAAAAATGTTTAGATTCAAAAAATGTTTATATTTTGAATTTGTTCAGATTTTAAATTTATTCATATTTTGAATTTATTCAATTTTCGAATTTATCCCTTTTTTAAATGTTATTTAAATCAGAAAAAGAAACAGCAGAAAAACAACAGGAACTAAACTGGCGTACGTCAAAGTATCAAATCGTATTAGTGGTGCCAGGAAGAAGAAGAAGTGCTCGATCGTGGCGCTGATGCGAACGAAGGAAGAAGAACAGGGTTGGTGGGCCACGGCCCATGAAGACAACCCTGCGTGCGGCGCTGGGGCGAAGTGCCGCAGAGAGCGGCATACAGGAGCTCCAGGAGTCGGCGGACACAGGCGAAACAAAGGAGGGCTTTCTTCTCCCGCCCCGAAGTTGTACATGGGCCGATGTCACCTCATACATGAAAAATAAAAGCCCATCCCAGGTTTTGGATACCGGATGTAAAAAAAATCCCGAGGGGGGTCGGGATTTCCGGTTACCGCGGTTACCGGAAAATCCCGACCGGTTACCGGACGAATTTGAAAACCAAAATTCAGAAATTCAAAAAAATTGGTTAAATTTTGGTAATTGTTTTGTCAAAATACGTTAAAATTCAAAATTTTCAAAAATTTCGGGATTTTTTGTCCGGTATGACCATTTCCCGGGGGTGCTCGGGATTTGCGGTTACCGATCGGTAACCGGAAATCCCGCCCGGTTACCCAAACCATGCATCCCACACAACATAGACGGCCAGACAAAATTTTCAAACAACACGTGGTACCGTCCTCCGCCAATCTTCCCTTTTCTTTATGATGAAACCTGCTCGACAATCTTCAGAGCGACAGTTCAGACATACTAGATCCATTGTCTCATGTATTCAACAATGCATAAAGATCGCATAGGAACAATCCACTTTAGGCTCCGACAAGCAATGAATTCGCTTTTTCTCTCAGGACAAACCTGCTGCTCCATGCAGGAGCTGCTTTGCCGCGGACACGAGCAAGCAGCACACTTTGCATAGCCTACTAGCATGCAGTGCTACTCACCTCATCACCTGGAGTCGTGGAGTCTTGGGAGGGACACTGCAAAAGTTGCCGATAATCAGACACGACAGCATATGGCTTTCGATCATGTGATCCCTTCTTTTCCATCCTTCTTGCATCATGGCATGAATGAGAATGATGTCATGCAAGGAACTTTGGTTTGGCCAATCATCTGGAGGCACTTAAATCATGTACTCCCTCCGTCCAGTTTTAAGTGTCGTGAAGTATGAACTACGGTAGTACAAATTCATGTATGAGTGGCGACACTTAAAACGGGACATAGGGAGTATCTCATAACACATGCGCATATATCGGAGGGGCTGAAAAAGCACACTCTCCTCACCGTTGGGCAAGCCTGAGCGAGGATGGTGGTGGTGGTGGGACATTCTTTCGTCGCATCTCTAGGGCGCGGCCGCGGCAGAGTCTCGTGCGGGTGCCCCGGCCTTCCCTCGCGCGTTCGGTCCCATCACGACAACGAGAATATCTGGTCAGTGTGGCTTAGCCCGGTGGTGTAGTCGGTCCATCCTAGTAACGCCTTCGCGACGGCGGCTGGTGCCCGAGCTTCGGCGCGTCACTATAGTGTAGGGTGGAAGCCCCCTTTCCGCCTCGAGTAGCTCATATGGCCGGCTATAGAGATGTAACGGTGTCACATATGTACGTCGAGTCTGGCTCGCTTGTTGCTACGGTCAACAAGGAAGGGGAGCCGCGACTACCGGTGAAAACTGAGCCGATTTCGGTCATGGCGGACGATGACGATGTCTATGCAATGATACCCTGATGAAGGCATTATCACTACAACTCTCGTCTCCTCGCTCGGACGACTCTAGGGAAAACCCTAGATCTTGATCTTTGGGATCGAACGATGGCGAGGATCGACGCCGATGGGCCAGGAGGTGGAGCGGTGTGGCATCTACAACTTTTGGTTTAATTCTTCAAACTCCTTCTTCTCTGTTCTAAAAAAAAAACAACAAGACTGGAGGGGGGACTCCACCCCGGCTTTGTCATTAAGGTAGAAGTGAGAACTCGAAAGCAGGACCTGGCCCTTATGCGCTTTTGCACGGCTACCTCTAGTCCACGGAAGAGTTCTCAAACTCATACAACTCCCACATGTTCACCAAATATTTCTTTAGATGACGATGCAACTCTAGATCAACCCAGTATGAAATGTTATCTCCATACCAAGCAGTAATATTCTCACCAACTAAGAGAACCGGAAATAACTCAGTGTAGTTATTCTTTAGTTGATATATAGATAGTCGTATGGCAAATCTAGATGTTTAGATCAAATTGTTCTTAGTGTCGATTTCGTATTTTGGATATAGTAGTTATTTCTCCGTTGGCTAAGGTGCGCCGAGTTCTATAAGAAGATAGGTAGGTCTAATTTTTGTCTAGCATGTTAGGCAAATAAAGCCATGGTGAGGATCGAGCAAGGTAGAGCCAACAACAGCTGCCTCGAGTTGGGCCACGATACCAAATTAAATCAGGCCTGTCAGGCAGGCTCTGTATAGCCTAAACATACAGTAGGTAGGTTGCACCCTAAACCACAATCTAGCTCTAGGGAGTGCGTGGCTAAGTTACACCCGTTAATTCAGTATACGTATGCGGTGGTCTGGTCTACCAAAGTGCAAAGATCAACCCAGTAGGCCAGTACATCAGATCGAGCGAGCTCGAGGCCTCACCATGCATGGCTTTGCCTGACATGCAGGTGGCGCCTCGATCGATTGGTTACCTTTCGATCTACTGGGCGGAGAATGGACAGTTAGGCCTCGCGATCGATCGACCTGGCCGGGGTCGGTAGATGGAGAGTTCAAGTCCTGTGTCGTTGGGGTATCATCTCTCTTCCAAGACACTCTACGGCGACTTCGGATCTAAAAAAGGCCCCCTCTCTCCAACACATCTCCCTAGCTTAGTTCCCTTAAACACAATCTCACTCACATAGCTAGGGATGGAGCGAGAGTGTGTGGCGTGTGGTGGGACGTCCTTGCGAATCAGCTCGTTGCCACATCTCCACTCCACCTCGCGCTAGTTTTATTCCTTCCTTTACATTTCCTTCTCGATCCCCACTCCCGGCCGGCCCCGTTTATCCCAAACACGACCTGGGTTCGGTTCAGTTAGCTCTAGGGATATCGTTGTCCCTCTGTTTCCCGGTGATGTAGACCAAATGCATGCCTGTGTATGTTTCTGTTGTTGGTAGTAGCTTAAGGTATTGGCAAGCGATCATGCGATCGAGCGCCTCACTAATAACAAAGAACAATTAAGAGCAAACGTGCATGTGCATATATATGCAGCCATCTACCCAGGGGCGGACCCAGGATGAAAACTTAGAGAGGGCAAAGATGTGTCAAATGGAGAAAAAATATCTTTGCTAAGTAAGGCGGGGACAAATTGTTGAATATATTACGAATTTTCTACATTAATTAATCCTTAAAACTAATAAAATATAAATTAAACTAGGCATGCAATCTAACAGAGAGTACGTAAATAGCAATTCTATACAGATTGCTACAAATATTGTCTTAAACATGATCTCTAACATAACACAGAAGAGCACATATGGGGTGTTGGAAGAAGACCCGTTGGCATCTCGTCAGTAGCCATGTCATCGAAGATATTGTCGATGTCGCTCGTCGTTGGGAAAGAAGTTGTCGACATACGTGTTGAAGAAGAAGGTTCTGGAGGCAGCGGCGCAATGCTCAAGAAACAGGAGACAGGCGTATGAGTGTTGTGTGGAAAAAATAAGACAATGCGTACATGGTTCATAGGTGCTACTTCGACTTGGCTTATTCCCGAAACCCGAGGCGCCGTGACGAGACGGACGGCGTAGGAGCAGCGCGCGTGTAGCTCTCTCTTATTTTTTTTCTATGCTCATATTTGTGGTAAAAAGCTCACCTTATAAGGTGGTGAAACTCTCTCCCAACTAGCGGTATGAGACTAAACTTTTCTTCCACCTCTTGTCATACATGAATGTGTCACATGAGGCTCTATGATTTCAGAAATTATTAGAATATAAAAATGGGATGGACCAATATAGGCCAAATTCCAACACAAATCACTACGACTAGCCGTAATGGGGTATTAAAGGTATTATCATGCATGCCATGTTGAGAAAAAGATGATGTGTCACTGTAATTAATAATGAGAGAGATGATAATGGTATCATACTCCCATCCATCCTTAAATAAGTGTACTTCTACTTCTTGTCCTAAGTCAATTTTATAATTTGACTAACTTTATAGAAAAATGTAACAACATTTATGACACCAAATTAGTATTAATAGATCCATTTTGAATATAGTTTCATAATATACCGATTTCATATCATATATGTTGCTACTAGTTTTTATAAAGTTAGTCAAATATGCATATTTTTTTTAGAAATGGGGTTACCCCAGCTGAAAGAGCATGGTTGCCCCCATGCGTGGTTTTGGTAATTAATGACAATCTCTATGGACTAATATGTGCTTTGAGCTATACTTGTAGGTTTGGTCCATTAGCTTGCTTGATCTTTATATCATGGAGTCAAGGCTAAAAGAAGAAGATCATTGGTTGATCAAGGCTAAGTGCAAGTTGATCAACATCCAAGGTTGTGATGTGCAAGTTTAAGATGATCAACATGAAGATATCACTTGCTTGAAGCTTGCCATCCATTTCAAGATTAAGGCCAAGTGAAGGTACATCGAAGAAGTGGTTCTCCCATATTGGTGTATGGGGGAGCAACATGTGAGTCTTCATCGAGCGGAGCGCAATCAAGAAGGGTGGTCCGTCTTGAGTAGGTCAAGATCGTCATCATCGACCTCAAGTGGATTATGCGCAAAGCAAAGGTATGATCTTGATAGGTTTTCTATTTTACCGGTCTCATGATGTTAATTGAGAGACCAGGTTATATGATAGATAACCGTACTATCAAAAGGGCTCTCAAGTGAGTAACTTAATCACATCTTTGTGGAGAGCTCAAACATGTGCATTCTTGGCATATCATCTTTCTTAGTTCTTATTTGGCTTTTATCCATGTGAGTGGTTAGTGCTTGTCATGCTCGTCATGACAAGCCCTACCTCATCGAAAACGGATTTCATATGCTTCTTCTATTACGTTTTTGATGATGGAGGTTTTTCCGGCGTGTCCTTTTTAGAGAGGTCAAACTCTCTCCTTGTGACCTCCTCCTCCTATGATGGACTATGATGTTTCTCCGCATGATCTTGTAAAACTCTTCGTTGCGATTCCAACGAGCCCAAGATCATCAAAAACGGAGTCCGGATGATTAAGTTATGATTTTTGTCGTACCGGGTGTCGTGCAGTTTTTTTGTCCAGCGGTAGTACCGTATCGGTACCGCCCGGGTACCGCCAGGAGTCCAGTACCACACGCGTTTGAGCGCCCGAAATCACCCGGGGCGGTAGTACCGCTGGCCCAGAGGTAGTACCGCCTCTGGGCGCGTTTTGGCCATAACGGTTGGATTTTGGGTGACCTATTTAAAGGGCCTTCTTCCCCAATAGGTCCCCAACTCTTGAGCTCGTGTTTTGCCCCATTGTTGACCTTCTTTGAGCTTGCTAACTCTCAATCCCTCCAATGATTCTTGCATCTTTTTGAGGGAAAAGAGAGAGGAGATCTAGATCTATTATTCCACCAATCAATCTCTCCTCTAAGTGAGGGGAACTTAGTGGATCTAGATCTTGGAGTTCTTTGTGTTTCTCCTCCTTGTTCTTCCTCTCTTATTCCCCCATAAGCATTTGTTGCTTTGTTGGAATTTGAGAGTGAAGGATTTGAGCACTTGTGCTCTTGCCATTACATTGGTTGCATAGGTTTGTGCTCTTCACGAAGTTTCGTGGAAGTGAAGTTTGAGAGCTTGTTAGTCTTGGGTCTTTGGACCCTAGACAGTGTTGTGGTGCCTTGGGAGCCCCCGATTGAGTTGTGGGTGTGTGCCTCAAGAACTTTGTAAAGGCTCCGAATTCCGCCTTGAAGGATTCCGATAGTGTAAGGTGAATCGAGCCTTTGTGGCGAGATTCATCGGAGAATAGGGTGAGGCCTTTGTGGCGTTGAGTAGGCCTGTTGTGGCGAGCTCACACCCCTCCAACGAGACGTACTCCCTTAATAAGGAGGTACTCGGGAATACATCCTTGTCTCCGCGTACCTCGGTTATTTCTATACCCGAGCTTTTTACTTATGCACTTTACATTGTGATAGCCTTCGTGCTTGAAGTACTATATCTTGCTATTACCTTGTTGTTATCTTGCTTAGCATAAGTTGTTGGTGCACATAGGTGAACCTAGTATATTAGGTTTTGTGTACTTGATAAATTAAACGCTAGTTTTATTCCGCATTTATCAAGCCCAATCGTAAAAGTTTTAAATTGCCTATTCAACCCCCACTAGGCGACATCCTTGTCCTTTCACCAGCCTCTGCATCGAAAAGATGCACACGGCTCCTTTATTTCTTTTGTTCAACATAAACTGGCAAAGAGCCTTACAACGAGCGAACATACAAGCTGAAGCCACCAAACAGTGGAAACACCACAACTAGCACAAACGATAGACAAAAACGGGGACTTGTTCCTCATCCTCAGCCATCGCCGGCTCCCGGACAACTCCAGAGATAGCGCCTTGTGCACACGCTCCGACCATCGCCTCCTCCATCTTCCACCAACCCACCTCCAGCTTGTAGAACGAAGCGAAGATCCATGCCAGGTCTGCTATCGACGTCACCACGACGCCAAACAGCGCCACCTCCCTGCTCTCGTCCATCGTCATGCACCCGACGTCGATACTCTGCAGCGCCTCGCTGCCAAGGGCCGTTGCCATTGATGCGGTCGATGCATGCTGCACCACCACCTAAACCCTCCGACCAGCAGCTGCTCCGAAAACGACCCCCCCCAAGAGGGATGACGGCGTCGAGTGCCATTGTTGTTCGATCCGGGAACACGAATCTAGGGTTTCCCTAGGAGCATCCCAAGCTAGGAGACACGATAAACATCAGCTGCAACAAAAATAGGATCTCCAAGACTATGCCTCCATGGAGGGGAAAGACGCTCATCGCGCAGCCGTCGACTGATCCGAAGATCTGGGGTTTCCACCGGAGATTCACAGCCTATGTTGATGAAGTGCTGATCCCTCGAACGATGCCTCCACCGAGGTGTACGGCGCCCGCGGGCGTCGCCATCGTCGGCTCACAGGGAGAACGCGCCAACATCCGTGCCGTACTTCGTTGAAGACTGACGTCGATCGTCGTCCCGCAAGCCCGGCGTCACCACGTACCGCCGCCACCATGCAGCAACGATCCGGGGAAGACGTGGCCGAGGAAGACGACCCACCACCGCTAGAGGTGATGCGCCGCCACCACCGATCCGGGGCCGCCGCCCCAGGATCCGATCTCAATCCAGTGCAGCCGCATCCTCCAAACGGCGGCGCGAGATCGCAGCAGGTTGATCCCTGATTGCTACTGATGAAGAGTTGGGTGGTGCCCCAAGCGAAGGCGGAGATGTAGCAAGCAGCAGTTTTCCCTCGATAACGAACCGAGGTTTATCGAACCAGTAAGACCTTGAAATCAACAAGAAAGTGAATGTTGAAGATCTTTGGCACTTAATTGTAGCGCCCCAACCCCAGAACTATACAGTGAAGCATTGTGCAACCGGTCATGCTACACAATCGAAGGTTACCGGGTTTACCAATCCCAGGCCAAAACCTTTGGCAGGTGTGCTCGGAATGGATCATCGGCACACAACACCTCGATCATGCCATAAGCCCAGACATCGCTATCACGTATAGTTAAGAGATCAAGACTTGTGGAACAACTGGCACATCACAGACTCTACGACACAAAGATTCATATAGCAACTCATATATGAGGAAGATACAAATATTACACACAAAAGGTCACAGACCCAACAATTCATCATGCGGAAGAGAGATAGTGTTGTCTAACAACAAGATGCAAATATATGGCCTAAGAGGCCTACACATAAAGAAACCCAAGCCAGCTTGTTCCACGGTCCCAAGCTGCCACCTGGGAACCCCGGACTAATAGTCGACGTCCACGAAGAAACCACCTAGCTGCTCGGTGTCGTCCTCCTCTGAAACAAAGTTATAAAGGCAGCAAAGAGAGACTGAGTACGACGTACTCGCAAGTTTAGTAGGGCGATATAGGCCCAATGATTGACGGAGGCTCTAAAACTGCATATGTAGTTATTTTGCATAAAGCTAATTTTCATAACAAAGATATATGACCCATGGCATCGACTACTCAGAGTATTTTTCATAAAGGGGATAAGAGAGTAAACTTTTCATCTTTGGTTCTCGTCGAACCAACTTGTAGCCATGACCCACTCATCTCCACCAAAGGCACCCCCTCGAATCACCCTCGAGGAAATGAACCTTTAACACACGTTGGTTATGCAACCTTTAGCTGCCATATCAATTAAGCTAAGGTTCTCTATGATCTTATCGTCTATTCCCAAGTCGTCCATAACCGCGGACATGGCTTTTCGAATAGATTTACCCTGCAGGGGTGTACTAATTTACCCACCGGTACCGTCCGGCTCACCTGATTGGCCCTCTTCTGGTGAAGGCCGATGAGTGGGCGCGGTTAAACCTTTACCTCGCGTGAGACTATCCAAGAGTCATCTGTCGTGACAGGGCAAGTTTACCCAGCCTATTTCAGCCCCTGCCCCCATCGCCACGTCCTAAACACAAATCCTCCGCAACATTTCTTTTCCACTCACACGCAAATGGAAAACCGAACTAGAGGATGTATCCGGCCAACACATCAACCCTAGAGTTCATAGGAGGGGAAACATGTCATGGTTCAGGGGATAAACATGCATTCATAGGATACTCTACATCTTGATCAAAAATTGACATTGGAATCGCATGCAATATTATGGTGGATAAAATAAGTTTATAAAACAATAGGAGGCTAGATGCCAAGAAGGTTAGGTTATCTCTTGCCTTGCTGCCGGGGCGTGTAGTACGGCTCGTCGGGGTAGGCAGGGGTGACCTCAACTCCGGAATCTATCGATACCCAAAAATAATACAAAAGAACAAATAAATCACACGAACACAAGGTGCAATTCTCAATCACATGATGGCATGTCAAATTGATGCAAAGATACCATCATATAAATTAAATAGCAAAATTAAAGGGGGAGCCAAATAATTAGTGCAATTATTTGGAAACAACCCCATATTTAACTTAATGACTACATTATGTATAAATTATTACATTAATAGAGAAGTGGCTCAAATATGCATGATCATGATTTGATTGGGTAGGTTTTGTTCTTTCGATCGTTTTGGTACCTCATTTGTAAATTTTCGAGTACCGATGATTAAATAGTGAATTAAATAATTATTCAAATTTAATTCGCTTAACCAATTTATGAATAACATCAAATAAATATTTGGGATCATGAGGTGATATTACCATGATTTGATAGCATTTGGAACACTGATCATTTTGGTATTTTATTTATAATTTTTTATTAAATATTTATCGAATTATGAATTTTTCCAACTTTAGTAATATCTAAACCATTTTAGGAATTATTAAATAACAACAAGATAGAAAGTTTCAAAAGATCATTTCAATGATTCTATATTGTAGCGTTTGTCTTACTGATCAATTTGGTATTTGATTTGCAATTTTTGGATCATTATTTTAATAGTTATTAATTATTTAAATTGCTTTTAATTTCCGAAAAGACAAAACAAAAATCACAGACAGGCCGGCCTCAAGCCGGCCAGGCCGGGCTGCAGGCCGGGCACCAGCCCGAGGGCACCGGCCTTTGGCCGGCCCAGGCTGGGCTGACGGGCCGGGCAACCGCCCGAAGCTGCCGGCCTTTCGGCCGGCCCGGACCGGTGCCAGGCCGGGTCAGCGGCCACGTCGGGAAGCCATGACCGGCGTGAGCTACAGCGGTGACCGCGGCGTCGGCACGGATGGGCACGTCGGAAACCGGCACGCGGGGACGCGTTACCGGGCACTATTGACGCGCCATTCTAAGGGGAGACTTAGGGCGGCGACACGGACCATATGGTCACCGAAACGAGCTCCGGTGACCACCGGAGTGGCGGCGAACGGCGGAGCACGGTGAGAGCACGACACAGAGCGGAAGAGAGAGGGAGGAGAGGTGCACAAGCACCAGTGACTCACCAGGAGCACGCAGGGGAGGTTCGGGAAGCATGGAGAGGACGGCAGCGGCCTAATCGACGGCGAGGCCGGCGGCCGGAGGCGGAAGGGAACGGCCCGATTCCGACGAACCACGGCGTCGCAGCACGCGTGAGTCGACGGGGAGGCAGAGGAGAGGTCGGCGGAGCTGATGACGTCATCGGCTTAGCTCCGGGCGGCCGGAGTCGACGGCGGATGTGAGGGCAGCGAGCGGCGAGATACGGCTCGAGCTAGGTTTTCGGAGAGAGAAGGAAGGGGAGGGAGCAGGTGAGTGAGGGGAGCAGTTGGGGGAAGCAGAGGGCAGCGCATGGTGCCCGCCTTATCCACCGAGGCAGCGGCAGGGCGGCATGGCTGCGTGCGGCATGGCGCCAGTGCCGCGCGCCACAGTGACGAAGGGGAGAGAGGGGAGCTGACAGGGGTGGCCCAGTGTCAGAGTTTTAACCTTTTTGCAAAAAAATTCCAAGTTTAATTAAAACCAGCAGGGTTTGGCTATTTAAATGAGCCACTTAAACATTTTTAGAAAATCTGGGAAAATTCATGTGGGCTCCCTATGTCCTGAGGAAACTCCACAAAAATTGTTGCCCCAAAATAAAATGTTTAGCTTCACACTTATTCATATTGTTGCATTATGACCATTTTGATAAATTGCAAGAATGCATTTATTTGGAGCACTTACATATTTCCAAAAATAATGAAATTATTTGAGTAGGCTCCCCTGGTCAGGTAGAGACTCCACAAAAATTTGGGGGGGGGGGGGGGGAAATAAAAGGTTTGCACCACATTTGCTCATAGGGTTTAATTAAGATCATTTTCGATACTTTCCAAAATGTATTTATTTGGAGTACCTAAGCAACTTAATAAATTATAAAAATATTTGT
The DNA here is from genome assembly GCA_012064385.1 of Puccinellia tenuiflora. Classification (NCBI taxonomy): domain Eukaryota; kingdom Viridiplantae; phylum Streptophyta; class Magnoliopsida; order Poales; family Poaceae; genus Puccinellia; species Puccinellia tenuiflora. The sequence continues at coordinate 104,985 of QRDG01000388.1, read as the reverse complement.
GGAGGCTCATAATATATTAATGAAGCTCCCCATAATTTTATTTTGAAATTTTGGAAGTTCAACTTGGTTTCCAAAAATAGAAAATGAATTAAGACAAATTGAATTCTCCAATTTGTTTCTTTGTTTGACAAGAAATTGCTTTTGCCAATTATTTATAAAAGTTATTCTTGGAACTTCCTGAACAATTTGGAAATTCAAGAACAACTTGGTTTTGCCATTTTGGACAATACATCTAGTTTGGGAATTTTTGGGGGAAGGGTTTTACTTCCCTTCTTAAGGTTTCCCATTGTTGCTTGGTTTTAAATTAGCAATTTAAATATGTATGCCATGATGCAATGCAAAGCAAAAAGTGAAAATTTGGCCCATATTTTAGGGTACCAAACTGGGGCTGTTACATTAATCTTCAACAGACGTGGACCTGCACACACTCAACCAAAATACTTTGTCCCCAACGGCGGAAAGGTTGTCAATCTTTCCGGTCTCGCAGAAAACAAAGCGGTTAATTGTATAGTGAAATAGATGAATTATGAAAATGTACCACAGGAGTAATGATGGTGAAAAGTGGTGAATAAAGGTTGCAATCAATGTAAAAGGATGGACCGGGGGCCATGGGTTTACTAGTAGAGTCTCTCAAGTAAATAGAACATTCAAATGATGGGTAAACAAATTACAGCTGGGCAATTGACAAGATTATAACACAAAATTAATCTAGCTATGACAAAGAGAACATGATAATATTTAAGTAGGCATCACAACAATGAATAAAGACCGTTGAGTCCAACTGCATCTTTGTCTAAAAAGTCCACCGTGGGATCGCTATCCAGCCTGTCACCCATCGGTATTAAGTTGCAAGCAACAGACATTTGCATTAAGTAAAGCGCATGAAGTAAGCAATATTAAATATCAAAATAGACTTTAACACCGCTGTTTTACCCTTAGTAGCAACAGCACACCCTCACCCTTAGACGTTTCTGTCACTCGTGCCCAGGAACAAAAGGGGGCATGAACCCACTATCTAGCATAAATACTCTCTCTTGGAGATACACACAATCACTTGGCCAAAGTAACTACGCACATCGGAGAGCATGGAAGAACATAAATCAACATATAAGAATCATGCACAATCTCATCATAACTTTATAATCCATCTGATCCCAGCAAACACATCACATAGCATTACAATAATCGATCTTGATCATGTTAGGCAGCTCACAAGATCATAAGACATGAAGCACAAGAGAGAGAGACTAACATTTAGCTACTGCCATGGACCCAAGGTCCAAGGTGGGACTACTCACAAATCATCCTGGAGGAAGGCATGGCGATGAAGAGCCCTCCGGGATCGATCTCCCCTCCGGCAGGGTGCCGTGATTTGCTTCAGAATGACCCCCGAATTAGGGTTTGAGGTGACGGTGCCTCGGGATGACATTTTTGGAAAATAATGGCCGCCCTGTCGTTTTTAGAGTTTTTAGGATTTTATAGGCGTCGGAGGGGCTGAGGCAGGCCCCACCCGCGGGTCCAGGGGGTGATGCATATAAAATGCATACATGAACTTTGCACTATAATACTTATATTCCATTCATATTTGCATCATATAAGGGGTATATTACTGTTATTTAATGATTTTTTGGTAATTAATAATGATTTCCCCTTTTTATGGAATTAATCCTGTGCAGGCAGATAACCCCTATTTCTTTCCTTATTTATTTCAGGGCCTTAACGACGTCATAATGAGCTGCAAATTTACGGGGATCATTATTTTGGAAGGAGGAAGACCTAGGAGCGAAGGAAGCAAGAAAACGGAGGCCGGAGGGGCAAAAGAGGGTTCCCCACGCGGCCCCTGTACCTGGCCGTGTGGGCCCACCTCTTTTGCCCCTCGTGGCCCCGTTTGCGTCGATCCTTCTTCCCGAAGCTTCCTCGTGACCTAAAAACGACTATAAAAATAGTCCCCCGACGTTTTCCAGGAGGAGGTGGCGGAGAAACACAAAACCAGAAACAGAGAGGTAGAAGGCTGCCGCCGGAGAAGATCGGAGGGGGGAAACGCCGCCGGAATCCACCTCCAGAGGGCTCCACCCCCCTCCGGCGTGTTCATCATCAACATCTACAGCAAGATCATCTCCACCGTCTCCATGATGAGGAGGGAGTAGTCCTTCATCGGGGCTGAGGGCTCACGCCGGTAGCTATGTGGTTTATCTCTCTCTCTCTCTCATGGTGTGATCTTTATGTGATCATGAGCTTTGTAATCTAGTTGAATCCATAGATGTTACTCTTCATCATCTTATGAATTATGCTACTCAAGTGGTTTTATTAATGTGATCTCCGGAGTCAACTTTGTCCCATGGTGTGAAGTTGACAGCGTGCACACCGTGTGTGGCTCTTAGGCTATAGATTACAGGAATACTTATCATGAGTTATTATTTGTGTTGGTTGTCTCTATGAAATTGTGGTGTTTGTCTAGTACTATCTAGGGCGCTCAAGTTGAGAGTGTGGGGTTCCTTAGATGTGGAATGCGACTTTAAGGTGTGCTTTTTGTAGCCCTACACAATGGATTGGTGTTCTTTATCCAACTATAAGATAGTTCGGGGTAGCATAGTGAAGAGGAAATATCTATGTATTCAATTATATTATTATTGTTGAGAGTGTCCACTAGTGAAAGTATGATCCCTAGGCCTTATTTCCAAGCACCGTTTACACCTTTATCTTGTCCTCTTGCATTGAAGAGGATTGGGACACTTTTACAATTTTGTTTTGTTACATTAAACCTCCATCCATTAAGTCAACCATCTTGTTCCATAAACTTGTTTAGTGCATAATCAACTAAAACTTGTGACACTTTAGTTGTAGGGAATAGATAACTTTTCCTTCTTGCTCCTGCGGATCGATACCCTACTTCCACATTGAGATGTGCTACAGTGATCCCCTGCTCTTGGGGGTTATCAAGTACTTTTCTGGCGCCGTTGCCGGGGAGCGTAGCGCTTAAGTTTCTATTCTTGTGTGCACTAGACTTTAGATTTATTTTATCTTGTTTTATATCTTGCAATCATCTAAGCTTGGGAGGTTCCTCTTTAACTTGTTTGGTTGTGAAGTTTTTCTTAGCTTTAATTTCATCTTTGCATTCACTTTATCCATATATAATTATAAAATGGAAAACAACAAAAAAATTGGAGAGCTTTATAAAATTTATCTTGAAATTGGTCATGATGCTTTTGAAGAGAAAATTAAAAAACCTATGGAACTTTATTTGCATAACAATCATGCTAGTAGCTATGTTATTAGTATGATTTATTTGAATGCCATTGTTGCCAACGCTATGGAAAATTGCAAGCTTGGGGATACTAGTTTTGATGAATATGATCTTTTTAGTCCCCCAAGCTTGAAGGAAGAAATTTGCTTTGATGATACTATGCCTCCTATATATGATGATTATTATGATGAAGGTGATATTTTCAGTCCACCTACTATTGAGGAAAAAGTTTATTATGATCATGATATGCCTCCTATTTATGATGATTACAATGATGGCTATGGTAGTTTTACTAATGAGAAGGATTTTACTTATGTGGAGAGTAATAATAATACTTTTATGCATGTGAATCATGACAAGAATGCTTTATATGATACTTATGTTGTTCAGTTTGTTCATGATGGCACTGAAATTTATTATGAGAGAGGGAAACATGTCTCTAAATATCTCAATAATACTATGTTTCCTCTCTTTATGTTGAAGGTTATAATGTTACACTTGCTTTACCTTCCTATGCTAATTACTATATGCTTCATTGATTTATTTTCTTACAAGATCCCAATGCATAGGAAGTGGGTTAGACTTAAATGTGATTCATATTTTTCTCTTGATGCTCACCTTTGCGTTTTAATTCTTATTCCTATGTGAGCATCATTAAAACTATCATGGCTGTCCAGAAAACAGATTCCTAAGATTCACTGAGAAAAATGTTAAACATAACAGAAGAGGAATTTTGACCTGATATTTTATGACAGCATTATTCAGCTATTAATACACATTTCATTAGTTTAAAGTTTTATGATTTGAGCAACGTAAGTGCCTCCCAAAATTCACTCTTTATGGGCTGTCCAGTTTTTGACAGATTTTGTCTTTATTTTGCATTACTCTCATCACTTGTGTTTTGTGTGGTTCTATTGATCAAAGAGCAATGCACAACCATAGTAATATTAGATAATGTTTAGAATCAACTCATGATATGTCTTTGCTGTACCTATGGAGATTTAATTTATGAAGACACTAACCCCTCTAATCAAGTTTTATGATGAGTTATGTGTGAAGAGAACTTTCAAGTGGAAGAGTTGAGGGTGATAAACAAAGATCAAGAGGGACAAACACTCAAGCTTGGGGATGTTACCCCTAGGCTCACCCTACATATATCAAGTAAGTACAAGAATTTAAGCTTGGGGATGCCAAGCCACCTCATCTCCAACCATCTTGATACCGAGTAAGTAAGCCTAGCTATATGGCTATAAAGAAAGCGCTTTACGGGAGGCAACCCGGTTGTTTTTATTTTCTTTGTGTCCTCTTGCTGTAACAAGAGAATTAGTTTTTAGTTTAGTTTCTAGAATTTTTAATAAAGTGCCAAGTTTTACCCATTTTGGTTTGAGAAAGTTGTTATTTCGCATACGGAGATTTCATTTCAGCACAGGTCTGTGCACGGTTTGATTTTTAATTATTATTATGTAACTCATAATGAGCTGATATTTTTACTGTAACTGAAAATTTTCATCCTCTGTATGCATGAATTTTTTAAGAATTTTTAGGCATGTGTAAGTCAGGTAGAAAAACACGTTTTGCTGCTGTCAGTTTTCTGGACAGATTCTGTCCAATATTGTTTGATGCATGTTTTGAACTTTTAACTTGAATCTTGTTGATCCAATTGAGTTTATTAATAGGCATACAACATTATACACTTTATGGACATTCACATGAATTTTTGTCTTAGGATTATAAGCAGCAAGTAATGCATTTGTCTATCACTACTAATGTCACCCCACAGAAAAGAAATGGGAGAAACGGTGTTTTGAATTTTTTTCACAGGGATTAGAGGAGATGCACCAAGAGCTATCCAAGGATGGTGAAAACCATAAGATTGGGTATGTGAAGACAACCCCACTTTACCTACACACTCTCGGTTTGCACACATCTAACTTCTGTTTTTCTATCAATGCACTTTATCGCATAAACGTGGAGCGTCTTTTATTTGTTTTGGTTTGATTTTTGTTCTGAGACCACCGCTATCATTCATATATGAGAAAGCTACTGGAAATATGGGTTGAAATATCTTGCATGCTTTTATTGTATTGGGAAAAGGGATGTCTAAGCTGATTTTTAATGACACATATAGTTGCATGATTCATGAGCTTCTTTATGAGTAATAATTTGCAAATGTTTTATCATGAGCTATCTTTTATTCATGTTTTGATGCTGTATGTTATTTCACCTTGATTGACATGAATTAGTTAGTTCTATGGACACTCATGCATGCATCTAGATGGTCATCTTTCTCCCTTTTGCTAGCCCAAAAATTCCAACAAGTAAAAACTTGTTTCCAACACCTTCAACCAAAGTTTTCCAGTGAGTCCACCATATCTACCTATTAGCTTTATGCTATTCCGAGTATGTTTATCATGTTATTTGTGTTATCTATACCTCTATATGAAAATTACTATGTTATTTATTGTAATGGGAAAAGTTGGTTAAAAAGCTCTCGCGAACTTGATGCACACTTTACTTTTATTGCGTTAAATAAACATGAACCATTGTGATTAATATTATGATGATAGTGGCTTAATAAATGTTTAAGGTTGGGAGTTAGCCCATATGTGCTGTCACATGCAAAGCTTTCAACATGTTCCATCATTTATTTAGTTGATATCATGTACTTTTGTTTATGAACGCCTATCATGGTGAAATAATGTGGAAATAGAGTAAGTTTCAATGAGTTTGTATACATGGTTAGAGAGAAACCTGGGTCGCTAATCTAAGCCATGCATCATTCATGGTGTAAATTTACTTACATGCTATTTTGAACTTTCTGTGATACACCCTACAATAAAAAGCTATAACAAGTGGTAAATAAAAAGGGTGTTGAGGTTGTTCATTATGTTTGTTTGTCTTGTTGTTTTGATGTGGGCTTGATCCATATCATGGGACAAGAGGTACCCCAGTTGAGGCTCTTGATAATACCATTATTACTTACAATGATAGATAACTTAAACTTGCTTTGTTTCCCAAGTTGAGTAATCATGGTGTAGGTACTTGTATTCAAGGGGCATGAGACATCTAACCTTTACTTTATCAAGGCCACTACTCATATTTGCTTTCACATTAAACTTTAATCATTTAAGATTCTATGATAGGGAATGAGAGCTTGACACCAAGTATTACCATTGCATTCAATAACTTAATTAGAATAGTTTGGAGGATAGATGAAACTTATGCATGTTTTACCTCTACTCATTTATATATCTTTTCCAAAGTGTCCACCTTTTATATTCAGATTTTCATCTTCATTCTATGACCTATGTAGGATGTTCTTACTTATCATATTGCATACATGTGGTCCATATTACTATCTTTTATGTTACACTTTGTGAACTATCATTGAACATCCTTGCATTGAATACTTGATATCACTTTATAAACTATCTGCATATTGCTACTTCTTTGAATAATGAATAATTTGACTTTATGTAGCAATAGCAATCATCTTTTATATCCATGTTGTTATTATATTGCAAAGTTCATGTTAGTTTTATCACTTCCATACTCGAGGACGAGCATGAGTTAAGCTTCGGGATGTTGATGCATATAAAATGCATACATGAACTTTGCACTATAATACTTATATTCCATTCATATTTGCATCATATAAGGGGTATATTACTGTTATTTAATGATTTTTGGTAATTAATAATGATTTCCCCTTTTTATGGAATTAATCCTGCGCAGGCAGAAAACCCCTATTTCTTTCCTTATTTATTTCAGAGCCTTAACGACGTCATAATGAGCTGCAAATTTATGGGGATCATTATTTTGGAAGGAGGAAGACCTACGAGCGAAAGAAGCAAGCAAACGGAGGCCGGAGGGGCAAAAGAGGGTACCCCACGCGGCCCCTATACCTGGCCGCATGGGCCCACCTCTTTTGGCCCTCGTGGCCCCGTTTGCGTTGATCCTTCTTCCCGAAGCTTCCTCGTGACCTAAAAACGACTATAAAAATAGTCCCCCGATGTTTTCGAGGAGGAGGCGGCGGAGAAACACAAAACCAGAAACAGAGAGGCAGAAGGCTGCCACCGGAGAAGATCGGAGGGGGGAAACACCGCCGGAATCCACCTCCGGAGGGCTCCACCCCCCTCCGGTGTGTTCATCATCAACATCTACAGCAAGATCATCTCCACCGTCTCCATGATGTGGAGGGAGTAGTCCTTCATCGGGGCCGAGGGCTCACGCCGGTAGCTATGTGGTTTATCTCTCTCTCCCATGGTGTGATCTTTATGTGATCATGAGCTTTGTAATCTAGTTGAATCCATAGATGTTACTCTTCATCATCTTATGAATTATGCTACTCAATTGGTTTTATTAATGTGATCTCCGGAGTCAACTTTGTCCCATGGTGTGAAGTTGACAGCGTGCACACCGTGTGTGGCTCTTAGGCTATAGATTACAGGAATACTTATCATGAGTTATTATTTGTGTTGGTTGTCTCTATGAAATTGTGGTGTTTGTCTAGTACTATCTAGGGCGCTCAAGTTGACAGTGCGGGGTTCCTTAGATGTGGAATGCGACTTTAAGGTGTGCTTTTTGTAGCCCTACACAATGGATTGGTGTTCTTTATCCAACTATAAGATAGTTCGGGGTAGCATAGTGAAGAGGAAATATCTATGTATTCAATTATATTATTATTGTTGAGAGTGTCCACTATTGAAAGTATGATCCCTAGGCCTTATTTCCAAGCACCGTTTACACCTTTGTCTTGTCCTCTTGCATTGAAGAGGATTGGGACACTTTTAGATTTTTGTTTTGTTACTTAAACCTCCATCGATTAAGTCAACCATCTTGTTCCATAAACTTATTTAGAGCATAATCAACTAAAACTTGTAACACTTTACTTGTAGGGAATAGATAACTTTTCCTTCTTAATCCTGTGGATCGATACCCTACTTCCACATTGAGAGGTGCTACAGTGATCCCCTGCTCTTGGGGGTTATCAGGGGGCCGCGGCAGGCACCTACCTGTGGCACCTGGGTGGGCCCCCAGGTCGCCCTTCGGTATCGGTGTTCGTCTTGGCGTAAAAATAATCTCCGTAAATTTTGGTCCAATTCCGAGAATATTTCCAGAAGTAAATTTCTGAAACACAAAAACAGGAAAAACGGGGAACTGGCACTAGGCATCTTGTCCATAGGTTAGTCCAACAAAATGCATAAAAATGTGATATGATAATAGAAATATGTGACAGCATCACAAAATTAGCATGGATCACTCAAAAATTATAGATACGCTTGACACGTATCAGCATCCCCAAGCATAACTCCTACTCGTCCTCGAGTAGGTAAGTGATAACAAAATAATTTTTGATGAGACATGCAACCAACATAATCTTGATAAAGATAGTAATACAAAGCACATAATGTGAATAAGGTGATCCAAAACAATTGTCTATAGTTGACATTAAGCAAACAATGATTAACAAATGCTAACTAACAAATGCTAATTTTTTTTCATGAATAAGTGCGTTGGAGACATGGAACCATACATAAGGTTTAGAAAGAAGAATTGCAAATTATGTCTCCAATGTAAAGTGTCAATCATTCTTCAAAGCATATAATTAGTCATTCATGAAAATAGCCAAGCTCAAGTCAAGTGTCCTAATCCATCTACTTCACAAATCAACTGTTTCGAAGTCTACTCAACTAGTGCAAGTAAGAAGTGGCTTTTACACCAAGATGTTATGGCAAAGAGAACAATGATGGAGGTTTGGAAGGTCAAAAAGAAAGGCTCAAACAGTGGAAAAGGTAACCACAAGACAGAAGGAATTCCCGTAGTTGACACTATATGAGGAGTAGTGATTGCCATGCAACGGATGCACATAGAGCTATAAGTGTATGAAAGCTCTCCAATGGAACTAGTGGGGGTGCATCCAACTTGCTTGCTCATGAAGACTTAGAGCTCACTCGAGGAGACTCATCCTTGGAATATACAAGCCAAGTTCTATAATGTTAGTTCCCCACTTAGTTATACTACTAAAACAACATGAGAACTCTCTACAATGAAGTGTAGGTGCCACTAGCACAAGTGTTGTAAAAAGGATAGTAGTGTTGCTGCCTCTCTCTTTTTCTATTTTTTTGGATTTTGGGTGGCCTCCTTGGATCTTTTAAATGCTCTCTCATTTGGCCTCCTTTGGGCTCTTTTATTCTTCTTTTTATTTTATTTTATACCTCACTTTAGGAGCAACACTCTATATTACAATTGGATCATCACACTTTTTGGTACTCATAACTCATAAGAATAATACATGATGTATAAAAGGAGATATGCATGATCGAGCGTAGTGTGGAAAAATGTAGAACATGTGGCAAGCCACGCAGCACACTAACTCAATGATCAAGCAAACTCTATGGTAATGAAGAACGACATCAAGTCATGTAATGTAATGATGGATGTTGCATGGAAATGTATCTCAGAACGGCTATGGAAATGCCGTGATAGATAGGTATGGTGGCTGTTTTGAGTAAGATAGTTGGCTTATGTGTAGGAGAACAGGATGAAGTTCTCCTACGGAGTTGGATGTACTCGCGAAGTATGCACTAATCTCAATGTGAGAGAGGGCATTGCGCAGCACCGAATAGGCTAGCAAAATATGGAAGTGGAAGTGCCAAAAAAAACAAAACTCACAATGCATTTCGTATATTGCAAACAACTAGCAGTTTCAATGTTTCACAAATGGTTAGAGACACCCCGAGAGGGATCGTGGCGGTAACACAAGTGCCCCGTTGGCTTCCCCGACCGTTGCAGTAACTACCCACTAGGAACTTATTTTCAACTGAGCAGAATTCATGATACATTAGCATTGTTGACTTAGGTTGTTTAGTTCAGAAAAGTACGGCTCCACGCTTTACTAACACATCTCCACTAATCAGCTCTAACACCATTAACCAACACATTTTAACCATTAGTTATTTTAATGTCTCAAAACAATTGAAAAGTATCAGATTATCCACATAGTGATCTACAAGACTATGCAGGTTTTTTTCTACTTCATACCACTACCACATGCATAGTATTTTACCGATCTAACACATTACCCAAGCAACCAAAACAACTCTCTAACAAATATAAATGAAGAACAAGAGAGTTTAACATCAACCACTAGCAGCTCTAAATAAGATAAAAGCTAAAAGCGAGAGCTTACTAGGAAACAAAACAGTAGCTAAGAATACTCAACAAAATATAAGCGAAGCACAGGAGTATTTAAATGAAAAAGCGGAGCGTGTCTCTCTCCCACACAAATAAAGCAAGGATCAAACAAGCATATGACAAGCAAAATAACAAACAAAACTGAAAGTAAAAAGACGCTCCAAGTATAGCACATAATATGTAAAGTGATAAAACTTAGTTCAACGAAGACGACCTCATGATAGTCGATGAAGAAGAGGGGATGCCTTGGGCATCCCCAAGCTTTGACGCTTGATAGTTCTTGATATAGAATGACCCCAAAATTAGGGTTTGAGGTGACGGCACCTCGGGATTACTTTTTTGGAAAATAATGGCCGCCCGTCGTTTTAAGGGTTTTTAGGATTTTATAGGCGTCGGAGGGGCCGAGGCGGTGCCCAGGGGGCAGGAGCGGGCCCCACTCGCGGGTCTAGGGGGGCCGCGGCAGGCACCTGCCTGTGGTCCCTGGGTGGGCCCCCAGGTCACCCTTCGGTTTCGGTCTTCGTCTTGGCGTAAAAATAATTTCCGTAAATTTTGGTCCAATTCCGAGAATATTTCCAGAAGTAAATTTCTGAAACACAAAAACAACAAAAACAGGGAACTGGCACTGGGCATCTTGTCAATAGGTTAGTCCAACAAAATGCTTAAAATGTGATATGATAATAGAAATATGTGACAACATCACAAAATTAGCATGGATCACTCAAAAATTATAGATACGCTTGACACGTATCAGCATCCCCAAGCTTAACTCCTATTCGTCCTCGAGTAGGTAAGTGATAACAAAATAATTTTTGATAAGACATGCAACCAACATAATCTTGATCAAGATAGTAATACAAAGCACATAATGTGAATAAGGTGATCCAAAACAATTGTCTATAGTTGACATTAAGCAAACAATGATTAACAAATGCTAAAAAAAATTCATGAATAAGTGCGTTGGAGACATGGAACCATACATAAGGTTTAGAAAGAAGAATTGCAAATTATGTCTCCAATGTAAAGTATCAATCATTCTTCAAAGCATCTAATTAGTCATTCATGAAAATAGCCAAGCTCAAGTCAAGTGTCCTAATCCATCTACTTCACAAATCAACTGTTTCGAAGTCTACTCAACTAGTGCAAGTAAGAAGTGGCTTTGACACCAAGATGTTATGGCAAAGAGAACAATGATGGAGGTTTGGAAGGTCAAAAAGAAAGGCTCAAACAGTGGAAAAGGTAACCACAAGACAGAAGGAAGTCCCGTAGTTGACACTGTATGAGGAGTAGTGATTGCCATGCAACGGATGCACATAGAGCTATAAGTGTATGAAAGCTCTCCAATGGAACTAGTGGGGGTGCATCCAACTTGCTTGCTCATGAAGACTTAGAGCTCACTTGAGGAGACTCATCCTTGGAATATACAAGCCAAGTTCTATAACGTTAGTTCCCCACTTAGTTATACTACTAAAACAACATGAGAACTCTCTACAATGAAGTGTAGGTGCCACTAGCACAAATGTGGTAAAAAGGATAGTAGTGTTGCTGCCTCTCTCTTTTTCTATTTTTTTTGGATTTTGGGTGGCCTCCTTGGCTCTTTTAAATGCTCTCTCATTTGGCCTCCTTTGGGCTCTTTTATTCTTCTTTTTATTTTATTTTATACCTCACTTTAGGAGCAACACTCTATATTACAATTGGATCATCACACTTTTTGGTACTCATAACTCATAAGAATAATACATGATGTATAAAAGGAGATATGCATGATCGAGCGTAGTGTGGAAAAAATGTAGAACATGTGGCAAGCCACGCAGCACACTGACTCAATGATCAAGCAAACTCTATGGTAATGAAGAACGACATCAAGTCATGTAATGTAATGATGGATGTTGCATGACAATGTATCTCGGAACGGCTATGGAAATGCCGTGATAGGTAGGTATGGTGCCTTTTTTGAGTAAGATAGTTGGCTTATGTGTAGGAGAATAGGATGAAGTTCTCCCACGGAGTTGGATGTACTCGCGAAGTATGCACCAATCTCAATGTGAGAGAGGGCATTGCGCAGCACCGAAGAGGCTAGCAAAATATGGAAGTGGAAGTGCCAAAAAAACAAAACTCACAATGCATTTCGTATATTGCAAACAACTAGCAGTTTCAATGTTCCACAAATGGTTAGAGACACCCCGAGAGCGATCGTGGCGGTAACACAAGTGCCCCGTTGGCTTCCCCGACCGTTGCAGTAACTACCCACTAGGAACTTATTTTCAACTGAGCAGAATTCATGATACATTAGCATTGTTGACTTAGGTTGTTTAGTTCAGAAAAGTACGGCTCCACGCTTTACTAACACATCTCCACTAATCAGCTCTAACACCATTAACCAACACATTTTAACCATTAGTTATTTTAATGTCTCAAAACAATTGAAAAGTATCAGATTATCCACATAGTGATCTACAAGACTATGCAGGTTTTTTTCTACTTCATACCACTACCACATGCATAGCATTTTACCGATCTAACACATTACCCAAGCAACCAAAACAACTCTCTAACAAATATAAGTGAAGAACAAGAGAGTTTAACATCAACCACTAGCAGCTCTAAATAAGATAAAAGCTAAAAGCGAGAGCTTACTAGGAAACAAACAGTAGCTAAGAATACTTTACAAAATATAAGCGAAGCACAGGAGTATTTAAATGAAAAAGCGGAGCGTGTCTATCTCCCACACAAATAAAGAAAGGATCAAACAAGCATATGACCAGCAAAATAACAAACAAAACTGAAAGTAAAAAAGACGCTCCAAGTATAGCACATAATATGTAAAGTGATAAAACTTACTTCAACGAAGACGACCTCATGATAGTCGATGAAGAAGAGGGGATGCCTTGGGCATCCCCAAGCTTTGACGTTTGATAGTTCTTGATATTCATAGGGGGTTACATGGGGGCATCCCCAAGCTTGAGCTCTGATCCATCTTCATTTTTTTCATTATCCTCTCCTTTGGAACTTAAAAACTCCATTCATACAAAACTTCTCATAAACTGATTAGAGGGTTAGTGCTCATAAATTAAAATGCACATGTGTTCAACTCAAGACAAATTGCAAACAACTTTATTAGGCATTAGCCACTGTTCACTAAGTCTCAATGTGGCACTCCACCTCTAGAGTATCACATTTAACGATAGTAAAGTGACGAATGCAAAATAAAAGCAGAATCTGTCAAAATCTGAACAGTCTGTAAAGATCAAATTTTTCGAGGCACTTCTGTAGCGCAAATCAGAAAACTCAAAACTAACTAAAGATAGATAAAAGTATCAGGATTGCTGTATAAAAATTTCAGAAAAAGATAAAATTCAGAGTTTTTATTTATTTCCGAACAGTGAAGGATAGAAATCTGTTTCAGGACTGCAAAACAACACCTCACACTTTCAATGCATTAGAGGCTAAACTTGCCACAAAAAAACCAAAAGAAAAAGGTACAATGAAGTTGCTACAGAGGCAACAACTTCAAGACTCAAGAAAAGTAAAAAACAAACTGAAAGTAAAAGATGGGCTGCCTCCCAACAAGCGCTTTTCTTTAACGCCTTTTAGCTAGGCACAATGCCAAATATCAAGTTTTTTCGGAGACCTTTGCAACATCAAGAGCATAGCTTGACCTTATGATTGATTCAAAAGGAATATTTTTTCTCTTTCTAGGGAAGTGCTCCATCCCTCTTCTGAGGGGGAACTAAAATCTTATATTTCCCTCTTTCATATCAATAATGGCACCAACAGTTCTCAAAAACGGTCTCCCCAAAATAATAGGACAAGAAGCATTGCACTCAATGTCCATAACAATAAATTCAACGGGAACATAGTTATCATTAACAACAATAAGGACATCATCAACTCTACCCAAAGGTTTATTTTTAGAAGAATCAGCAAGATGAACATTTAAATAGCACTCTTCCAAAGGATTTAAATTGAGCATATCATAGAAACTTTTAGGCATAACAGAAACACTAGCACCAAGATCACGCAAAGCATTACAATCAAAGTCATTTATTTTCATCTTAATAGTGGGTTCCCATCCATCTTCTAATTTTCTAGGAATAGAAGTTTCTAGCTTAAGCTTTTCTTCCCTAGCCTTGATAAGAGCATCGGTAATATGTTTGGTGAAGGCAATATTTAATTTACTGGCATCCGGTGACTTAGCAAGTTTTTGCAGGAACTTTATGACTTAAATAAGATTGCAATTATCAAAATCAATTTCATCATCTTTAAATAGGCTAGGAGGTTCCTCATTAGTAGTTTGGATAGTATAAACTTTAACAGTTTTCCTATTCATTTCAGCAATTCTAGCTTCTTCTTTCTCTCTAGCCCACCTAGCTTTCAAGCGAGCTATCATCCTTTCATTCTATTTAATTTGAATAGAAATAGCATTTAAAGATTCATTAGGCTTGTCTTGAAGAGGAGTGGTTCTAATTTTTAAAATTTCAACATCATGAGCAAGATCTTTCACTTTAGAGACAAGTCTATCCAATTTTTCAAGTTTCTCTTGATCCTTTTTAAGCACGATAGGAGTTTCATTAATAATTTTAGGATCAGTGGGGAACTCATATCTATTAAAAGTTTTATAATCTCCATCAATATTAATTGAAGCAACAGGAGTATTGACATCTTTAAAGACAGCAAAAGCATCAGTTTCAGCAGGAGCAACCAATTCGGGTTTAGCAGCCATTTTGTTAATCAAAGTAGATTGAGTTTGGGAAATATTTGATATGCAAGCTTCAGTACTAACAAGCCTTGATTGAAGTTCAGATATTTCTTTATTTAACTCTCCCAGTTGATCATTTATGTTTTTCAATATAAAAGAATTCTCATTCATTTGCCTAGAGAAAATTTTGTTTTGCTCATATTGTTCATGCATGAACTTTTTGGTAGACTTCTCTATTTCAATTAGTATACTATTACTAATTTATTGATTATAGGAATTGCCATAAGAGTTGCCATTATTGGGAGGATAAAGCTTATAGTTGTTACTATCAAAATTATTTCGATAAGCATTATTGTTGAAGTTACTTCTATTAAGAAAATTAACATCAACTTGATCCTTTTCTTGGGAAATTAATGAAGCAAGTGGGACATTATTAGGATCAATATGGGACTGATTGGTAGCAAGCATAGACATAATCATATCAACCTTATCACTCAAAGAGGAAATTTCCTCGACAAAATTTACCTTCTTACCACTTGGAGCTCCTTCGGTATGTCATTGCGAATAATTTGTCATCATCTCATCCAAGAGTTTAGTTGCTGCACCAAATGTTGTGGACATGAAGGTACCTCCCGTTGCTGAGTCCAAGAGGTTCCTTGAAGAAAAATTTAGACCTGCATAAAAGGTTTGGATAACCATCCACATTGTTAATCCATGCAAAGGACAATTTTTAACCATAAATTTCATTATCTCCCAAGCTTGAGCAACATGTTTATTATCAAATTGTCTAAAGTTCATAATGTTACTCCTTAATTGTATGATTTTAGCAGGTGGATAATATTTTCCAATAAAATAATCTTTGCATTTAATCCAAGAATCAATGTTATTTCTAGGCAAAGACAATAACCATTCTTTTGCTCTCGCTCTCAAAGAGAAAGGGAAAAGCTTCAGTTTAATGATGTCACTTTCTACCTCTTTATACTTTTGCATATCGCATAACTCAACAAAGTTATTTAAATGAGAGGCGGCATCATCAGTACTAACACCAGAAAATTGCTCTTTCATAACAAGATTTAACAAGGCAGCCTTAATTTCATAAGATTCCGCTTTAGTAGCGGGTGAAGCAATTGGAGAGCATATGAAATCATTGTTATTAGTGCTAGTAAAGTCACACAACTTGGTGTTTTCAGTGGAAGACATAATGATAAAATAAAATAACAAGACAGGAATAAAGTCTACACTAATTTTTTTGGATTTTAAATTTTGCAACAAGAAAAATAAGCTAACGAGAAATGAAACAAGCAAGACAAAAACAAAGTAAAGTGATTGAGAGTGTGAGACTCCCCTTGCTGTAGCTCCAAGATCCCCGGCAACGGCGCCAGAAAAGAGCTTGATTCCTACTGATGAAGAGTTGGGTGGTGCCCCAAGCGAAGGCGGAGATGTAGCAAGCATCAGTTTTCCCTCGATAACGAACCGAGGTTTATCGAACCAGTAGGACCTTGAAATCAACAACAAAGTGAATGTTGAAGATCTCTGGCGCTTAATCTTCAACAGATGTGGACCTGCACACACTCAACCAAAATACTTTGCCCCCAACGGCGGAAAGGTTGTCAATCTTTCCGGTCTCGCAGAAAACAAAACGGTTAATTGTATAGTGAAATAGATGAATTATGAAAGTGGACCAGAGGAGTAATGATTGTGAAAAGTGGTGAATAAAGGTTGCAATAAATGTAAAAAGATGGACCGGGGGCATGGGTTCACTAGTGGAGTCTCTGAAGTAAATAGAACATTCATATGATGGGTAAAAAAATTACAGCTGGGCAATTGACAAGATTATAACACAAACTTAATCTAGCTATAACAAAGATAAAATGATAATATTTAAGTAGGCATCACGACAATGAACAAAGACCGTTGAGTCCAACTGGATCCTTGTCTAAAAAGTCCACCGTGGGATTGCTATCCAGCCTATCACCCATCGGTATTAAGTTGCAAGCAACAAACATTTGCATTAAGTAAAGCGCATGAAGTAAGCAATATTAAATATCAAAATAGACTTTAACACCGCTTTTTTACCCTTAGTAGCAACAGCACACCCTCGCCCTTAGACGTTTCTGTCACTCGTGCCCAGGAACAAAAGGGGGCATGAACCCACTATCTAGCATAAATACTCTCTATTAGAGATACACACAATCACTTGGCCAAAGTAACTACGCACATCGGAGAGCATGTAAGAACATAAATCAACATATAAGAATCATGCACAATCTGATCATAACTTTATAATCCATCGGATCCCAGCAAACACATCACATATCATTACAATAATCGATCTTGATCATGTTAGGCAGCTCACAAGATCATAAGACATGAAGCACAAGAGAGAGAGAGACTACCATTTAGCTACTGCCATGGACCCAAGGTCCAGGGTGGGACTACTCACAAATCATCCCGGAGGAAGGCATGGCGATGAAGAGTCCTCTGGGATCGATCTCCCCTCCGGCAGGGTGCCGGGATTTGCTTCAGAATGACCCGAATTAGGGTTTGAGGTGACGGCGCCTCGGGATGACTTTTTTGGAAAATAATGGCCGCCCCGTCGTTTTAGGGTTTTTAGGATTTTATAGGCGTCGGAGGGGGCCGAGGCGGTGCCCAGGGGGTAGGGGCGGGCCCGACCCGCGGGTCCAGGGGCCGCGGCAGGCACCCGCCTGTGGCCCCTGGGTGGCCCCCCAAGTCGCCCTTCGGTCTCCGTCTTCGTCTTGGCGTAAAAATAATCTCCGTAAATTTTGGTCCAATTCCGAGAATATTTCCAAAAGTAAATTTCTGAAACACAAAAACAGCAAAAACAGGGAACTGGCACTGGGCATCTTGTCAATAGATTAGTCCAACAAAATGCATAAAAATGATGTGATATGATAATAGAAACATGTGACAACATCACAAAATTAGCATGGATCACTCAAAAATTATAGATACGTTTGACACGTATCAATCCCCGCCGCCCCCTTCACCGGCGGCGCCCGACCTTAGTCCGGCAGCCACCTCGCGGGACGGCGAGGGAGAGAGGCGGGGAGGGGAGGCGGCGGCGGTGGGCTGAGGATCGCCCCTCCCGTCGCCTAGAGGAGACGACGCGGAGTGCTCGCTTCTCAAAACTTTTGGGGTGAGAATTTCACTTTCCTGGCCTCTGCACCAACTAGGGATGCACACAGCCATTAAGCATGAGTAACAGGATTTTTACCTTGGTTAATAACCAAGCGGAAGGACTGATACTCAAGTATAAATAGGAACATAAATTCGCGTCCGTGGGGACTTGAACTTGGGTGTTGGGTTTGTAAATCTACTCCCCCAACCAGTTGAGCTAGGCTCACTACCTTCAAATATGCATATACTAGTGTATGCTACTCCTCACTAGGCTAGCCTAATTAGCTTGGCATATACAAAGACACAAAAAAATTGAGTGGGGGCTGCTGCCCCACTAGTAGAAAATAGGGCTTCCGTTTTGCCCTTTTGTCCCGGATCAATAAAGAACCGGGACGAAAGGGGGCATTGGTCCCGGTTCCATCGGCCGGGGCGCCGGGGACCTTTGGTCCCGGTTCTATTTGGACCTTTGGTCCCGGTTCGTGGCTGGAACCGGGACCAAAGGGTCTGCACATGCGGCAACAGTCGTGGGACCCCTGGCAGGCACCCTTTGGTCCCGGTTCCAGCCATGCACCGGGACCAAAGGCTCTTCCCTGCCTATATCATCTTCCACCCGAGCTCCACCACCATTTTTAGCTTGAGTTCATCAACATTTTCTCCTCCATTTCCACTCCATCACTCAAGTTAATCCCCATTTTTTTCACCATTTGTGAGGATTGAAGGCACCCCATATATTCAAGGGTTAGCAATATCATCCTTTTCTCCGAAGTTGCAACTTTAGCTCATTTCATTGCTAGTTTAGCTCATTTTATGGTTTGTAGTGCAAGCAAGGTGTTTGATGAAATGCCTAGCTAGAGAGTTTAATTTTTTATATGCATTTTGAGCTCAAATTAATTTATTATTTGTGGATTTTAGTGTCGTCCCGTCCTCACCGCTGTCGATAGCCCGCGTCGTCCCGTCACCGGCACCACCTCGGTGAGCTTTTTTTTTCTTTATCTTCTATTTTAAGAAAAATGACATGTATGATTTAAAAGCATATTTATTTCTTGTATATTTTTCTTATGTTTTTTATATGTATAGTGTCATGGTTTTGATATCCGCCCCCGTCGGCCCTCGTCCGGTCTATGATTCGGATGTGGTATATTTTCATAACTATTTGTTTCATTTCGTGTTTATAACAACTATACCTACCAACTTGACATAGACACTTTTATCTAGGAGGTAGTTGAACCGAAAATTCCAACCGACCCTATTGTCGAGTTTTTGTAAAAGAAAACAATGATTTGAAAGCAAAATTGGAAATAAGTGAAGATCTTCGTCTGCAATGCCTGGAAGAGAAGATGAAATTGGAGTTGAAGCTTGCCGACATCATCGATGAACACGAGTTCAAGCTTGCCGACGTCGCACATGCCCATGAGATCAAGATGGATGCAATGCGCTTGAAGATTAAAAAGATTAGAAAATATTCCATTAGTCAGGAGGCTTGGTACCATTATGTTGTTGGTTCAGTAGTTACCTTAGTTGCGATTTGATCGCATTTGGTGTTGGATTTAAACTATTTAGATAGTTGTATGTTAGTTTCAATTAATGTATGTTTTATGAGGACTATGCATTACAATTACTTTACTTTGGTTTTAATGTGATGAACTTGTATTAATTAATTTGGTCACTATTATATACTCTTGATGTAGTGCAATAGTTTTTGATATATTTATATAATGCAGATGAGCCGACAATGGATGTACAGTGACCGACGATTTCCCGACTATATTAATGGCATGCATTATTTTCTCCGTGTGGCTGAGAAAAACAAGCCGTCCAATGGTTTTATTTCTTGTCCATGTAGCGTCTGCAAGAATACGCAGGATTACTCTACCTTAAAAACCATTCACGTCCACCTGTTGCAGCATGGTTTCATGTCCGGTTATAATTGTTGGACCAAGCACGGAGAAAGAGGGGTTATAATGGAAGAAATGAAGAAGAAGAGGATAATGACAACTATCCTACGTTCACCGAAGACGGTGATACTGCAATGGGGGAAGACGAAGCTGAAGAAGAGCCCATTGTTGATGAGCACGATGATGATTTTGGTCGGGCCATTCTTGATGCACAGATAAACAGCGGAAGTGAAAATGAGAGGTTGAAGTTGGAGAGCATGTTAGAGGATCACAAGAAATTGTTATACCCAACTTGCGAAGATGGCCAGAAAAAGCTTGGTACCACGCTGGAATTGCTGCAATGGAAGGCAGAGAATGGTACATCTGACAAGGGATTTGAAAAATTGCTGAAAATAATAAAGAAGATGCTTCCAAGGGATAACGTATTACCCCCCAGTATGTACGAAGCAAAGAAGGTTGTCTGCCCTCTAGGATTAGAGGTGCAGAAGATACATGCATGCATCAATGACTGCATCCTCTACCGTGGTGAGGAGTACGAGAATTTGAATGCATGCCCGGTATGCGGCGCATTGCGGTATAAAATAAGGCGAGATGACCCTGGTGATGTTGAGGGTGAGCCGTGCCCTAGGAAGAGGGTTCCTGCCAAGGTGATGTGGTATGCTCCTATAATACCAGGATTGAAACGTTTGTTTCAAAACAAAGAGTATGCGAAGTTGTTACGATGGCACAAAGAAGACCGTTTGAAAGACCTGATGTTAAGACACCCCGCCGATGGGTCGCAGTGGAGAAAAATCGACAGGTAGTTCCCGGAATTTGCAGCTGACGCAAGGAACTTAAGATTTGGGCTAAGTACAGATGGCTTTAATCCTTTCGGGGAGCAGAGCTCTAGTCATAGCACCTGGCCTGTGACTCTGTGTATTTATAACCTTTCTCCTTGGTTGTGCATGAAGCGGAAGTTCATTATGATGCCAGTGCTCATCCAAGGCCCGAAGCAACTGGGCAACGACATTGATGTGTACCTGAGGCCATTGGTTGAAGAACTTTTACAGTTGTGGCGTGACGAAGGTGTACCTATGTGGGATGAGCACGAACAAAAGGAATTTGACCTACGAGCGTTGCTGTTTGTAACCATCAATGATTGGCCTGCTCTTAGTAACATTTCAGGACAGTCAAACAAGGGATACAATGCATGCACGCACTGTTTAGGTGAGACTGAAAGTATACATATGGGAAACAAGAATGTGTACCTGGGGCATCGGCGATTTCTTACAAAAGGGCATGCCGTAAGAAAGAAAGGCAAGCATTTCAAAGGTGAGCCAAATCATCAGACGAATCCTAAATTACCTAATGGTGATGTTATATATGACATGGTCAAGGACTTAAAAGTAATCTTTGGAAAGGGTCCTGGCAGTCTATCTGTTTTGAATGACGCTGATGGACACGTACCCATGTGGAAGAAGTGCTCTATATTTTGGGAGCTACCCTATTGGAAAATACTGGAGGTTCGCTCTGCAATCGACGTGATGCACGTGACGAAAAATCTGTGCGTGAACCTACTAAGCTTCTTGGGCGTGTATGGGAAAACAAAAGATACACCGGAATCACGACAGGACCACCAACGTATGCACGAACGAGACGACCACCTGAATCCAGATAAGTATCAAGGTCTTGCCAGCTACGCTCTTACCAAAGAAGAGAAGGAGATCTTTTTTGAAGTCCTGAGCAGTATCAAGGTCCCGTCTGGTTTCTCGTCGAATATAAAGGGAATAATAAACATGGCAGAGAAAAAGTTCCAGAACCTAAAGTCTCATGACTGCCACGTGATTATGACACAATTACTTCCGATTGCATTGAGGGGGCTTCTACCGGAAAATGTTCGAGTACCCATTGTGAAGCTATGTGCATTTCTCAATGCAATTTCTCAGAAGGTGATCAATCCATTAACTCTACCAGGTTTACAGAGGGAGGTGGTCCAATGTCTTGTAAGCTTCGAGTTGGTGTTCCCACCATCCTTCTTCAATATTATGACGCACCTCATAGTTCACCTAGTCGAAGAGATTAATGTTCTCGGTCCTGTATTTCTACACAACATGTTCCCCTTTTAGAGGTTCATGGGAGTCTTAAAGAAATACGTTCATAACCGTGCTAGGCCAGAAGGAAGCATCTCCAAGGGCTATGGAACAGAGGAGTTAATTGAGTTTTGTGTTGACTTTATTCCTGACCTTAAGCCGATCGGTGTTCCTCAATCGCGCCATGAGGGGAGACTGCGTGGAATAGGCACGCTAGGAAAGAAAGCAATAATGTGTAAGGACTGGGATTCTTTCAATCAAGCACACTACACAGTTCTACATAATTCCATCTTGGTGGCTCCGTATATGCAGGAACACATGAATATTTTACGCTCTAAATGCCCGGAGCAGCCTGGAGAATCGATTGAAAGAGAACACATGAAGACTTTCAGCGGATGGTTGCAAACACGTCTCATTAATGACAACACTGTTGAAGAACAATTATACTTGTTAGCCAAAGCACCATCGTCGACTATATTGACTTTTAAAGGGTACGAGATAAATGGGAATACATTTTACACGACCGACCAAGATAAAAAGAGCACCAACCAAAACAGTGGTGTCCGCTTTGATGCAACAAACAACAATGGGAAAAAGGACACATATTATGGTTACATAGAGCAGATATGGGAACTTGACTATGGACCTTCTTTCAAGGTACCTTTGTTCAGGTGCAAATGGTTCAACCTGGAAGGCGGGGTAAATGTAGACCCGAAGTACGGAATGACTACGGTGGATGTAAAAAATCTTGGGTACGACACCGAACCATTCGTCCTAGCCAATGACGTGGCTCAGGTTTTCTATGTGAAGGACATGTCTTCCAGACCGAAAAAAAGAAAAGATAAGCAAGCGAATACATCATACGATGAGCCAAAGCGCCACATAGTTCTTTCAGCAAAAAGAAACATCGTAGGAGTGGAGGACAAGACGGACATGTCGGAAGATTACAATAATTTTCATGAAATTCCCCCCTTCACGGTGAAAACTGACCCAACCATCGCGTTGAATGATGAAGATTGTCCATGGTTGCGGCGCAATCAGAAGAAAGGGACACACACGAAGAAGAAAGGGACACAAACTAGATAGAGATGTTGGTGGTGATGTGTAATAATTAATGTATTAAACCTTTTATCAAATGCACACGGTTTCCCCGTCATACAGCCCAACGGTGGCTCGTGAGTGCCTGCATATCAAATGCACCGTTGGGCTGTATGACGGGAATCCTGAATGATTTGTATTCGGTCGATGAATTGAAGTATTTTGTAGATAGAACGGCCGCAAGTATTTTGTTGAGGGCTGTGAAGTGAGCAGCAAATCGACCTTCGATCCAAGCAGCCGCAAGACTTCTTTGATGATCTAACGACCGTCCCAAAAAGTGTTGGGAATGTTGTAGATCATCAAAGAGCCTTGCAGCTGCTTGGATCCGACCGAGGGGCATGGCTACCACTTCCACCACCACCACTCCCACTTCCTCGGCAATTCATCATTGTGTCACCCTAATCCAGTGGTTGGATTTAACCTACCCGAGGGCTTGTGTTAGGGAACATGCCAGCGGGTAGGCTAAATCCAACCATTGGGTTCGGTGGCAAAGGTAGACGCTCGTTGTGTGCCGTTTCGCTGCAGGGACGTCGCTATTTATAGGCGTGTGCTTCTGATCCAACGGCTCACAAGCGCTCTAAAGAAACACACCCCTGATCCAACGGCTCACAAGCGCTTGAAAGAAACACACGATCCGTGTGCTTCTTTAGTCCCGGTTGGTAACACGAACCGGTACTAAAGGCCCTGATCCAACAGCTCACAAGCGCTCGAAGGAAACACACGATCCGTGTGCTTCTGACCCAACGGCTCACAAGCGCTCTAAAGAAACACACCCCTGATCCAACGGCTCACAAGCGCTTGAAAGAAACACACGATCCGTGTGCTTCTTTAGTCCCGGTTGGTAGATTGAACCGGGACTAAAGGAGCGTTGATATGTGAGCCGTTGGATCAGAAGCACACGGATCGTGTGTTTCGTTCGAGCTCTTGTGAGCCGTTTGATCGGAAGCACACGGATCGTGTGTTTCTTTAGAGCGCTTGTGGGCCGTTGGATCAGGGGTGTGTTTCTTTCGAGCGCTTCTGAGCCATTGGATCTCAAGCAGAAGATATGGCACACATATCAATGCTCCTTTAGTCCCGGTTCAATCTACCAACCGGGACTAAAGATGAAGAGTTGCCCTGATCTTTTAGCTATAAATACCAAACATGATCGAGGAGGAGATGAAGAACAAGAGTACGCAACAGCGGAGAAGAAGCTAGTCAAACTAGTCCGGAAGGCAAAGACCGAATACAAATCATTCGGTTTCTTTCGAGCGTCTACCTTTGCCACCGAACCCAATGGTTGGATTTAGCCTACCTGCTGGCATGTTCCCTGGCATTATTGTGTTTGTCCTTGTACACCGGCCAGCCATTGGAGCCACCTCCTGTAGGTCGATGAATAAGGACAACACAACGACACTGTTGGAAACACAAGCCCTCAGGTAGGTTGAATCCAACCACTGGATTAGGGTGACACAATGATGAATTGCCGAGGAGGTGGGAGTGGTGGTGGTGGAAGTGGTAGCCATGCCCCTCGGTCGGATCCAAGCAGCTGGAAAAAAGTCCAACCTGTCGATCTACCCCTTTGACCGGCGCCAAGAGGGGGTAGACGCATGAACTTTTTTGTTTGGTTGTGTTAGTTGGTACATAGAACCAATATGAACCAACGATCCGTGTGCTAGCTATCCAACAGCTCAGAAAGTATGCTTTAAAAATATACAGATCATTATTACAATTTTTAGATAATTAAATCAATAGGTATTGGAACATTTTAAAAGAAACTAGAAAAAAAATATGATTTTCAAATAATAAAAAGAAACTAGAAAAATAAATAATAAAAAGATAATGATTTTCAAATAATAAAAAGAAACTAGAAAAATAAATAATAAAAAGATAATGATTTTCAAATACTGGAACATTTTAAAAGACACTAGAAAAAGATATGATTTTCAAATAATAAAAAGAAACTAGAAAAATAAATAATAAAAAGATAATGATTTTCAAATATTGGAACATTTTAAAAGACACTAGAAAAAGATATGATTTTCAAATAATAAAAGAAAATAGAAAAATAAATAATAAAAAGATAATGATTTTCAAATATTGGAACATTTTAAAAGAAACTAGAAAATTATATGACTTTTTTTAAGTAATAAGAAGAAACTATAAAAGAAAACAGAAAAAGAAACAAAAAAGAAACCAGAAAAAGAAACTATAAAAGAAAACAGAAAAAGAAACAAAAAGAAAACAGAAAGAAACTAGAAACAGAAAAGAAAAAAACCTTTGGTCGCGGTTGGTAACACCAACCGGGACCAAAGGCCCGCTGGGCTTCGCGCGCATATTTTCGCGGCCCGGGGGGACCTTTGGTCCCGGTTGGTGTTACCAACCGCGACCAAAGGGTCTTTGGTCCGGTTCGTGGCTGGAACCGGGACCAAAGGTCTTTTAGGCGCAATATGTGGTGGCTCCGCTGCAAAATTTTCACAAGTGTTCCCCAATTTTCTCCTCTCCGGCTCCCGCGTGCCGCCGCCGTCGCCCGTCGCCGTGCTGTCCCGACCCGCCGTGGTGCTGCCCCGCGCCGTCCGCCGTCCGCCGTGGAGCCGCGCCGCCGCCCGTACGTGGAGCCGCCCTGTGCAGCAGTGCCGTGGAGCCGCGCCGTCCGTCCACCGCTGCGCCGTCCGCCCGTGGAGCAGCGCCGCCGCCCGTGGAGTTGCTCCAGCTGGCGCTGCCGTTTCGCCGCCCCCGACACCGCCGTCGCCCTCGCTGGTCTCCCCTGCCCGAGGTGCTGCTCCACCACCGACGCGCTCCACCACCACCGTCGGCAAGGTGAGAGTTTTTTTGTCATAATTTCGTAGATTAGTTATAGTTATTTTGTAGATTAGTTAGTGTGCATAGAAATTTTAGTGTAAATTAGCAAATTTATGTTAGTGTTTGTAAATTCGCCTCCTCCCTCTTCCTCCCCCTTCTGGACCGACGCCTCACCGAGCACTGAGCCGCTCCGCCGCTGGACATGGTCGCGGCGCTTTTTTCGGTGACCATATGTCCGAGCCTCCGCCCTCCTACTCCCCTCTATCCCCTCTACCGAATGCCCCTCTCGGGTTCGTCCAATTCGCGCGGGATCGAGCAATTGTGATCGATGGCACCTCCCCCTGTGGATGCGACCGAGCCACCTTTTATTTTCCCCCGAATTTGTTAATGAAAATCTGTTAAGTAATCATTAAAAACAATTGACATACACAATGTTCAGGCTATTCAACTTGTTCTCTCACTGCTAATGAAATTCAAAATTGAATTTTTGTGAAAGCAAATCATCTTGGTTATTCAATTGGAAAATATCTAGCTGTTTATATTCGAAAATGCAAATAATATGTTAAATGCTCAGCTAAATAAAAATTGACATGTTAGTGCTTTTAGTTGAAAATTTGGTTAATTTAAATTGCCTGTTTTAATTAAAATATGAAAATGGCAGATTTAAATCACATTTTGGGAAATTCATAACTTTATGAATATTGCTCCAAAAATTATAATTGAGATCTTAAAATGTTCGAGAAAACAACATCTAAATGTTAGTTCCATTTCCATGCAATAATGAACATTTAAATTGATGTTTATTAAAAATAAATAAATTGGCAGAATTAAATCAATTATTGGAAATATCATAACTTGTTGAATATTAACTCAAAAATTGCAAATGATATACCAAAATGATCAGTGGATTAATATATATCAAATAATGTCAATTTCATGCATTTAGGACCCATAATTCAGTACTGGACATTTTGGTAAATAACGCAAAAAAACTCTAACCCCGGATACTCGGCTAGACCCCCCCCCCCTTGATATTGTACCTCTTTTAGTCAAAACTATAACTTTGAGTACACTTGTTGGCTGTCCAAGACATATATGGATGATATTGATGGTAGGTTAAATTAATTAATCTTGATTTTGTTTTTATTTTCCAGGTTAGCAAGCGACAGACTCGGGAAGGTTTGTGCAGAAGATGGATCCAAATTTTCCGGACGTCGACAGAGATGAGGACGCCGAACTGCGAATCATGGAAATTATAGCAGGACGTGCGGCCGCGCCTGTCGGTGAAGAAGATGCCGTAACCGCAGAATATTACGGCTCCCAATTTCTGAACGATTCCGGTGAGGGGGTTCCGGAAGAAGAAAATGGTGGAGAGGGGGAAGTGCCCTTAACAAACTCTGACGAGGTATAATAAGCCTATGTACATCGATCACACTAGATGTATTATTTGAGGTGTATATTGTTGTTATTAATGAACCATTTTTTTCTTTTAGCCCTCCGGATCATCCTCATCTACAGCATTGCCGAAATGAGGCCCGACGAAGCCGTTGAAGGCGGGTCGTAGGATAGTGATCGACAAAGTTAGTGCTAGTGGGGAACCTTTGGAACCCATCGACAACCGCTGCAAATACATTAATCAATGCGGGGTTATTGTAAGGGACATTGTCCCGATCAACCTTGAAGAGTGGATTAAGCCGAAAGATGTAAACAACCCATCTACTTATGTCGAGGAGAGGCTAAAAACATTGTGTTGGGACACGCTCTTAACAAAGGTCAGCCTACCGTCAGATCTGCCGGTTCCCCTGATGGACAAAGTGAAGGAGTGGTCGCTTAGTAAGATGGTCGAACAATTCCGGACCTGGAAGAAAAACTTATGGAAAGCTTATAAAAAGGCCGGGGAGACAGATCCAAATTTCACTGGAGCACTAGTGAAGATTCAACAGCAGTGGCCCACATTTGTGGAGCAAAGAAAATCGGAGGGCGCTCTGGCTCGATCGGTTCAAAATAAGTTAAATGCTGCGAAGAAGGAATATCACCACCATTTGGGGGCAGGTGGCTACAGGGCTGCCGTGCCTAAGTGGGAAGCCTTTGAAGCACGACTGCTTGATAACGGGATCATTCCACAGACAGCGGAGTGGCCCCCGAGGTCCAAGTTTTGGTTGTTCGCGCATGGGGCAGGGTTGGACCCACAGACAGGAAAGATTATTGCTCAGGGAAAATGGAAGGCAAAAATTGAGTATATAACCAAACAACTTGACAGAGAGAATGACGAGCTGACACTAGCACTCGGGAATCCTGAACACGTTGGACGATTACGAGGCTATGGAGGCAGTGTCACCTTGAATTAAGGTTTTTCCGGAAGACACTGATACTTATAGAAGCTGTCAGAGAAGAAAGAAGCAGGAGTCTGACCGGTTATCAGCACTGGAACGCAAGGTGCATGAGCAGCAGGAGCGACTCGACTCAATTAGTAAGCAAAATGAATCTCAGCTGCAGGTAGAAGCCGCCCCATCTGATCAGCGAAAAAGCAGCGTGGGTTCCACGCATGTAGAAAATTCTCAATTTCAACCGGCGGCTCACTACCCCGTGGATGATATCACGGAGAAGTCAGACTGTGAGCTACACATGTCAATGAAGAACATGTCTTTCAAGGTGGCGGTCGGCTATGCTTTACCTAATCCAGCTGGAGCAAGCTACCATCTCGAAGGGATTCCACAGGGCTATGCTCGTGTCGGGGTGGATCAAGTTGTGCCGTTATATGCTAATCTGGAACTTGACATTCCCGGAGGTGACGGCGAGAAGACACTAGGAGAAGTCGAGAAGGGTGTCGCTCTCTGGAACAAGGAATACATCGTGTTTCCGAACTTGACTCCTCGATCCAGCAGCAGACCCCCACCTCAAGATCCATCCCCCCACCTAATGATCCATCCCCCCACGTCAAGATCCATCCCTCCCACCGCAAGATCCATCCCCCCCACCTAAGGATCCATCCCCCCACCTAAGGATCCATCCCCCCCACCTAAGGATCCATCTCCCCCGCCTAAAGATCCATCTCCCCCACCTAAAGATTCATCCCCCAAGATATATCCTCCTCACATGAAGATCCATCCCTCGATGCCCCATCCGTCGTGAGTCCATCACGCGCGACGTCCCGTCCTTCGATTCCGCCCCGGGAAAAGACCTTCTCGTCAAAGCGGAAACTATCCTTCACGTCGACGCATGCAGATAAGTTATCTCGAGCGGAACGCGAGTTGCTAAAGCCTCTTCCAAAGAGATCTTACGACTTGACTCCAGAGGAGCTCGAGGAATCGGTGCGTGCCCATATTACAGAACAGTTAGCTCCGAAACGGCCCCCGCCTAGAGAGAAACTGGATCCAGAAAAAGTTGAGACATTTATGAAAAATTTCAGGAATCCCCGGCCAAAGTCACCTCCATTGGCAAATGACTATGATCGTGTCATGCTGAAGACAATTAGTCAAGAGGCCGAGGAAAAGAAGGCTGCCTATCTCCTAAAGAAGCAGAAGATGAAGGAGGACAAGGAGGCGGCAGATCGACTAAAGAAGGAGCAGTTCTATGCTGCAAAACGCGGGAAACAAGTGGCCCAGCTCGGAGAACAGGCAAAAAAGTCGATATCCCCGCTGAAGGTGATCTCAACTAAAACAGTTGCCCAGCTCGTACAACCACAGCAACAGTATCAGTATGCATGGACATATAAACTCGGGAAGTCCCTGGTCAGACCTGAGGAGATCAGTTCTCTATCATACCAATTGCGTCGATTGCATCACTGGTACGAGAAAGCTGTAGCGGCCGGGCATGAAGCTTTCTGGGTGAGTTATAAGAAAAAGCATTACTTCACGGATGACTTGTTATATATTCCGTTTTCGGAAATATTTCAGTTATTCAATCAAGATGCCCTCGACAAAGTCATCGTCAGTTCCTATTGTTTGTAAGTGATTTATTTCTGCAATTTAATTAAGTCTTCAGCTCTGCACATTCATTGCCTTTAATTATCTCACTATATTCTTTTGTATTGTAGAATGATGATTGTCGAATGCAGAAAAAAGGGCATCTATGACACTGGGTTCATTGACCCAAATTATGTTAATGAAGGGACCGTAAAATACAATTGGAAGACCACCGAGGATAGCTTGGTCAATTGGTTAGTGAACCAAAATACTTGCGGAGAAATACTTTTTCCTTAGGTCAACAAGTGAGTGTTACCTTCTACCCATTCTATTTTGCTTTGCATATCTTTAGTGTAACCGATGAGTCATTGACATATAAACGTGCGCAGTTTCCACTGGATTCTGCTAATCATTAGAGTTGACCAAGGAGTCGTTCAAGTCATGGACTCGCTAAGGAAACCAATGGAAAAGTACCAACGCATTCAAGATATGCTCCAGATGTAATTTCAATCATTATCGCTCTATATCGACCTCTGTCATTCATTTTCAGATACCAACTAATCAATAACTTCTTTAATCATTTTTCTATTGACGGGCAGTGTTTGGAAATGCTTCATCAAGATCGTTCCAGGGGAGTGGAAACCGGAGCTGTATTTTTATACCACCAACGTAAGTAGTACTATATATATAGGTCCATTATGAAGCAACTCTTTAATTCTAGTTTCAATACCATTATGAAGCTTCACTATTATTTGATTAAATTCTATTTTTTTTGTAAAGTGGTGTCTGAGGCAGGAAACTGGGACAAATTTATGTGGATTCTATGTTTGCGAGTACATACGCTCTTTTGTCTCTGAGCGGAATAGAGAACAAAGAACGCGTGATGTATGTATACACTCTTCTCACTTTTTATTACCATGCATATTGTGTTGACTTCCATCCATAAATTATTTTATTATGATTTCATATATATAGTTATAAACAACTCACATATTCATATTGATCTAGATGGAGAGAATGCGGGACCAGCTCATATCATCGAAGCGCCTAAAAGCACTTCAAAAGGAAATTGCGGGATTTTTTAACTCCGCGGTCCTTAAGAGAGATGGAGAATTTTTTCACTCGATAAATTTTGTTTTGCCCGAGGACATGTAATTGACATCATCTCGACGTGTGAGAAACATTATGTCGGCGTGTGACGTTATGTATGTATATATGAACATGATCTCGACGTGTGAGAAACGTTATGTATGTATATATGAATTAAATATTAATGCATGGTAGTACCACTGACACGACACGACACGACACGGCATCGGACACGACGACGCGGCACGGCACGGCGACACGGCACCTATTGATTTAACCCCCCCCCCCCCCCCCCAAAAAGAAAGCATTTGGTTAAAACAAAAAAATGGAAACCCCTAAAAAATAAATTAGCAGGAAAACAAAAAGCAGTACCAACCGGGACCAAAGGGGTGCCCGCCATGCGCGCCCAGCGCAGCCCACGTGGAGGCCCTTCCATCCCGGGTCGTGGACACCCGGGACGAAAGCCCCCCCCCCCCCCCCCCCCTTTTGTCCCGACCCTTTAGTCCCGGTTAGAAAACCGGGACCAAAGACCCTTTGGAACCGGGACCAATGGGCCGTTTTCTACTAGTGCCCGTAGCTTGTACACCGGACCCATCCATCTGCGTCCATGTACCTCTCGTCCGTTTTACCAACCGATCGCAACGAACGATGAACAGTGGTCTTCCTGGCCAGCCGGTAGAATATAGGTCCTTGCTACCAGCTCCATCTGTCGGTACATATGTCTGGTGTACGTACGGCCGCCGGCTGGTCGATCGATCGATCGATCTGCCGGGTAGATCTAGATGCATTCCTGACGGTGTTTTCTTGGAACGCAAGCCTTGGGCGGTGATCGATCATGCACGTTGTTGGGCTATAGTAGTTAATTCTAGCTGTGTGGCAGCAGCACTGGTCTCTTCAGACGTGTAAATAATACCAACCACACGTCAACAGCTACTCGATCGATCGAGTTGCATCGGATCGGATGGATGTGTACGCAGCAACTCGCGTGCGACGATGGCTAGGTGGGGGCCCCGCCGGCGCAGAGAATCCGGCGCCAGCCAGCCGCCTGGTTTTCGGTTCACGTATACGGATTGCTTGCCCAGACTTGAGGGCCAAGCAACCGCCCATCATCCGCCCGGATCCCGTCTGGTCTTTCTAATTTTTCTCTTATCATATAGGAGTACTACTCTCCTCTGTCATCACACATTGACACGTATCCACAAGCTAGCTAGCTATCTTCTGCTTCTAGCAATTCGATTGGGCTTTCGATCGGGGTAGGCAGCAATATCTTGTTTGTGCAATTGTGCTTCCTCCTTTCTGCCCGGCCGGTCTATCTTGTGATCCTGATCTCTCTTAATCAACTCCGTCGTCCTTTGTAGTACTAGCGATCGAGCTGGTGATTTCTTTATCTTATTTGTGTAGTTGTTGCCTAGAGAGAGCGAGCTCAATCGTGGCGATCTTCCTGGCAAGCAACAACAACCCGGCCAGCCAAAAGTTGGTGAGAATTCTATTCCTCCGTACCAGATAGAGAGAGAAACCCAGCAGCCTTCAGGGGCAGGGAGGATCGCCGATCGCGCGCAGTGGTAGCTAGCTTTTAACAGGGACAAGCTTCCTCTCTAACCTCTTTTTCTCTTTGTTCTCTTCTCAGGCCTCTTTGTTCCCTCCCTTGCCCTCTTTAGAGCCACCAGCCCCGATCGATCGATCTCCGCCAGTCTCTTCTTTTACCACTGCACCTGGCCGGCCGGCCTTTCATTCCCCCGACACCGGCAGTCTTAACCTTGCCACATATGGGGTTGGGGGCCGGGCTAGCAAAGCGCGACCACGGACGACAGGAAGGGGCTTTCGATCTCCTCTGATCTTCTCGCGTCATCACGTACGTGGTGGCGGTGGTGGTGGGGGCGACAGATCGAGGATTCGAGGCCATGACATGGTGCAATAGCTTCACCGACGTTCGCGCCGTGGAGAACAACCTGGCCACCGCGGCGGCCGTTGCGGCGGCGGCGGCCAAGAAGCAGCACCACCAGCACCAGCACCATCAGGAGGGAAGCCTCGTCAGGACGTGCCCCTCCTGCGGTCACCACGCGCAGTATGAACAGGTGTACTAGCTAAGCTTACCCCTCGTGCACGCCATGCCCATGCATGCTGCTTGAATATGAACTATGATTAGCTAACTTGATTCAGTCTGATGCATGTGTGGATCAGTTGCAGGCGGCGGCCGCGGCGACGATTCAGGATCTGCCGGGGCTGCCGGCCGGCGTGAAGTTCGACCCGACGGACCAGGAGCTGCTGGAACACCTGGAGGGGAAGGCCAGGCCGGACACGCGCAAGCTCCACCCGCTCATCGACGAGTTCATACCGGCCATCGAGGGGGAGAACGGCATATGCTACACACATCCCGAGAGGCTTCCAGGTAATACAGTCACAACTGTACTACACAATCGATCGACACGTTTAAGTTGCTAGCTTTGCATTACATCAAACGGGTGGCGAAAGCGTCGAATTTCAGAAGGAAAAGATTTCGGATTAGGACAAGTCGACCGAGAGGGC
Organism: Puccinellia tenuiflora; assembly: GCA_012064385.1. Lineage (NCBI taxonomy): Eukaryota > Viridiplantae > Streptophyta > Magnoliopsida > Poales > Poaceae > Puccinellia > Puccinellia tenuiflora. The sequence continues at coordinate 71,347 of QRDG01000388.1, read as the reverse complement.
GCGCTGTGGCCGGAGAGGGATTGTTGATCCGTCGCGGAGAGGCGCGCGCCCACAAACTCATGTTAGATATAGATAGATTCCGAGTCTAAAACTCATTGTTCTGATATACAAAATTTGGGTTGGAGTCATTTTCAGTTCGCTGACCTTGCTTAAAGTGTCATATACCAGGCCAAAGAATTGTATTTATACACTCATGTGTTGCGTAATTGCTTTGTGTTTCCTTGGTTTCATACTAAATTGCGCGCGTCCGCGGCCGATATCCATTTGCATTTCTGCACGATACCGTTAAAATATTGATGAAGATTGCGTTTCAAGTTATTGCTTCTCCTACTTGGCATAAGTTTATTGTACTTTGAAAACGAGAGATCGAGACAACACGGTGCCATCAGATGTCTACGTCATGCAGGGTGCACGCAACATCATACCAAAGGAATTGAAAAGACATGATATAGGGATTGCTTTTCTACTTAATTAACTCCTTTTTGAGATTAAGTATACGTTCTTTAATGTAAAAGTTATTTGCGTCCACACAATCCATGCTTATATTTCTGTCTGGACGCTATATATGTGCGACACGTACATGTCGTATTTTTTTCATAAGAAATGCTTTTTGTTTCAATGGAGTGGTTTTATCATGCTAGGTAGTAGGTACATATTAACAAGGCAAACATATATTGTCATTGGGAACATGCATTTTTTTTTGTAGGCTGAGGAAATCCTCTCTCTTTAAGAAAGATGTGAAAAAAATAGTGATGAATGACATATTGTTCATATATTATTAATTCATCGGACAATAAGTGAGCGGTGTATGTTCTTCTTTTTTTGTTGGTAGGAATGAGCATTAAAACAAAAATCATGCATGCATGTGGAATCCGTCACATCATTAGTGATATAATTGCATTAATTGCAATTTTTATATTAAAAATATTTTGTCTTATAAATCATTAATTCGATTAGTGATATTAGTTTTCACCATTGAGTTCATATCGACATGGAGTTCTATGTTTTGGTGAACTTTTTTTAGTCGCACTAGTTTCCATTTTTCATATACTATGGCTGCCAAGTTAACAACGAATAGTCACTGAAGCAATAATGCATAGTTGCCAGATAGTTGTATACATGTTCTTAGGCATTGTAATGTTATACATAGCAAGATAGTGGGTATTTATCATTTCACAAAAAGTAGTATCACGAAATCTCACATTGGTATATAGAATGATGTACATGAATTGGCAACTAAGTGACAACAATTTGGCAACCGTTTACCAATAAAGTTATACAAACATGTCAACACGGGATTTAGTTTTGAAAATCTCGTCGCGACTAAGCCAACAATAAAAACAACGTTTTTGTTATTTCTCACTCGAGTGAGAATTAAGTTAGAGCTCACTCAACTCTAATCCCATCAGATATATATCGTGTTTCGTGCGGTATATAATCCATGCCACTCAAATTTTCTTCAGTGTACATAGGTTGTGCAAAGTTGCAACTGAGATTTCTCAGTTGCACATGGATTACACATGAGTTGCACATGCAACTGGAAGACGTCATCTGATTGAGAATTAACCTAATTCTCACTCGATTAAGTCCTAGTTGCTCCCCGTCATGGTTGCATGTATTAGTATATTAGATGCATGCAAGCACGAGAGAGTAAGAGAGAAAGGAATGACCAGCCGCACCCTTACTCAAACGTGTTGTGGCCCCCCGGGTAGTTGTGTCCTTTAATCGATACATTTAGTTTTGTGTGAAAAAAAAACCGTGAAGTTATTTGGCCACGTTTCATATATGCCTCAGTTAGACTGACATTTACATATGTAACCCATTCGTGACACGGCTATTCACATTGTTCGCTTCAGGAGTCGGCAAGGACGGCCTAATCCGTCACTTCTTCCACCGGCCGTCGAAGGCGTACACGACGGGGACGAGGAAGCGGCGTAAGGTCCATACGGACGAGCAGGGCGGCGAGACGCGGTGGCACAAGACAGGCAAGACCCGCCCCGTGTTCACCGACGGCAAGCTCAAGGGTTACAAGAAGATCCTGGTCCTCTACACCAACTACGGCAAGCAGCGCAAGCCGGAGAAGACCAACTGGGTGATGCACCAGTACCACCTGGGCTCCGACGAGGAGGAGAAGGACGGCGAGCTCGTCGTCTCCAAGGTGTTTTACCAGACGCAGCCCCGGCAGTGCGGTGGGTCGACGGCCGCCGCTGCCGCTGCCGCCAGGGACGCCGCCGTTGCCGCGGCCGGCAACATCATGAAAAGTGGCGGTGGTGCAGTTACTGATCATCACCGTCATCATCACGAGGGTGGAAACAACAACAGCAACAGCATGCTGAAGGAAGCTGCGGGCATGGTGGATTTCTACAGCCCAGCTGCTGCTGCTGCACTAATCGGGTACAGCAGCCAGGCGGCTCCTCCTAACAATAGGACGGCTGCGGCTGCTTCTGCTCATTTGATGCCTAACTTCGAAGTGCACACGGGAGGGACAGGCTTTGGTCCCTGACCAGGAATTGCAAAGCCAACAACTAAGACAAAGCAATTCTATTCGTTGACTGATATATAAACTCCACTAGTTTAGAGGCCAGGAGACGCGTACTGAGAGGGTGTGGCTGCAGGCAGATAATGGCACTGGGGAGTGCGCGGGAAACAGACTTACGGATAATAAGGGTGTTGAGTGGCCGGTCGCACAGGTTAGGGATCCATATTTGTTACATTGTTCATTATATACAGATACCTATACGTACGTAACTTGACGTCTTGACCTACTCTCATTTTTTTGTTTAATGATGTAATGTTCCTTAATAAGAATCGTGAATTTTAATACTATTCTTCATTGTGGCTTGGGCCATATTGACTACCAGAAATGACCACATTTTTAGGGGGTCAGAATAAACAATTTTAGACGCAAAAGGAAATTCGAAAAGGAGCTGGCTATGGTTATCAATAGAGCGAGAAGGAAGAAGTATTCAAATTTTGAGTCATGTATTGATTCCTTTTCATAGTTTTTTTTTTGCTGTGTAAGACTCCCTCCGTTTTTTTAATATAAGATGTTTTAGCTTTTCTCATTTTTTTAAATTCGTATCCACCTAGACGCTTTTTAGTGTGTACATTCACTCATTTCATTCCGTATGTAGCTCATAGTGCAATAGGCAAAACATCTTATATTAAGAAACAGAGGGAATACTAGTTAGCTATGTACATTTTTATAGAAAAAAATGCAAGGGATGTGTCCGACTTTAAATTAATAAAGTCCAAAGGTTTGAGGATGCGATTACATGTTGCGGGATACAACTTAACCAAAGAGAAACATATACAACTTCACCAACTAAAAGAAACAACCAACACGACAACCCCAAACTAGATGAAGGACTAGGAGCTCTCATTACTTCGTAAGTTTGCCACGAGGAGCTGCTTTAGACCGACGACCGTCGCTTCGGGTCCGCCTTATCCTGCTGCTTGGAGAGAGGCAACCGCAACTACAAGAAAAGTATGGTTTTGAAAATCACATCAGTTGGGTGCTTAATCACTTCCGCTTCCATAGTAAGCTTGTTACAAATATGCCAAAGGATCCAAGATTGTGCAAGAAACAGAATCCAAATCTAACTATGAGGCTGGCCCGAAAACCCCAAAAGAATCTAAAAAAATGGGCAAATGAGAGGCCGGGCACTAGTTGCACCCTTGCAACTTGTGCAACACACTCCAGGCGAATTTGGCAATCAAAGACGACAAGAAGATATGGAGTGCATCTCCACGACTCCGACATAGGGAGGAGGAGCCGATAGCAAGGCCATGACGATTTGCCACATTCAAACTAGATGGGAGGCGATAAATAACAAGCTGCCATGAGAAAATTTTAATTTTTAGGGACGGCTTAGCAACCCAAAGATCTTTTAAGTATGTCGACCCTTCCGAGAACTTAGCGTAAACAAAGTAAACTGAAAACTTGCCCGACGGGTCAAGGGACCAGGATACCACATCCAAGTCCCTCCGTGATCGAAATCATATTAATCAACGACTCAAAAACCGTCCATTGCATCGTTCTGGCTTGGTCTAGGGATCTACCGAAGCGAACTTCACCTTCGACTTCTTGAGCCACCAATATCTTTGGTCCTCATATATCACAAACAATTAAGGAAAGCTAAGGTGCAATTGCCCATCTCTATGCCACCAGTCTAGCTAGAAGAGCGTGCAGACCCTATCTTAATAAGAACCGTGAATTTTAATACTCCCTCCATTCATAAAGTAAGGCTTATTTTTTGCACGAATATTAAGACATGGGAATTTTACATATGGTGGACTCATTTTCCCCTAAAAAAATTGGGAGAGAGGACTCCCTAACAGTCACAAATTAAAAACAATCCTTTAAATCTCTCCGTTATAGACTGAAGCTTATTTATGAATGCGTAAAATTGTTCATAAATCGCAAAACACCCTATATTTTGGAATTTTTCTTTTAAAACTATACGCCCTACATTAAGGAACGGAGGGAGTACTATTTTTCATTGTTGCTTGGGCCGTATGGACTACAAGAAACGTCCACATTTCAAGAGGATCGGAACGGGAAATCCACTTCGGCTCATAGGTGCATCTACACCCACTACCAAAAAAACGAATAATAAAATGTCAAAAAAAATTAAACAAAAATTTCGTGTGTACATATGAACATTCTATGTTCGAACAAAAAAATCGGAATGAAAAGACATTTTTTGTAATCGGTGTAAAAAAGACAAATACCCGGCGGTCCAAAATGATTTTGTACGTAACATTTTTTTGTGTTTTTTATACCGGCCACACAAAATGTCTTTTCGATGCGCAATATTTTTGCATGGATAGACATTTTTCATATGAACATTCTGAAAGTGTATGGTTGCCCCCATGTGTGGTTTTGGTAATTAATAACAATCTCTATGGACTAATGTTTGTATTGAGCCCATATAGGTTGTGTCCATATGCATTGCTTGATCTCCATTTGTTGGAGTCAAGGCTAAGGAAAGAAGATTATATGTTGATCAAGGCTAAGTGCGGGTTGATCAACACTTGAGTCCAAGTGATGAAGTGAAGATATGACGAAGAGTGCTTCCCCCATATTGGTGTATGGGGGAGCAATATGTGAGTCTTCACCAAGTGAAGCGCAATCAAGAAAGGTGGTTTGCCTTGAGGAGATGAAGATTGTCTTCATCGACTTCAAGTGGATTATGCGCAAGGCAAAGGTATGATCTTGATAGGCTTTCTATTTTACCGATCTCATGATGTTAGTTGAGAGACCGGGTTATAAGATAGATAGCCGTACTATCAAGAGGGGCTCTCGACCGAGTATCTTGATCGTATCGTTCGTGGAGAGCTCAAACCTTTGCATCCTTGCAATCATATTTATTGGTTCTTATTTGGATCTTACATGGTGTGCTCTTGGTGATTTTTGTGCTCGTCATGACAAGACCAAGTTCATCAAAAAGGGATTTCATATGCACATCTTGTTGCGTTTTTTATGTTGGAGGTTTTTCCGACGTGTCCTTTTTAGAGAGGTCAAACTCTCTCCTTGTGACCTCCTCCTCACATGATGGACAATGATGTTTCTATGCATGATCTTGTAGAGATTTTCGTTGCGAGTACAACGAGACCAAGATCATCGAAAACGGAGTCCGGATGTGAAAGATATGTCCGTTTTCGTTTGGCTGTTTCTGCAGTTTTTCTCTGGGCCGGAAGTTCCGGTCCTTAGGCTGAAAATTGCGGCCCTCCGGATATTTCTGACAAAAGTTCCGGCCCAAAGTTCCGGACTATGTCCAGAGAGCTTTCCAGGGCATCCGGGTCGCTCCGGGGGGGGGGGGGGGGGGTCCGTAAATTCCGGGGTAAACCCCGGAAGTTCCGGCCCGCGCAGGAAAAACTACACATAATGGTTGGATTTGTTGGGGACCTATTGAAGGGCTCTTCTTTCCAAATGGTTCCCAAGTTTTGGAGCTTCTCTCACTCCTCCATTCTTGACCTCCAAAGTTTTGATTTCTCTCAATCCCTCCAATGATTCTCGCCCAAATTTAGGGAAAAAAGAGAGTAGATCTAGATCTATAATTCCACCACTTTCTCCTCTTTGTGAGGGGAACCCTTTGGATCTAGATCTTGAGTTTCATTTGTTGAGTTCTTCTTAGTCCTTCCACTCTTCTCCCCCCACAAGCATTAGTTGTTTTTTGGTGGGATTTGAGAGTGAAAGATTTGAGCACTTGTGCTCTTGCCATTGCATTTGGTGCATCGGTTTGTGCTCCTCACGGTAGGATTGAAGTTCGAGAAGCTTGTTACTCTTGGGTGCATTGTGTTCCCAAGAGCTTGTGCCTCTTGGGTGCATTGTGTACCCCAGACGGTTGATGGTGTCACGAAGACTTCGAGTTGTGAAGCTTCAGGCAAGGTTTGGGAGCCCCCGATTGAGTTGTGGGTGTGTGCCCCAAGATCATTGTAAAGGCTTCGGATTCCGCCTTGAAGGATTCCGATAGTGGAATGTGAACCTAACCCTTGGGGTGAGGTTCATCGGAGAATAGGGTGAGACCTTTTGTGGCGTCTTGAGTAGGCCTTTTGTGGCGAGCTCACACCCCTCCAACGAGACGTACTTACTTAACAAGGAGGAACTCGGGAATTGATACGTCTCCAACGTATCTATAATTTCTTATGATCCATGCTTGTTTTCATACCATTTGCTACATGTTTTGTTTACATCTTATAGCATTTTTATGCATTTTCTGGAACTAACCTATTAACAAGATGCCACAGTGCCAGTTCATGTTTTCTGCTATTTTCCCGTTTCAGAAAAGTACTCAAGGAAATATTCTCAGAATTGGACGGGACAAAAAGCAGCAGTCTTATAATTCAATGGACTACACGGAGCCCGAAGGAGAGGACCTGGAGGGCCGTGGGCCGGCCACACCATAGGGTGGCGCGGGACCCATGCCTGTCGCGCCACCAGGTGGTGTGGGGCCCACGGGAGCCCTCCGACGCCGCCCTTTCGCCTATATATTGCCCCCGACGCATAAAACCTAGACGGACCCGTCATATTCCAAAGAAACATCTGCAGCGCCGCCGCCATCGCCGACAAGTTTCGAGGGACAGAAGTCTCTGTTCCGGCATCCTGCCGGGACGGGGAAGTGCCCCCGGAGCCATCTCCATCGACTCCACCACCATCTTCATCGCTGTTGCTGACTCCCATGATGAGGAGGGAGTAGTTCTCCCTCGGAGCTGAGGGCCGTACCGGTAGCCATGTGGTCTATATCTCTCTCTCCCATGATGTGATCTATATGTGATCATGAGCTTTGCAATCTAGATGTTGTTATGTTACTCAAGTGGGCTTTAATTATGTGATCTCCGGAGACTCCTTGTCCCACGTGTGTAAAGGTGACAGTGTGTGCACCGTGTGGGTCTTTAGGCTATATTTCACAAGATACTTGTTCACTGATTTATTATTTGAGTTGGATGTCTCTATGAAATTGTGGTGTGTTAGTACCTCCTATGAATGCTCATGGTCCAGTGTGGGGTATTCATTAGTACTTATATGTTTGAGGCGTGCTTTTGCATTCCTACACAATGAATTAGTGTTCGTTATCCAGCCGGAGAATACTTCGGAGTAGTATATTGAAGTGCTTATATTTATATTCAATTATGATTGCATTGTTGAGAGTGACCACTGGTGAAAGTATGATCCCTAGGCCTTGTTTCTAAGCATTGAAACACCGTTTACAACAAGTTCTGCTACATGTTTGCTTGCTGCCATTTTTATTTCAGATTGCAACTACTACTTATAATCATCCATATTACTTGTATTTCACTATCTCTTCGCCGAACTAGTGCACCTATACATCTGACAAGTGTATTGGGTGTGTTGGGGACACAAGAGACTTTTTGTATTGTGATTGCAGGGTTGCTTGAGAGGGATACCTTTGACCTCTACCTCCCTGAGTTCGATAAACCTTGGGTGATTCACTTAAGGGAAACTTGCTGCTGTTCTACAAACCTCTGCTCTTGGAGGCCCAACACTGTCTACAAGAATAGAAGCGTGTGTAGACATCAAGCTATTTTCTGGCGCCGTTGCCGGGGAGGTAAGGTAAGCGGCACTCACACTCCAACAACAAAGCTATCCGGCAACGAAGCTATTTTCTGGCGCCGTTGCCGGGGAGGTAAGGTAAAAGGTACTCACATCATCTGGCTACTAAGCTATTTTCTAGTACTGTTGCTGTTGTGTGAGTACTCGAAGTTATTTCCTTTAGATTCTGCAATTATATCTTTTTGTTTCTTGTTTTTAATTTCACTAGTTAGGCTTAATGGTAAACAACAAAAAAATTAGTATTAGTTCTTTGGAAATCATTTTTGCTAATGCTATGGAAAAGTCTAAGCTTGGGGAAGCTAGTTTTTATGAAAATGATCTTTTTAGTTCCCCAGCTTTAGAGGAGAAAATTTGCTCTGATAATACTTTGTCTCCCATATGTGATAATTCGAATCACGCTTGTGATATTCTAAATCCACCTACTGAAAGTATTCCTTTTAAAATACCTATGAAAATTGTTGAAAAGGTTATGGATGAATGTTATGCAGGGGATGGAACAATCCGTCCAAGTGATCACTTGTTGAAACTTACAGAACTTTGTGAGTTGTTTAAGATTGCAGGTTTATCAAGAGAAAATGTCATGAAGAAATTATTTCCATTGTCACTTAAGGACAAAGCAAGGGAGTGGTATGATCTACTTGATGATCCTCATCATTTGGAGTGGAAGGAGCTTGCAAATCTCTTTTACTCTAAATTTTATCCTCCTTATGAAATGCATTTGGATAGGAATTACATTTTTAATTTTTGGCCTCATGATGGAGAAAGCATTGCTCAAGCTTGGGGAAGGCTGAAAACATTAATACTTAAATGTCCTAACCATGAGCTTCCTAAGAAAATAATTGTCACTAATTTTTATGCAAGGCTTTCAGGTGATTGCAAGAATTATCTAGATGCCTGTTCAAGGGGTTCTTTCACAAGTAAGAAGGTTGAAACTAGATGGGATCTTCTTGAGAAAATTCAAGACAATACTGAAGGTGGGGAGAATGACAAAGGTAAAGAATCAGGTATAAACTATGAATATGATTGCATTAAGTCCTTCATTGAAACTGCTGTTTTTCAAGAGCTTAGTGCTAAATATGGTCTTGATTCTCAAATTATTGTTGATTGTTGTAGAGCCTTTGCTTCTCATATTAATGTTCCTAAAGAAAATTGGGACCTATATCATGAACCTTTTAAAGACACTTGCATGAAAAATGATATTGTTGTTAATGATTGTAATAAACGTGCTCAAACTTCTGAAAATACTATCTCTTATAAGCATGTTAATTTTTGTGGAGTATTTAGACCTTGTAAAAAGAGCCAAATTGAAGAAGAATATTGTATCCATCATAGGAATGAAAAAACTAGAACTTGGAATAGAGCTCTTGATGATCTTGGTGAAAAAGTTTGTGCCCACTATCCTTTTATTTGTGAACTTTGCTATAAAGTTTGTCATTTCAATTTTCAATGCTCAGGGAAAGATAATAGCCTTTCTAATCCAATGAGTACTGCGAGTCTGTATTGTGATGACATGATCACTCCTAATCAGCATGATGAACTTATATTATTTTTGGGGTGTGAAGAGTTATCAAGAAAAACTTCTTTAATAGATATGAGTGCTTTTGATATAAACAACGTCCTGGATGGTTGTCATCTTTATTGTGTTGATAATTGCCATACAAATACTTATATACAAAATATTATACAAGATGGGATTTTACCAAAATATGACAGGACTAATATGTGTTTTGATCTTATCAATGAAAGAGAAGAATCCTTCCAAGTTTCCTCTGTTGTTTCTAACAATAAACCAAGTTATGTGGAGAAGCTTCCTTTCAAGGCTCTCCCTCCTAAAAGGGAAAGAAGAAGAAGAAGATGAAGAGTAAAAGGAGAGAGGAAACAATACCTTTGCCTAAACATGTTGCTCCTATTATAGTTGTTGCTGATGAGTATGAATTCGATGATTTTGAATTAGATGATGTTCCTATGCCTGTTACTTATATTAGTGATCATGATTGGGAAAAGCATAGTACTTTTGATATTGAAAACCTCTTGGGTACTAATTCTGAAAATGATGATGCTAATGATTGCAACACTATTAGTACTATCCATATTCTTTCCAATGATGATATGATAAGATCTAAGCTTGGGGATGAGGTGTTTGAAAATCCTTTTGCTACTAATGATTACATGTTTGATACATCTCCTTCTAGTAAAAATGATGATATGTTTATAGATGAACACACTTTGGAAGAAAAATATTCTATTCCTTATGATGATACTATGCCCCCAGTTTTTGATAATTATTATAAAGAATATTATGGCATGGGTTATAATTACAATCATCCTCATGAAACTTGTCATAATTATGGAGGGATCACCCAAAACCATCCCTTTAATATACAACCTGTTTATCATGTTCAAGTTCTTTATGATGATCCTGCTCCAGTTGTTATTCATGAGAAGAATTTTGTTTATGTGGAAAATGATGACACTTTTATGCATATGGATCATGATAAGAATTTTACATGTGATGGTTATATTGTGGATTTTATCAATGATGCTACTGAAAGTTTTTATGAAAAAGGGAGACATGGCTTCATATATCACAATAACATTGAATCTCCTCTCCTTTTGTTGAAATTTTTGAAGTTGCACCTATTTTGTCTTCCTATGCTAGTCAATTTATGCTTCATGGATTTATTTACTTACAAGATTCCAATGCATAGGAAGTGGGTTAGACTTAAATGAGTTTTATAGTTGCTTCTTGATGCTCCCTTATTGTGCTCTAACTCTCATTTTTATGTGAGCATCATCAAAATTACCATGCCTAGCTAAAAGGCTTTAAAGAAAAGCGCTTATGGGAGACAACCCATCATTTTATTTTCAGTATCTTTTCTTTTATTTGAGTCAAGAAGTTTGTTTACTTCTGTAGCAACTTCTTCGTATCTTTATTTTCTTGCAATGTTGTGCCAAGTAAGGTCTCTAGTAGAAAGTTTTTGCTATATTTGGATTTCTGCACAGGAAACAGATTTCTGTCTGTCACCGCTAAATTCGTCATTTATTCCAGAAGCGACGAAATGCTTTGAGATTTTGTGTGCTGAATCTTCATATATGTATGAAACTTTTTCTAGTTCAGTGATTTTCGATTTGAGCAACTCTAGTGCCTTGAAAAAAATTCGTCTTTACAGACTGTTCAGATTTTGACAGATTCTGCCTTTTATTGTGCATTGCTTCCTTTGCGATGTTTATTTGGATCTTTTTGATTCTTTGAGCATCAGTGGCTGTAGCTAATGTTATAATGCATTAAGGTGTGCTTGTGTCACAGTAGAACTTGTGAATTTTTGGTTTATGCACTAACCCTCTAATGAGAATTACTTTGAGTTTGATGTGGTGAAAGTTTTCAAGTAAGCAAAAGGGACGATATGATGAGATCAAGAAGAGTGAAAAGCCTAAGCTTGGGGATGCCCCGGTGGGTCATCCCCAGCAAATTCAAGAAGACTCAAGCATCTAAGCTTGGGGATGCCCAAGGCATCCCCTTCTTCATCGACAAAACTATCAGGTCATCTCTAGTGATACTATATTTTTATTCCACTACATCTTATGTATTTTGCTTGGAGCGTCTGTTTTTATTTTGAGTGTGTGTTTTAGTTTGCTTAATAAGTTGGATCCTAGCATTCTTGTGTGGGAGAGAGACACGCTCCGCTTTTTCATATGAATACTCTTGTGCTTCGCTTATATTTGTTGAGTATTCTTAGCTATTGTTTGTTTTCTAGTAAGCTCTCGCTTTTAGCATGTTATCTTGTTTAGAGCTGCTAGTTCTTTGTGTTAAGCTCTCTTGTATTTCACTCTTATTTGTTAGAGAGTTGTTTTAGTTGCTTGGTTGATGTGTTAGATTGGAAAATTCTATGCTTGTGATAGTGGTATGAAATAGAGAAAAGCTGCATAGTCTTGTAGACCTTTGTGTAGATAACTTATTCCTCTTCAATTGTTTTGAGGTATTAAAATAACTAATGGTTAAAATATGTTGGTTAATGTTGTTAAGAGCTGATTAGTGAAGATGTGTTAGTAGAGCGTGGAGCCGTACTTTTCTGAACTAAAAACAACTTAAGTCAATAGTGCTTTAGTGTCGTGATTTCCTCTTAGTTGAAAAGAAGTTTCTAATGGTATAGTTACTGCAACGGTCGGGGAAGCCAACGGGGCACTTGTTTCGCCGCCACGATCCCTCTCGGGGTGTCTCTAACCATTTGTAAAACTTTGATACTGTTAGTTGTTTGCAATATACGACATGCTATGTGAGTTTTTGGTTTTTGGCACTTCCACCTCTATATTTTGCTAGCCTCTTCGGTACTTTGCATTGCCCTTTTTCACATTGAGATTGGTGCATACTTCGCAAGTACATCCAACCCCGTGGGAGATCTTCATCTTGTTCTCCTACACATAAGCCAACTATCTTCCTCAAAACAGCCACCATATCTACCTATCACAGCATTTCCATAGTTGTTCCGAGATACATTGCCATGCAACATCCATCATTTACATTACATGACTTTATGTCATTTTTACTTCATTACCATATAGTATTGCTTGACCATTTGAGTTAGTGTGATGCGTGGTTTTCCACATGTGTTACATCTTTTCCACACTACGCTCGGTCTTGCATATCCACCATACACCATGTATTAGTCTTTGAGTTTTGAGTACACCAAAAAAGTGTGATGATCATCTTGTAAAATAGAGTGTTGCCTCTACCTGTGAGCATATTGAAAAGAGTCCAAAGTGGCCAATCAAAAGAGTCCAGAAGAGACCAATGAGAGAAAAATATAAAAGAGCCACAAAGGCCTCAAAAAGCAAAAAAGCAAAAAAGAGAAAAAGAAAAAAAAGAATATAAAATGAGAGAGGGGGCAACACTACTATCCTTTTATTCCACACTTGTGCTAGTAGCACCTACATCATTGTAGTGAGTTTTCATGCTTCATTAGTATAACTATGTGGGGACCAAACGTTATAGAACTTGGCTTGTATATTCCAACGATGAGCCTCCTCAAGTGAGCTCTAGGTCTTCATGAGCAAGCAAGTTGGATGCACCCCCACTAGTTCCATTGGAGAGCTTCCATTCATATAGCTCTATGTGTATCCGTTGCATGGCAATCACTACTCCTCATTCAGTGTCTACTACGGGACTTCCTCTTGTCTTGTGGTTACCTCTTCCACTGTTTGAGCCTTTCTTTTTGGCCTTCCAAACCCCCATTATTATTCTCTTTGCCATACACTACAAGGCAAACGACTTTTTAGTGACAAAATGCTTTTGTCACTTAATACTCCATTTCGTCACTAATTATGTGTGGATGACAAAATTGGGGCGTCATTAGGTTTGTCACTGATTGACCGTCATAGATTCATGGGGGTGACGAGATGAATTCTTTTGTCACTGATTACGTGAATCTGTGACAGTAGGAATTTTTGTCAATGATCATTGTTAATCTGTGACAACCGTATGTATGAAAATTTGTCACTATTAGATTGAATTTGAGTGTACGACTGGTCAACAAATGTTGATGTGGCTTCTTACATGTGGGCCCAGCTGTGATGATGTGGATGCTGGTGAGTGGGTCCAGATGGTGTGATGTCACATGATGTCATGTGGGCTAGCATGGTCCTGACAAGTTGGACCCACATTGTATCTGGTGAGACCCACTTAATCCTAAAAGGTGGGTCCCACAAGTTTCCTTTTTCCATAAATAAAATGTATTGCGTGAAGAAACAATTCAGGTGTATACTTTTGAATCATTAATTAACCAAAAAGTACACAACTTACAATATTGACTCAATTTTGAATCGCTATCAGAATATATGAAATCATGCCAATAGTACACAGCTTAAATTCTTGATTCCAACTAACTATCTAACTACTCCTATATATATTGCTACTAATATTCTGCGTTCAGATATGTTCAGAGCTTATATTCGAATATTGTATGTCCTTGATGATCTTTTGGTCCTGCAGTAAACAAAACTCCTAATTCAGTATCAAAAGAGGCAAAAGTTGGATGGGTATGAATTCTACTATTACATGGACACAACAAAGAATGAGGGAATGGAATGAAAATGATGAATAATCTGGTTCGATGGTAGTACCAAAAGAAATGTGCAGTCAAAAACATGTTTTGTACCTTGTTGGTTAGGTGCGTTCACATCTCTAATTAGTACCAAAAGAAATTCTTCAGTTTAGTGCAATCTAGTTATGCTTGAAACAAATAAATTATTGGATATTATTCCCAGCAAATAAAATTGTTTGCTGCCATCCTGCTGATGTCTGTGCCGGACCCCATGCATTGGCCAAAGGAACGTGCCGATGCGGAAGATGCTCTTCCTTGTCATCATCTTCTCACTTGCTTGGACGACAGTGGCATCTGCTCACTGGCTGGTAACACTCGACCAATTCGAGCCTCGAACCAGCGGCGCTGCTCCTCCCTATGGACAACACCCTCCTGAAACAAACAAATAATGCGTCAAAAGGCACAGAGTTTAGGCTCAGGCATTCACGGATAGACAACAAGAATTGGAGAGGTTGTCATCTGATGCACTTATAATCCCAACAAATGACCTAAAATACCAAAAATGGTATTTGATAAAATTGAATCACATAAGGGAATAAAGAGCATCGGTACACACCTGAAGGATTTGGCGTATCTTGCTCAGGATCNTGCGCGCGATGACGACGACGCCGCAGTTGCCGTTCCCATGTATAAAGGAGTCAACAAAGCAGCACCAAGCAAAGCGGACAACGAGTATTGCCACTTCGGTGATAAGGGAACCGTCTGCAGCTACGCTCCAAGGGCGACGTCACCGTGGGACCGTTCCGCCTCCACAGCGCCAGCCCGCCGCCCGTTGGACGGTGGCCTTTTCCAGCTTTGGTGACGCCGTCCCTGCCCTGGACCGCGTCCATGGCCTTCACCTTTCTGGTGGACTTCACCTTTATGGTGCACCGCGCCTCCTCCTTCGTCGCCATGTGGTAACCCTTCCCGCCCAAATGTTTGGGCGGAAGAGGTCCGAGACGCCTATAAAAGGAGAAGGGGCGCGCCCAAGCAAGGGGTTCGATTCGGAATCTGGGAGCTTAGACCAAACCCTAGATCTGAAGACTAGCAAGTAGCCATTGTTAGCCACCTCGAGCTCGACAAGCTCTCCTTGTACTGTGAACTCTCCAAGCAGTGCAATACACCAAAGCAGGACGTAGGGGTTTTACCTCCACAAGAGGGCCCTGAACCTGGGTAAGACCGAGTGTTCCATCTCTGCAGTGCTGTCCCGCAGCGAGTCCGACGAGCATCGTCGCCGGAGCACGTTGAGGGTTGTTTGATTCCGTGTTCAGCCCCTTACTCGATCCTTCTCGAGACACACCCAGTTCCTGGGACAGTTCTCCGACACTAGGAGCTACAATAGTTTCAATGTTGTACTGACTTGTGCTTCATACATAGCATTGTAGTAGAAAGCACGCGGGTCTCAAAGAAAAGATTGAACATTTTCGTAGATTAGTAAGATGCGCATTTGCCCAAAATTTAAATAGAACAAATAGCTAGAAAACAATAAAAAATTAAATCTATCTTGCATGATTTGTTTATTAGCCGCATGATTTGTTTATTAGCCATACTCTATGCAATCATACACAGGGTAGTGCAGGAAAAATAGGGAGGAACCGAGAAAGGAAGATAGACCTTCCAGAGGGGAAGGCGTGATGTTGTTGATGTCCGCAGCAACAAGTCGTCAACATGGACGATTGGACACCGACACCACAATCAAAAGCTCCCGTGGACAGCACCACCAAAACAACACCACCGGAGGGCATCAGCACGACCGGAACAGCAACCTTACCTGAGAAAAATCGAATCTAATCACGCATTCAACGCAAGTCCGTTCCAAACAGACGTATGCTAGAGAATCGAGATTAGGATGGAGGAGGGGGTGGGGGAGGAAAGGGGCATACTTTTCTGAGACGAGGACGGGCAGTGGATGTCGTCGGAGCACTGCAGGTCATCGAGCAGCGGAGGCCGACGCACCGGAGAGGTAGCCGGTGCAAGTGGGAGGCGAAGGGAGCACCTGGTGGCAGCGCAGCTAGCCGGCAAGAGCTACCAGGCTCAGCAGCAAATACGGCGGCGACGTTGCCATCGCCATCACCATCGGATCCCCTGTTGCTTCTTTGCATCCCGTCGGGCCTTCGCGCAAGGGGGCGCACTGGGGCGGTGGCGGAGGGGATGGGCTGGGCTGAGGTTGCCGGCGGCCCGATCGGATCGGGGAGGTTGGGAGGAGGCGTCGGCAGAGATGAGGAATTAAGGGGTGGGGGAAGCCGCCGGCTTCGCGTCGACATGGTGCAGAGAAGGTGGGAGGGTGGTGGCGCTGCGGTGAGGTCCCGGGAGAGGACTGGGGGACGGAGGGCAGATGTGGCCGGCGACGGCGCGGTTGGAGATGTAGTGATGGGAGGAACCGAGGAAGTCGAGGGAGGCGGGCTGAGAAGCGGAGTAGTGGTCTCGATCTGGATCTGCGAGATGAGAGAGAACGAGCGATGCGGGGAAGAGACAATTAGTGGGAGGAGGCGTGGGACACAAAGAAAATTCCAAGTACCAGGCGGGAAGACACGGCGGGGTGTGTCGGAGCACGAGATTATTTTTGTGATTTAAAAAAAACTATTTTTGTTTCTATACCGTAGTTTTGTTTTCTAGACATTTTCAGTTTTGCCGAAAAAAACATTTTTTTGTATTTTTCTTACGATTAGTACACAAAAAAGGACTTTGTGAGAAAGGATTTCATTTTTTAAGCTTTCTTTGTAAAAAAATAGGGCCATAATGGCCGACATGGATAATTATAAATAGGGATCAAATCTTATAAAAAGTTGTCATATTCTTAGTTTAGAATTTTCCTAGCAACTAATATATGTTAATGAAATCCACGAGGAAGAATGGCATTTTCTAAATTTTCTTCATTTTCTTTGAGTTTTTCAAAAAGGGGTCAAAATATCCAACATGGCTATTCATATATAGGGGTCAAATTTTTTTAAACTATTGATGATTCTGCGATATAATAGATTCTTCTGTAACTCAAAATGATTTTTAGAAAAATTTCAGAGAAAACTAGCGCATACTTGTAGTTCCAGTTTGAATTACTTTCGAAAAATCGACACAAAGTCATTTAAATGGGCGAAATTAGATAGAAAGCGAGAAAATTCATAATACTCAGGTATTATCCATCAAATATGTCCTACTTTGTGTGAAAATTTGATTTGGTGCCATTTTGTACCATAATTGTTGTACTTGCTTCACGAAAAAGACATTTTTGGCACTTAGAAAATGTAAAATGGTTTTTTTATAATATTTTTGAATATAATCACTACTTGTGTATCTCAAAATGATTCATAGAAAGTGGTCAGAGTATTTCATAGAATTGTTGTACTTGGTGATATTTTTTTATAAAGACATGGCTATTCATAGAAAGTGGTCGAGTATTTCAAAAGTAGCGTCGATTCTGTGATATAATCACTACTTGTGTATCTCAAAATGAATTTTGGAAAACATTCAGATCAAATTATCAAATACTTTAAGTTCAAATTTGAATTACTTTCAGAACAATCGGTATATATTCGTTAAAATGGGCAAAATTAGATAGAAAACGAGAAATTCATAATATTTGGATATTGTACATTAAATATGGCCTACTTCATGTGAATATTGGATTAGTGCCATTGTGCACCATATTGTCCGTACTTGCTCCACAAAATGGAAATATTTGGCACTTAGAAATTGAAAATTCTTATAAATAATTTGAAAACTCAATTTGGCACTATTGTTTCCCGTTGTAAAATACACATATGTGCCAAATATGGACATGTTATCATGAATTATGCCATGGATATGACCATGTTCTTGGTAATTTAGCATCAAACTCACGAATATTCGTACAAGATGACCTCAAATGAAAAAGCGATCAAAGTTTGTATGAGTACCTTTGAGACTACATCCACTCGACATGCCATATTGATCACTTTGTATATCTTGCGGATAGAGACGAGCCGAATCTTAGTGACTCGGTCTCGGCCAGAACACATTTTGGATCCGAGTGAAAATAAGCCCTTAAAATGGTTTCGAATAAAAAAGTGTTCAACATGAAGTGTTTTTTGTATTTTTGAGAGGAACAACTTTGCTATTTTTTTCCTATATATCAACAAGATTGTTTACTTCCTCAAAAAAGAGAGTAGAGTTGTCTTTTTTGGCCGAATATGTTGATGATTGAGTTCTTGCCGGACACGGTCATGATTCAATCTTAAAGATTTTTCTTAAAGGTCGGAAGAAGCTTTGCACTAGTACAGTTTCTTTCGAGAATCTCGCACATAGTACTTTTTTTTCTTTGAGATAACGCACATAGTACTTTTGGAAGTCCATGTTTCACACAGCCACCGCCAGGCACTACAGGCCTGAAAGAGCCACACAAGAAATGGGAGTAAAAAGCCAAAATACCCAGCCTGGGCCATGTTTGTATGTCCAGTATAGGGGTAATCAAAAATTGCCATAAAGATCTGGGGGTGCCACGGCCCACCCGGCCCACTCGATGGGTCCGCTCATGCATCAATCTACTTGACTGGTGCGGTTTCTCAACAACAAAAAAACTTGTCTGGTGCGGTGCCCTCAGGAAAAAAACTTGACCGGCGCGGTAATTGCGTGTGATAGCAAGTGCTGCAGTCTGCTCAACAAAATAAAAAAAGCAAGTGCTGCGAACGTACACGTCCGGGCTACGATGTACGAGGTAGCTCGTTCCAAACGTATACAAAAACGTGTTGTTTTCCAAAACATCACAACGCGACCGGCGTTGCGGTGGCTCGCTCTGTGATCTCGCTCTAGTAAAATGTTGTGTTCGAGTCTGAGTTGACCTGCTTTTTAATTTATTTGTGTAATTAAAAACTGCGCATCATTTCCTTTCCATACTAGTGGGTCATAATCATTTCTTTTCCTGACTAGTGGGTCCTACCAGATAGAATCATGATATTAAAGTTACGCAAATTCTTCCATTTTCTTGATTAGTGGGCCCCACATTATATTTAGTGACAATTTAAATGCACCACAGTCTCAATTCGTCACCTATTAAGCTTTCCATCTCGAACGGTTAATTAGTGACGGTTTGCCCGTGACAAAATATGCGTATGTCATTGATTACTGTACATCCGTGACGTCTGATGCAATTTGTCACCGATTAACCCATATCAATGACGGTTTGTAACTCCGTCACGAGCCATTTTGTCATTAAAAGTCATTTCTCTTGTAGTGATTATAGATACGTTTTGGACGTATCACCCTCCCACTCCACTTCTCTTCCCGCTTCAAAACGAACGCCTCCACCTTCCCCTTCTTCTTTTCTCCCCCCTTTTCTTTCTCTCAAGGCAATTCCGCATTTTACTCCACTTACAAATTAACTTGGTTTGATGTTGCTGTATTGTGCACCCTTGGGATTATTTCATAAACTATTTATACTATTGAAAATTTGCAAGAAGTAGGTAAAAGGACAAAACAACCATAAAAATTTGCCAAATGTGGTTGGATATACTAGATTGCAATCCGAAACACAACCTATTAGATGCAAAAAACTCACGCACACCTACATCATTCTTTCTGCCGTATAATGTGCAGCGCGCGACCTAATTTGGGGAAATGAACACTTTTGTTGTTTAACTTCCAAGCTTATACCCCTCAGAAAGAGGCGTGCCTATATTTCTACACAAGTGCTACTATCGTTAGAAACAAAATACCGCGATGAAACATGCTACATGAATACTACATTTTTCCACCATGCATCACTTTATTATAACCAACAAGGCTATGGGCGAGATCGTCATATTGTTGACTACAAATTCTTGTTTTAAACAACAAGTAAGATAGTAAGATGTTAATTGTGTTATACAAAAGTAATAACATTAATTTCGTCTGGGAAAGCACGCTCTTGTGCCACATTTTTTCATTTATTAATGAAAAATATTATAAACAAATTTTTTTGCCAGCGTACAAAAAATGATGCCCTGGTTCGGGTTGTCACATCTTAATTTCAGTTAGGCTTGTTTTTGTGTTACCCTTTGTTTTAGTTTATGAATGATAATTGTTGTGTTCTTTTTTATTACAAGTTTTTAAGCATATACAAATTCTCATAAAGAGTCATCATTTATATAGCATCTCATTTAGTGATAACTAGCTTAGTACAACAAAATAACGGGTTGACAGACCTAGATATCCGTTGTAGAACGAAAGACACTGGGACTGTTTGGTTCGGCAAGTGTGACCGAAAAATTGGACGCTGCAAAGTGTGGCAAAAGTTGGTAAAAAAAAACCACTCTATGACAAATGAGTCATAAAGTGTACCAATTTTGAAGTTTGTCAAGAACCAAACACACATCAAACTATGCAAAGTTTGGCTAGGAATTAATCAAACATGCCAAATCCTTCGTACAAAACGAAACAGATATAGTTACCAGCAAGAAGATAGTTTTGTCTTTTTTGCAGGTAAGATAATTCGATCGTGATAGATAATTGGATTGTTGATCCTGGTCGCTGGCCATTGTTCTGGCTGGTCCCTGGCCTCTAGGCCTCCCTTTACGGGAGAAACAAACAAAAACTGACAGGAAAAATAAAGTCTGTGGAAGACCAAGGCCGGTACACACGTACGACCTACTCTACTCTACTCTACTCCCGTATTTTTACCACCAATCACAAGTTTTTACTACATCGCTCCGCGAAACCGGGGCCAGCTTTCACCGCGGGGGTCTCTGTGAGAAAGGGCCCAAAAGCCTCTAGCATCTTCTCCCTCCCAGAAGCAAAAGATTTCCACTGGCGCAGCAGCAGAATCACTCCTCCAACCAAGTTGATCGCTACAGTGTCTCTGCTTTTCTCCTCAAAACCCGGCTGCGCGCAGCAGCACTGCCACCCCACCAACACTGGCAACACCACAGCCTTGACTGCTGGAAGCGACTCCTCCACCCCCCTTCCTCCTCCTCCCCATCCTCCTCGCGAATGCCGCCTGCTCGCTCCGGTACCCGCGCGTGAGCGGTTTGCTAGGGCGCTGGACGAGGGAGACTCCGCGCGGCGCGCCGCGGCATGGGGGAGATGGATTTGGACGACGTGGTGCTCTCCTGGTCGGTCCCGGAGATCACCGACGACGACCTCTACAGGGACAAGGTGCGCGCGTCACTGATCGTTTGGCTTGGCTTTGGCTGGCGCCGCTAGTTCCAGTTCCGGGTGATGATCTGATCTGTGCGGGCGCGCCGTCGCGAGCTGCCTTGAGCTTGAGCCCCTCCTTATTGTTATTTTTCGAATCTGTGCGCGCGTACGGGCTCCGATGCGTGATCGGTTAAACAAACCGCTCTCAAGTTCCCGACGATGATTTCCGCCCTCCTTCCCCCCTTTCGAATCCGTGCCCGTGCGCACGTTCGGACTACGGGCCAGCAGTGTGTATGCATGCGCGTGCGCGCTAGCTAGCTAGGTTTATCTTCGCGCTTAAATCAGGTCACTTTTTTTAGTTAATCGCGTCTAGTGTACTGATGTTAGGGGACAATTGATGTTAGCTGTTTTTCTGCGTGCAATCCAAGTAGGGCAGTTGGATGCTCCGAATATGTGCTCCGTGCGCTAGGGTTTAGAGGGGTTTCGGTGCACGTGCCCGGGATGATGTTCGATTGGCTTGTGCTGAGTGCCTTGTTTTTGGTTTGACAAGCATTGCAGTGAGGTAGTTACATAATTATTGCTGGTGATACATGGCAGTTAGGAAATTACATGTTGCTGTTGCTGCCTTATATGACTGATTTGGTGCCTTATAGAGATGATATGCATGGTTTTTATTACTGATGGAGGTGCACATTGCTGTTAGAAAAAAAATGACACACTAATTTTCTATGCCCATGACGCACCATCATCTGGGAAGTGTTTTAGTGGGTTGTGGCATCAGTTAACCCGTCTTGTTCCAAAAAAAAAAAATAATTAGATGATACATGCCGTAAGTTATTAATGGCTGTAGGGAGATGCTAGGTGTGAGTCATGTATCCTAGTGAGAGAACACATGTTGTCAGTTGTTTTGAAAAAAAAAAGAGATATAAGCTGTGATGGTGTACAATTTTCTCGGCAGTAATTAGAAATTATATTGCTATGAGCCTATGACAAGTCCTCCTTGTGATTTTCGCAAAAAAAAGTAAACTCCTTGTGATAGCTTAAGCCCTGTACTGGTCCTTGCATGTTCTTGCAGTAGATGATATTGACTAGATAGCATTCCAAAAAAAAAAAACTTCAGATGATATGTGCTATAAGTTGTTAATGGCTGTTGGGTGATGCTAGGTTAGGTGGTAAGTCATGTATCCTAGTGAGAGAGATATATGCTGTAATGGTGTAGAATTTGGTGGCAGAAAGTAGAAATTATATTGCAATGACAAGTTATGTGTATCGTTGAGTACAATAATCTCCTTGTGATAGGAGTAGCTTAAGCCCTGTATTGGTCTTTCCTTGTTCTTGCAGTAGATGACATTGACTAGATAGCTTTTCTGTTAGCATAAATTGCATGCCATTCTTGTGTTCAAAGAACTGTTTTGTGAATCTTTTGCTAGCTATAATAATGTTTCATTTATACCATCTTCTCATTTGTGTGCAGGTTGAGACTATTCCCTGCAACTTCAAGTCACTTGATCACTATCTCAGATCGTATCATGTGCCTCTGATTGAAGAAACAAGGTCAGATCTGTGCTCGTGCCTTGAACTCATCAGGGAAGCACCCTCGTTGAAAATACTTTCCATGGAGGTAGCAGGAAAATCTGGATCATACTTTATGGATGTGGACTTTGGGGACAATGAGGCTGGTTCTTGTACTGAGGCTTATGCTGCGAGGAATGGTGACATATTTATTTTGTCTAGCATGAAACCTGAAGCTGCAAAGGACTTAGACCGCCATGGTGTGACATATTGCTTGGCAATGGTTACTGAGGTTTTTATGGATATGGATGATGAATACCAGAAGAAGGGCTTCAGAGTCAAAGTTGCAAAGGATATTGGTTTGGAAGAAGATTTGAATAAACTCAAACATGCAATATTTCTCAATAATATCACCACAAACATGCGGATATGGAAAGCACTTACCTTCGATACATGCATGAATAACAATTTCACAGTAATCGAGTCGCTCTTAGCCCCAACAAATTTGGTAATTTGATATGAATACTCACGTTTTAGTTTTACTTGCATTACCATTATAAATTTGTACGGTACCTAACTTTTTGAGCTCCTCTATGTTGGCTGTGTTGCAGGGTGAGGATGTTTGTGATATCTGTGTTAAACAGGAAGGAGGCTGTTTGGCTTCTTTCACAGAGCAACTACAGTCGATTAAGCTTAATCGGTCGCAAGTGGATGCTATTGACTCTGTGATCTCAGCTGTACGATGTAGGCATGTGGACCTCATGAAGCTTCTATGGGGTCCACCAGGTACTGGAAAGACAAAGACGGTTGGTGCTTTACTGTGGGTTTTGGCAGGTTTGAAATGCAGAACACTTACGTGTGCTCCCACAAATGTTGCTATTGTTGGCGTGTGCCATCGTTTCCTTGAAAACTTGAAGAATTTCAATGAGCACAGTGATGAGAATAGTCGACCTATTTCTCTTGGAGATATCTTGCTATTTGGAAGCAGGTCTAACATGGACATGACCGATGATCTTCAGGGTGTTTTCTTGGATTTTCGTGTCGATGAACTTGTGAAATGCTTTTCATCGTTGTCTGGATGGAAGCACAGAATAACTTCAATGGTGTCCTTTTTTGAAGACTGTGCTTCACGTTATGATATGCTTCTTGAGGATGATGGCAAAATTGACCCAGTATGCTTTCTGGACTTCATAAAGAAGCAATTTGATGCGACATCAATGGCTCTGAAAAGTTGCATAATGAGTTTGCGGGATCACCTTCCTGGAAGATGTTTTTCTCATGATAGTGTCATAAACATATCTACATTGCTTGATATGCTGGAAAATTTTGGTGCCCTTCTATGCAACGTAGACTTGACCGATGAGGGCTTGAAAAGGGGCCTTGGTTGTTTGTCTACTGAAAACTCTGTTTGTCCACAGACTATATCTTCCATTGAGAAGGAACTGGATGGAGCAAGGTCTACATGCCTTAAATTGCTTAAAGATCTGCTACACTCACTTAATTTACCCACTGGAGTAGACAAAAATTGGGTCGAGAGCTACTGCATACGTAATGCAACACTTCTTTTTTCTACTGTCTCTAGCTCTTACCGGTTACATCACATGGAGATGGAACCCCTCGATGTATTAATTGTTGAGGAGGCTGCTCAAGTGCGGGAGTGTGAATTGGTGATCCCACTACGTCTGCATTGGGTGAAACATGTTGTTTTGGTAGGAGATGACTGTCAGCTGACTGCAATGGTTAAAAGCAAAGTAAGGTTTTTTCTCACTCTTTATACTGTCTTGTTTCATTTCTTAGTCATTGGTGTATTTATCAACAAGACAAACTTCTGGTAGTAAAATGCCACATGTTTTTCTTGAAAAACTGTGAAGACCATATCTTTCTTTTTATGTTCCTTTGTTATCGGTCTGTTTTTTATAATCTTAACTCTTACTTTCCATTGTTTATCTCTAGGTATGCAAAGAAGTTGGATTTGGGACAAGTCTTTATGGGAGATTGGTTATGCTTAAATTTGAAAAACATTTGTTGAATATACAGTATCGCATGAATCCTTGTATCAGCTTATTTCCAAATGCTCAATTTTATGAGAAGAAGATTTTGGATGGTCCCAATGTCCTGTGTCCTAGCTATAGTAAGGATTACACATGCCTCCCTTTTGGTAGCTACACATTTATAAATGTCACTGACGGAAGGGACGACAAAGAAGGCACGGGAAACAGTCGGAGAAACATGGTTGAAGTTGCTGTTGTTTTGCACCTGATCCATACCATCTTTAAATGTATGTATAAGCTGAACTCTATCCTATCTTTAATCTTAATATCTTTTCTACTTATTAATTATTTTATGAAACCACATGGCTAATATAATAACATGGGATCTTTAGAGTCTTACATGGTCTTCATTTCTTTTACTGCATACTGCATAACCTTCATTGGTACAAATATGTTATTTTATGAAGCCACATGGCTAATATAATAACATGGGATATTTATAGGCTTACATGGTCTTCCTTTCTTTTACTGCACACTGCATAACCTTCATTGGTACAAATGTGTTCACTGCACTAATCTATGTTCAAGAGTCCAGTTTTAACGTGTAACTTGTGATATGGTAATTGCATCAATCTGGCTTTATGAAAATTCAGTTTTGCTTCCCTATTTGGCAGACAATGCTACATTAATATATAGAAAAAAGAGAACATAAAGTAGGTGACATGAAAGATATAACATTATGCTCTATTAGAGTCGTCGGTCTCTGAATGGACCCATCTTAGTAACTTCTATAATCTTTAGAGCGGAAAAACATTGATATGTCAATTATTTGGTGATACAGAATCAACTTAAGTTTGCAGGAATAAAATTCTTTCAGTAGCCTTACCCCTCAAGATCAGTAACACTTTAGTTTTTTATGCAGCCTGGAAAAGGATAGGCCAAGGGCTCAGCATCGGCGTGGTCTCTCCATATAATGCTCAAGTTGATGCAATTAAAACTCGACTTGGCAAAAAATACGATACATGTGATGGCTTTCATGTGCGGGTGAAGTCCATTGATGGTTTCCAAGGAGAAGAGGATGATATAATAATACTATCAACTGTTAGATCCAATGACAGAGGAGTTATTGGATTTCTTGCTGATAACCAAAGAACAAATGTTGCTCTTACTAGAGCAAGGTGTGCATCAATTTTTTTGCGATCCCTTGTTAATTTCTGGTTGAAGTATGTAAGATTGGTGATATAAATCATTTGATGGATGCTATAATTCTTTCAGGCACTGTCTTTGGATTGTTGGGAATGCTCATACACTCTATAAAAGTGGAACCGAGTGGACAGACCTTGTTGCCGATGCAGAGAAACGTAAATGTATTTTCAGTGCCACTAATGATGCAACCATCTGTAAGTTGGTTTTGCAAGTAAAGCAAGAGCTTGATGAACTTGATGATCTTCTTAATGCGGACTCAGTGGTTTTCAGCAATACCAGATGGAAGGTAAGTACCATGGTCTTAGCCAATTTGACATTGAACATACCTTCTTGTTTTCCATGCCGCTGCACTTAAATAACCGGAACACAAACCACATGTATGTGCATGTGTCTTATGAGGCTCATGTTTGTTGTCAGGAAGTTAGGGTTCCAATTTGACTTTGAACATACTTTCTAGTTTTCCATGCCACTGCACTTAAATAACTGGAACACAAACGGACAAACCACATGTATGTGCATGTGTCTTATGAGGCTCATGCTTGTTGTCATGGAGTTAATGTTTTCTGAGTATACACTTCGTTCTATAAGGTGATGTGTGCTTACTTTTTGGAAACATGTATTGGTTGGCTTGTCTCTGCTAGGCTATTTTCTCTGTAATTCGATTGTGAGAGGTTTGTAATTAAATTTTCTACTCCGTACCATCATATTTCAATTATTATGGTTCTTTTCTATAGAGTTAGTATACCATATTGTGATCCTCCTAGTTTTTTTTTTGAGAAGATACTATTCTTTTTTTTTCCTTGTATGCGCTTTTTCTCAGGTTCTATTTTTGTATTCGTAAATTCAACAGGTCATTCTTAGCGATGAGTTCAGAAAGTCTTTCACCAAACTAAAATCATCACAGCTCAGGAGGGAAGTACTCCAAAAGCTCATCAGACTTGGAGGTGGTTGGAGGACAACAGTTAAGAACCTTGATATACCTGGTGTATCTCATCTTGCAAAAGTATACGAAGTCAGGGACCTGTATCTTGTTTGGAGTACTGACGTGGAAAAAACCGAAAGAAGGTATTTCCAGATAATAAGAATTTGGGACCTGCTGTCACAGAAAAATCTTGCAAGGACTATTCAACGTCTCGAGAATCTGTTTTCCATGTACACGGATGATTACCTGGATCACTGCAGGAGAGTGCAGACGCAGGGGTATGAGTTGTTTATTGTTAATGAGCTATACTCTGGTTCCTTGGATTTGTTTTTACCTTCCATGCTTAGAGATACACTGTTTGTAAATAGTTCTCATGCCCACAAATGAACTGTCTGTAGACATTCTTCTAATATTTGCCCTCCTTTTGTTGTGGATAACAGGAAATTGGAGGTTCCTGTGATTTGGGATGTTGAGCATGATATTATTCGCTATAGGAAAGATTGCAAAGTTGATGCTCATGAAGAGCGTGATCTTGTGGATACATCATATGCCATGGAGAATTCAAAAGTTAGCGAAAGCTTCCTGCTGATGAAGTTCTACTCTTTATCATCTGGAGTCGCAAAGCATTTGCTGACAGCTACTGATGGGTCTGAAATAGACATCCCTTTTGAACTGACTGATGAAGAGCAAGCGATAATCCAATTTCCTTACACTAGTTTTATGCTTGGGAGGTCGGGCACAGGAAAAACCACTGTATTGACAATGAAATTGATTCAAAAAGAGCAACAGTCATTGATTGCATCTCAAGGTCTAAATTTGGATGGAGCTGATTTATCTGTGCCACTGAAGAATGAAGGAGAAAGTTTTGTGAAACAAGTGTTTATCACTGTAAGCCCAAAGTTATGTTCAGCCATAAAAAATCACATCTGCAAGCTTAAACGGTAAGTCTTTTGAATTGGACCCCTATTTAAAAGTATTACATATCTGTACCATTTTGTAAATGATATTTGTACAGCTTTTAAAGTGGATAGAAATGCGTGCACGAGTTGGTTTGAATACTTCTTCACTGTACTCCGCTCTACTTTATCTGTAACATGAGACTCCTTAGACCCTCCTTCATATCCTTTTTAAGGGTTAATGTTTTTATCTGTCTTAAGTGACATTTCTCTTCAAGATATATTTTTAAAATTATAAAAAAAAGACACTGCATATAGCGACTACCCAAGTGGTTTTGTTTTCAAGGGAAGACAAACCATGAGCACCACTACGCAGGCTAGGCCTTGAATGCGGCTGGGCTAGACATGCACTCACACCACTAGCCAACCGAGCGATGCTTGCTGCTATTTTTGTTTTTAATTATACATTGCAAGCTGGTTCAGTGTTTTTTTTCTTTGAACAAATGTTAACTTCGCTTATTTTATGATCTATACCAAGAAGGATCCTGATATCAATTCCAATTTATTTTGACCCTTCATAGATTTGGCGCTGGTGATGTCTCGGATCAGCCTAGTATTCTTCACATGCATGACATCATGGATGACCTGCAAGAGTTCACAGAAATTCCTGACAATTTTTGTGATCTACCGCGTGAGCACTATCCTCTTACTATAACATATCGAAAGTTCTTGATGATGCTTGATGGAACACGCCGGACATCATTTTTTGAGGCGTTTTATGGTGAAATGAAGTCTAGCATTGAGAGAGGCCATTCAAAATCTCGTGCAGTGCAAACTTTTATTGAATTGAAGGAAGTTACCTATGAGAAATTTGCTACTTTCTACTGGCCTCGTTTTAATGCAGACCTTACGAAGAAATTTGATGCGTCCACTGTCTTCACTGAAATAACTTCTCATATAAAGGGTGCATATCAAGCAAGCAGGCCTTATACTGGCAAACTGGGAAGACAAGATTATGTGATGCTCTCAGATAAAAGATTTTCATCTTTGAACAGCGAAAAGAGAGAGAGAATTTACGATTTATTCCTTGAATATGAGAGTATGAAATGCACTGCCAGGGAATTTGATTTGTCTGATTTTGTCAATAGTCTTCACAGTAGCCTTGTATCTGAGGGCTACAATGGAGATATGGTGGATTTTATCTACATAGATGAGGTACAGGATCTCACCATGACACAAATAGCACTTCTTAAGTATGTCTGCAGGAACATCAAGGAAGGCTTCCTTTTTGCTGGTGACACTGCACAGACTATTGTGAGGGGTATCGATTTCAGATTTGAAGATATCCGTTCACTTTTTTATACTGCATTCCTGGCAGAAACTGAAGCTTTTAATCAAGGACTTAAACTTGGAAAAAAAATCCATCTCTCTGATATGTTCCAACTGTCTCAAAATTTCCGCACACATTGTGGCATCCTCCGTATGGCACATAGTATCATGAACCTTCTGTACTTCTTTTTCCCGTCAAGTGTTGACAAGCTTAATCCAGAGACTGGACTTGTATATGGAGAAGCTCCTGTGCTTCTAGAGTCTGATAATGATGAAAATGCAATCATGACTATTTTTGGAGAAAGCAAAAGTAAACATGGTAACCTGCATGGATTCGGTGCTGAGCAAGTCATATTGGTTCGTGATGATGCTACCAGAAAACAAATTATTGATCTTGTTGGTAAACAAGCTCTTGTGTTGACTATTGTTGAATGTAAAGGCCTCGAGTTTCAGGTACGAGCTTATAAATCTAGTCTCATCTGTGTTCATTCTGCAAATATTTTAATTGTAAAGGCGCTATTTCAAAATGTTGAGTATACTTACTTCAGAGATATTGTGTAGGATGTGCTGTTGTACAACTTCTTTGGTTCGTCGCCATTAAGAAACAAATGGAGAGTTTTGTATGGCTACATGAAAGATAAAGATATTTTAGCACACTCTGAGGAGATCTCTCATCCGGATTTCGACAGAAGCAAGCATTATCTTCTCTGTTCAGAGCTGAAGCAACTCTATGTTGCAATCACGCGCACTAGGCAAAGACTGTGGATATGTGAAAATACAGACGATTATTGTCGACCGATGTTTGACTACTGGAAGAAGCTGTGCCTTGTGGAAGTTAGATTACTTGATTCTTCCCTCATTCAGGCAATGCAGACAGGGAGCAGCAGTGATGACTGGAGACTACGGGGAACCAAGGTTAGTGATCTTTACTTCTTTGGTCTAGAAAGCCAATTTCAACTTATTGTGTTATGCATTATGTTGCCTACTGAGTGAGTCTTTTTGTGTTTTTGATCTCGTGGAATTTCATGGTTTTTATCTCACAATTGTTCTATGCACACAAATTCTTTGTTAGGTCATGGGGCGTACCTACCTACAGTTTTTCTATACTTATCTTTTACCGCTGTTATTCCATGTCACAAGTTATCTTTTTTTTGTAGTTATTTAATGAAGGGCAATTCGAGATGGCTACTATGTGTTTTGAAAAGGCTGGTGATGCACACAGAGAGAAGTGGGCAAGAGCTGCCGGACTTGTATCAACTGCTGACCGTGTCATCTCCTCAAATTTGGAGTTGGGCAAGGCTTCACTGCAAACAGCATCAGAGATCTACGAGTCCATAGGCATGCATGAGAAAGCCGCTGCTTGCTATATCAAATTAGGTGACAGCAAAAGAGCAGGTCTGCCAACTGTCCATAATTCCAAGATGTATTATACTTTGATACTTCCTCATTCCATAACGTTTTACAAATGACTGGTTGTTCTTAACGAGTTGCTATATAAGTAAATGCCATCAAGTATCAAAACATCAGTTCAAAATGATACCCCTTAAATTGTAGACATGCTATTTTTTAGTTTTGATACGGATAGTTTTACCTCACACTCCGGGAAGCTCAATCTGACTAAACTTTTCGTTCCTTGTGTTGCCATAGGTATGGTCTATATGCAAAAGTGTGGTACTTCTAGACTTGAGGATGCTGGTGACTGTTTCGCTATGGCAGAATGCTGGCCAGAGGCAGCTGAAGTAGCAAAGCATAAAGGCGACATCTTACTGGAGGTAGACATGCTGGAGAAGGCAGATTTGTTTGAGGATGCAACGCAGCTTCTCCTCCTCCATATCATTGTAGACTCTTTGTGGTCTTCAAATGGTAGAGGGTGGCCTCCCAAAAGATATACAGAGAAGGAACAGTTGCTTGCAAAAGCCAAGGAGATGGCGAAGAAGGTATCTGAGTGTTTCTACTGCTCTGTTTGCCTGGAAGCTGATGCACTCTCAGATGTGAATAAGTCTCTTCCCAATTTAACTTCCACTTTGCTTGAGGGCAGAAAATGTGCAAACTTGTTGGTTGAACTTTTTGCTTCCCGTTTGATTCTTGATGTTCATCTCCAGTCTCGAGCCTCTGGATACAATTTGGAATTAGGTCCAGAATCTGAAGATGAAAATAGCTGTAGTGATTTGCTGGCTTGTAAACAAATATCACCCCAAACTCTGTTGTATGTCTGGAATTACTGGAAGTTGATCATAATCAGAGCAGTATCTCATCTTCACCACGCTGAAAGTCCAGAATTAAATGATTATGCAGCTATGTATGGAGATCTCTGCGCCAAGTACTTCGGGTTGAGAAAAGATGGCGACACTGACCGATATGTGGTGCTTAACATGAACTCAAGTTGGCTTTCTAATGCTGGCAGAAATTCTTTGCAGCAAGATGGCAACAGATATTTATTGGAAGCCCCTCAGTGTCATGCATGTGCACAGTATTTCTGGATGAATGAGCTGTCTTCTGTTGGTTTGAGTGTACTTAAGAAGTTGAAGTCCATTGTTCAAATTCCTCCAAAGCCGGCATCTTCGTATGCCCTGATGAGAACTACCCTTTTTATAAATGAGGTAGCAAAGTTTTTGGAAGAACAAGAGTTCAGTGTGCCAAAAAGTTCCATGGAGTTGAGAAGCTTTTTTGTTCTCTGTGAACGTCGCTTCTTTGAGTTAATTTCTCTTGTGTGGAGGGATGGAACAACGAGGAGCCTACTGCCTTTACTTGACCCACCAGCTGCATATGGCTTGATTGCTGATTCCCTTGGTGCAAATCTTCGGCCAACAAATAAAAATTTGACTTATGGGCATTTAGGGAGAATAACCATGCTTCTGCTCCATGCATCACGATTGGATGATGCACTGGTTTCAAGACTACTACAGTACCTGGACGATAGTTCTGAGTGGGCTGATTTTTTTCGTTCTTTGAAGAAGTTTATTGACAGTGGTCTTGATAGATCCTCCCTGATCATGAACTATAGGCATGCTCTTGAATTTACCTTCAATGTAAACTGGAAGGATGAACTAGACTACATGTCCCCAATGTGCTATGTGGGTCTTATGGAGTGCCTTGGTTTCTTGGCTTCATCACACTTACTACAGAAGGATTTTATATGCTGCACGAAATCTTTGTTGGTCAATATGCTGGAGTGCCGTAGCAGCAAGGTTTACCTTGACAGCTCCCTGCTTTCTGATTCCAATCCAAATGCTGATCTGGATTGTTTGGCATTGTCATCAGGGCGTTTCATATATCAGACAAGTTTGTCCATCTTGATGAACAAGCAGAGTCTCCAGGAATGGGTACACAAGACATCAACAACGTCTTCTAGTAGTTCATACAAAACAGTCCTCCTCAGACTAGTTGTCACACTTTATCCACTGATCCTTACTCTTTCTCTGGGGAGTTGCTATGAGGTCACAAATAACCTTCGGAGGTGTGAAGTCTTTAAGGATTTACCTTTGGAGTTCTCTCAGAAGATCGTACATGCTTTAAAAATGAGATCTCACACACCGAGCAACTTCATGAAAGTGCTTGCTGATGCACTCGCCGCAATCGGAGATCATATGGTAATTGTCGGTTCACCCAAAGGCCCAGCGAGTGTTCGAAACTTAAATGCTTATATGATTAGCAAGGAAGATATGTATGATGTTCCCAAGGTAATGGCTCTTCTGCGTCCCGATGAACGAAGCTCTGCAAAGCAAGAGACTCCATTGCCAGAAAAACCTGATGGTAACAAGTCCTGCAATGTTACTTCTGAAAATTTTCAGAAGGCTATACAAGGTGAGTTTGAGGATTTTTAAGTCAATAAGCAAGGCCAGGCGAGTTTCATATGTTGTAATGCTCTTGTTTTCTTGCCTTCCTTTCAGCTTGTCCCACAGCTTTGCAGAAAGATGCAAGTGTTGTTGTTGACTTCCTTGCAAATGCCATTCCATCGCTGGAGCGAGAAGGCTTTGATGCACAATGTTTGGTAGATGCAATGAGTCCAGATGGCGAGAACAAGCTGCCGGCGCTCGTCAGTTTTCTGCGTTCTCAAAATTGCTCCTTTGGAGACCCTGCCAGAAGAAATGTTGCCGCAGCGGCTGTCCAGTCGCACACTGACGGAGGGGACAAACTGACTGAATGTTGGGACGATGAAGCTTACAACCACAACGTAGAAGCGTCTGGGGGTGCTGCCTCAACCTCTACAAAGACGGCGGCGCAGAAGCAGAAGAGCAAGAAGAAACCCAAAAAGGCAAAGGGCCGTGGCAGGAAGTGAACTGCCCGTCGTGTAGAAGCTTGTTATATAATCACCCATGACTGTAAAACCAACGGATAGCAAAGCGCTGCTTTTGCTCTGATGTACTGAAGGCTTATGTGGCTGCCTTTTGGGGGTGCACTGACTACGCTGAGCGATTACACTCGCGGTAGCCTTTGGTTGCCGTGCGCTACCACGCTTTAAGGAAGGATCAGACCATGTGTTGGTTCTGAGTTTTAGTGACCGTTGTAATGTATGTTCAAGAACGAATGGAACTGGTTTTGGCTTAACTGGATCAACAATAGAAAACTGAAACTAGGTAGAACCGTAGATGCTCTCCTTCTCTGTTGATGTCAATTTTCAACAACAGATACGGTTGTTTCATTTGAACCATAGTAGTGTGAGGCAGTATTGTTAGTCTTAAAACTTGTGATATTTGCATACGAGGAGGTACCTATCGTGTATACCTTCGTTCATGCTTCACAGCTGCCGTTGGTCTAGTTTGCCGTCGCCACAGTTGTACGGTTGTACCCATCAATGCGATGTTTCAGCTGAATAACGATTACTTTTGAATCTCCGCACCTACTGCAATTTGTTATTCATTATAATCTAGAAAAAAAGGCGATCAGAACCTAGAAAAAAAGAGACGATCATCGAAAACTGACATTGCTTCGTCATGGCTTTCATCAGCTGGCACAAATTTGTCCCTTGAGTGTTCACAGGTTGTCCAATTCTTCTTTAGGAGGAAATTCACCTATTTATTAAGGTTTTGGTCTTTTGGAAGGCTGTCATAATGCAACATTCAGAAATCATATTGCAACAATGTATTTCAGACTTCCTTGCGTCCTGATCAAAATCATATACATACTTGATACTTTGTAGCAGGTTGGAAAACTGGAAGTATGAAACATCAGTGTGCTTTCTCATGATCTGAGGGCAACTCCGCGCAACGATCCATTACTAATAAGCATGTGATATGTTCTTGATGAATAAATATTGCGCATGACCATTTACTAGTAAACCAAAAGGACAAGTCAAGTAACATTCCTAATGAGCCTGTTACAGTAGCGCTCATGCACAATAGCCCAGAAAGAAAGAATGCTAAGTAACATGTTCTGCAATTGACCTCCCAAGAATAGTTATCGTACTGCCAAAGGCTTGAAGCAGTATGCTACATTTGTCGACATACAAAAAAGGGCATTTGGGAGCATCAAATCTCTGGTAAATTCTGTAGTTCTTTGCCCATTCCTTACATTGGTCTCTGACAAGCAGAGAACAGCTGCCAGCTGATGAAAGCCATAACCAGCGAGGAGAAGAGCTCGAAGCCGACCACCTTGGGAGTCTGCCACTCTAATGATCTCCTCAAGTAACTGCAATATTGTTTTAGCATGTTTAGCAGCGTGAACAAGAATGCATGAAAATTATTTGAAGAAAATGGGCTCCGCAAGTGCAGCAAATAAACAATTGAACTGAACAGTGATGAATAAAGAATGATAGTCGAATGAATAGCATGTATACAACAAAATCTTCCGTGCATCTCCACTAGGCAAATGCAAATAAGTATCCTTATTTAAAAGAACCTTCCCTAGTAAACTTCGTAAAGAAGAGATCTTACATCTCAGATAATATTTACTCTAGTTCCAATGGGGATGTTCCATGCATATGCTATTGTGCAGCACAAAACAAGGCTTTACTTTGGATATTCTTTATTACAAAATGTTGGTGTGTGGAGTCAATCAGTGGGCCCCAAGGAGTAAAAGAAAAGGTGGAGTGAAGGAAAAGGCTCCGAGACGATCCTTACTGAATTGTAACTAACAACATTTCCATGGAATGGAGAACGATGCCGATATTAAACTTAATAACATGGGAATACAATTAAACCTTGGAACGAATGCAAGTACGTCTAAATGATTAAACCTTGGCATCTTTTTCTAAGTACTGAGCATAGTGTACAGGGTATTCATCCAATGTCTCTAAATTGACACAAACCATGCTAGGTTTACCAACATCTACTTGCTACTTCATCACTGCCAAGAACTGGTTCAGGGGGAAAATAGGAAACAAGAACATCAATACATGTTGGAGCATGACACTTTTTCTTATGAGGAATACTGCAGCATGATACAGAAGGAATAACCTGGTGATAGATGGCATTGTTGCCAGAAGCAGAGCACATGCATAGATTATTGGAATTAAAGTCTTTGGTTTGTTCTTCCTCAGCCACATCAAGGATCCTAATGCAGCAAGGGAAAGGGTCATCACCTGTCGAAAACAAAAGTAAGTTATCTGGGATCTGGATAAATAACCAAAACAAAGGATCTGACATTATATTTTTAACAGTTTTTGGGTATCATACAAGATTGGCATTTGCTTCAAGTCCTTGAAATATGTACTCCCAAGTAAATTCAAGCCCTCGTGCCCCAATCCAGAGAGGTGCCAGACGGTGCAGAACTGAATCAGCAAAAGCCCAGCCTGGAAACCCCAAAAATGTCCAATAGGTTAATGATAAATTGATAATCATGATAGAGTTAGATTGCAGCTGGAAGGAGGTCAATAGTACCATTTCCTCTCCTGATTTATAAAGAGTAAGAAACTTAAGGAGATCCAATCCAATTTATATAATAAACAGAACTGAAGACACTCGCTTTCCTGAGGAACACTATCAGTAGCAAAAAAAAACATGTCTCAGCGAAAAGACACTTTTCCTGAGGAACAACAACAGTATCCAAAAAACATGTCTCCGTACAGCTAAAAGACTAGCAGCAATTCATACAAATTTCAACATCAGAAATACATTTTGAATATATAAATGCTGAACATGGATGAAGGATTATAGTTTTCAGCTAAAAGCATTGCGTCAGAAAGTGAAAAAGGACAACTATGGACTCACCAAGACCAACAGCTTGGAACTTATGGTTCTGTGAGATGTTTCTGTGGGTCAACTGTGTCAAAGCAAAATAAAGGCCAGCGACATCTATAAACCCAATTAGGATTTTCACCAACTCCTGCAGGTGGAAAATAATTATAGATTAGATTAAGACTGACAAACAGGGTAAATCCAAGCATGTTTTACTGATGTGCATGAAACATACCTGGTAGGGGTCAAAACTATCATTCGCATCAGGTACTTTGAGAAACGTAGCCAAACAAACAAGCTGACATTATGAAATAGCAATGGTTAGCGATCCCAAAAATCTCTTCTATGCAACTGAGTTGATAGAGATTGGTTAGAGAAAAGTACATAATATTGTAATAGTGATGTATGACAAAGGATTAAACAGAAACTATGTGATGTAAACCATTGCATGGTAACAATAAAACGAGCAGGAATAACAAACAGGATAAGCTGAGAATATCAGGACAAATGATTTTTGTACAAGCAGAACTGTATAACTGGAAGATAACCAGTGCAAACCATGCAGAACAGATAATAGGCATTTGACAACCTATGATAACTCATGAGAATTTCACAAACAAGTAAAGGAAAATTATCCTCTGAGAGGCATATAACCCTCAAACCAACAGTTTGCTCAACTAGTACATCGATGTTTGATAAAGTGAAAGTGTAAATGAGTGGTTATTCTAAAGAGTACTGAACATATTAAAGTGTCTAATCAAGTAATAGATGGCAAGCGCACATTATCAAACAACTACTACCTCTGTCCATTAATATAAGACGTTTTAGGAAGCTAAGTGAAAGTGCAAATGAGTGGTTATTCTAAAGAGTACTGAACATATTAAAGTGTCTAATCAAGTAATAGATGGCAAGCGCACATTATCAAACTACTACTACCTCTGTCCATTAATATAAGACGTTTTAGGAAGCTAAACATTAAAAAACGGAGGGAGTAGAAAGTTTCTCAAGCAGACAGCTCAACAAATGGTGGATCATTTCAGCCTATCAATCAAGGTACTTATCAATTTTACCACTTTATTTTACAAAAGCATCCACAGCTAGTTACTGACCTTTACAAGTGCTGCTCCAAGATAAACAACAGCTGCTTTTATGCTAGTGCCAATCGTATCATACTCTGACCTGAAACAAATATTTGCATCAGTGTAGTCCAAGGAGTCCCTTGACATAGAATAAACATTTTCATCTATAAAATTGGAAGTATCATATGCTTTCAACTTTGCTTCGCAGACACATCCAATCTCAACACTCCTTGATGATGTAACCGCCAATCTCAACCCCCAAATATAAATAATGGCCAGCTCCGTGCAATCATCCAAACAAACAACGTCACTTGAATATATACAGCTGACCAGTTTTCCAATTCACTCCACTTATTATCACATGGCGCATTTTGCATCAAACAGTATTACTCAGAGAGATATTAATATGTGATTTCACTAGGGCAATATCCGGTAATAAGTTATCTCGCATGTTTCAAAGGTAAGGCACAAACTACTTAGTGTTTCATCACAAAGCTGGTATAAAGAGAAGGTATAATATAAACGCTGAGTATGTGGTGATTAGGACAGAGTTCCAAAATGTAAGAAACCGGCATTCAAAGAAATGGTTGCACCACAGTAGACTTCAGTTCCATCTTTGCACAACTTCATATATGTATTTGTTGGCCAAGTGGAAATGCACACTGAGTAGCTTAACAAACTAGGATTAGGATTAGGATTTGCACAAGTTGCTCGGTGTAGCTGCACACTAGGATTAGGATTTGCACAAAATTCATATATTGTAAATTTTTGGTTGCAAACACAAAACAGAAGTCAGAACACTGAGTAGCTAACAAACTAATCCTAGCGTGCAGCTCGAAGGCAATTCTTCTACTATATCATGTTCACTCGCAACTTACAAAATGACATGTGCTAGAATTTACTTGCGACTAGAGCAACTAGCTACGACTAAGCTAATGAGATACAACTCGAACAGCATAGTTCACCCAACAGAGCCCCAAATCGGGACTAACAGGCCGCCAGTCCTCTTTCTGATCCACCTCAGCTGAGCAAAATTCAGAGAAGCTACACCGACCAAAAGTCCAAAACCCCATCCCACAAGCCAAAATCGCAGGTAGGCCAAATAGTGCCAGCATTCCTACGCCACCGTGTCCGGATCACGCAACCAAGCAAAGACCGACCGCTTGACGGACACAGATCTAACACGTTTGGGATACGGATCTCGTGGACATAGAGGGGTGGATGCAGAGGGAGTTAGCTTACAGGGGTGTGGCGGAGTAGTAGACGACGTGGGGGCCGAAGGTGAGGACGGCGCAGTTGAGGAAGTGGAACACGTCATCTCTTCCTCCTCCTCGTCGTCTCCGGCGTCTGAGCAACGGTGAGGTGGATTCGCCGATGCCGCAGGTACGCGACGATTTCGAGATGCAGGCTGGTAGTTGGGCTGGAGCTGGATCAGATCGAGCTAAGTAACAATACGGTCGGGCCACGTGGATTGATCCGTGGGCTTCTATCGTTATCGATAGGCTGATGGCCTAAAGAAATACAGCGATGCACCACTATTTTGTAAGAGAACTCCCTAAAAATTCTCTCAAAAAAAAAAAAAATAGAGAACTCCCTAAAAGAAATTATTTTGTTAGAGAAATGCTACTCCCTCCTATCCGAAATTTGTGTCGTGACGTGTGCAGGAATTTGTACTATGTTAGTAGTGTTTTTACGACACTTTTATTGGACCGGAGATAGTATAAAAATGAAAAAACGCTACGTTTCAGCTGGAGGTTATGACGCGCCGTCCTCCACATCTGCAATGCTCCACGCATCCTCTCAACCGTGCGAAATGTCAAGGTGGGCCTCCCACGTCTTGCCTTATCTCCCCTGGTCTTTCTGCTCGAGTCTACACACATCTGACATCTTCTTTTTTCTTCTTTCTTTTCAACTTTCTCTTACGGTGCACAGACCTGGCTTTTCCCACCACACCTTTGCCGTTTGGCTAATGCGGAGTCCGTACCGCTGCCAACATCGGTGATGCGTCCTCTGCTGCAAGACCATCCCCATCTCCATTTCCACCACAAGAGGATCACGCGCTTCGAGCGGGTACCACCGTCGAGAAAAG
Source organism: Puccinellia tenuiflora (assembly GCA_012064385.1). Classification (NCBI taxonomy): domain Eukaryota; kingdom Viridiplantae; phylum Streptophyta; class Magnoliopsida; order Poales; family Poaceae; genus Puccinellia; species Puccinellia tenuiflora. Next base: position 31,968 of record QRDG01000388.1, on the reverse strand, counting down.
GAGCAAGACGACGGTGTGAGACCTGGAAAGCCGTGATGGCGACGATGTGTGAGGTAGCCAACCTAGATACCGATGTTTTTGTGATATGACCTGCTGCGAGCGTGGCTGCTACCACCGGCGACGATTGAATGTTCGCGGGAGCATGAGCGGGAGGTGATGCCACCGGAGAGGCGATTCTGCAAGCAGCATCGGCCGATGCTACCAGAGGCGCGGAGAGGTGCTGTCTCGGCGACACTGGATGCTGCCACCAAGGGCAGTGGTGCTACCAGATGGGGAGACGCCGATGTTGTAAGCGGCGTCGGCCAGTGCTACCAGAGGCGTGGGGAGGTGCTACGGCCAACGGCATCTCATGCTATCAACAAAGGGTGGCAGTGCTACCACATGGAGACCAAGATACGGTGATGCTTCAAGCGGCATCGGTCGTTGCTACCGTAGGTGTGGTGGTGCTACAAAGGAAGAGCGACGGTCCTGCCATCGGTGACCGACGATGCTACTATCGATGGTCGACGGTGCTACCACGCGGAGACGGTGATGATTCAAGCGGCATCGGTCGTTGGTACCATAGGTTGGTTGAGATGTTACAAAGGAAGGACAGTGGTGTTGTCATCGGTGACCACCGATACTACCATCAACAGTCGGCGGTGCTGCCAACCGGAGTCAACATGCTACCTAGTGGTGAATCTCGTTGAATCTTAGCGCGGACGGTGGTGCGGTGGTGTCGCAAGGAGAGCAGGGGTGATGGTTCTACTAGCGCGGACAATGGTGTTGCCAGCGGTAGGAGGGAATGTTGGGGGAGGTTGCTACAGGAGATTGGGGTTGGGTCGGTTGTGTGCTTGTGAGAAAGAAACAAGGAGGAGGATGTATGGGGTCGGTGCCATACATGTGGTTAGCTCTTTTCGACCGCAGGGAAAGGTACACGTGTTGAACCGTGGTTGCGGAGGATGGTAAGCCTCCGACCCTCCTCCAGTAGACGCTCAACAATTCCCAAATGAAGTTGTCTATTCGCAGGGTAAGGGATACGTGTTGAACCGTGGTTGCGGAGGATGGGAGCATCCAACTTATGATTTCTTTGTACTATCGTGTTGTTCGGTACATCTATTTTGTGAGTCAAAAGCGACTTGATAGCCGGAAGCAATCACTATGTTTGTCTAATGTTCCCTTCGATCCGAAGGTTTAGATCTCCAATCTTATGGTTTCCTTTCATAATAAAAATTAAAATGTGAAAAATTGTGTTTCAAACGCAACAAGGGTGAAATTTTGACAAAAAATTTGCAATCCCAAACCAAAAGGTTAGGAAACCTTAATATTGCGTGACACGTGGCTACATGACCTCGTGGTAATTGTCATCCCACAGTTACTTCAAGGATCCGGCGGCCGGCAACTCGCTGCGCCATGAGACAATAATTCACATGTTTACTCTATACAAATGTCCAAATACTCGGTAGGTCGTCTGCTGTCCGAAAACCCTAAATGGAGCCCGAAGAAGTCCTTTTTTTCAAAATAAATAAATCAAAATCGGTATTTTTAAGTTTCGTAAAATAAAAATAAAAATTCTAGGTGTAGATAATGTTGAACTCTAATAGCATCTCAATGTAAAATTCGCATCAGTTTAGGCTACACAAAAAAACAACCTAACTAAATTTCATGTTTTTTCGAAATGTATACTGTTCACGAATCCAGATCTACCTATTTGTGATTTTTACCTAGCCTAAATTAAACGAATTTCAGGTCAAATTTTTGCACACTTGTAGATTATATTATATCCACACCTAGTCAGTTTTCCCGACTTTATTAAAACTTCAAAATGCGGATTTGAATATTTCATAAACCGAGCTCATTGGAGCTCAGGCTTCAAAATGCCTCACTAGTCTGCTGGCTAAATTTAATGGGAGCTGTAGCTGGGTGGGTCTTTTGACATGCTCGTCCAGTCTTTTGAGGTGCTCGGACGAGGGAACCCTTGTCATGTACAAAAACAAACTATGTGTGGTATCGTCCTCTCTTTACTTATTCATGTAGTGCCCTGATGTCAATATATCTATTTGTATATTTTATTATATATTATAAAATCACAATGCAGAAAAAAGTAAGCTACAAAATCTCGTAAAAAAAACAAAACTTTTGACCATAGATTGTGTTATGCCCAGGATGAAATTATGAGGTTATGATCCGAGCCGCCGGGGCAATTTGCCGCGAACGACGGAGGAGAACAGCATGACTAGACCGATGGCGAGCTGCCGGAGCGCCGTGAATCATGGTCTTCTATGGCGAGGGAGAGCAGCATGCACGAGGAGCCACTTTTCAGCGACACGCGGAAAATGAGAGGGGTGGTGGCGTCAAAATTTGTGCAGAGCAAAGAAATCGGATTTGGGAATTAGGGGACCAGTTTGACCTAGTTGCTTTAAATTTTAGTTGGCTATGTGTCGCACGCGAGAGGTGGTGCAGCGATATGGCCACGACCACATGTCGTATTAGATTTTCCTCCAATCCGGTGCCTCCCATGCCGAGATAAGATCATAAACTTCTTCTAATTAGCAAATCCCACATGATTATATATAGACCTTAGACTATGCAATGCACCTATGCCTGATGAAGTCGCGCTCACAGTTTATATAGAGTTGTTGCTTAATATATATGGTGGAAGTTGTCGTACAATTGGCCTCATGCTCATCAAGACTGTAGTACTATTGCAGTTTAAACATTCCATCATTCAACTACCATGTCTTTGAGTTTGTAATACCATCAATGCCAAATTGCCAAGTATCAATGCTCAAATTTCATGACAATGCAGCAGATTCATTTAAGTATACCTCCTGCTATGCAAGCAAACCTCTCTCATACATAAGGCCATCTCCAACGCGTCGAACCAAACGGACCTGTTTTTGGTCCGTTTTTGCTCCGTTTCGGTCGCGAAACGGACAGGAAATTTCTGGTCGCGTCCGGACCGAGGGTAGTGCACCCAACGCGGCCGACCCATTTTTTTTTTCATTAGCAGGCCTGGAAAGGGCCGTTTTCGATTAATAGATAGGGGGATGGGCCACAAATGGCATGTTTACACATAATTATACAAAAAAAGAATAAAAACCACACTAGCTACTGCCCTAGCTACTGGCCTAGCTACTGCCATGGCTACCGGCGGCCTACTCCTCGTCGTCGTCCTCGTTGGAGAGGTCAATGAACGGCGGCGGGGCCCAAAGATGGGCCGGTGGAACTCTCGCTGGGGGAGTAGGTGGCTGGTCTTGCGGCTGCTCCGGCGGCGGCGAAAGCAGCTGGGGCAGCGGGGAAGTCCATACCCACCGCTGCCCGATGAGCCCCTCGGGGAGAGGCGGAACCGGCGGCAGATCGAGGTCCAAGGTCTCGAACCACTGCGGCGGCGGCGAAGGATTGTGGGCCTCCTCGGCAGACAGGAGCAGCACGTCGTGCAGGCCTGGACACCGCCGGCCCTCCTCCTCAGCGTGGGTGCGCAGTGATTCCTCCATCACCTTTTTAAGGATCTCCTCCTCCTCCTCGGTGGGCTCGCCGCGCTGCTCCACCTCCTCTTCCACTTCCTCATTCACCCACATTGGTGGGGGAGGCGGTGGTGGAGCATAGCCGCGTGGTGGCGGCGGCGGCCGCAGGGATAGGAAAAGCCGTCCTGCGCCGCACGTCGTGCTCGTCCTTGAACCAAGTGTCCCAGAAGGGACTGTTGTAATAGCCCCAACTTGGTAATGAAAATACGGAGAATTTTTTCCACTTTTTGCATTCATGTTTGCATCATGGCATCTCCTTAATTTGCTTGTGTTAACAACCACCAAATGGGAAACAATAAAGAGAGGGAAGCTAAACCTTCCCCAAAACCTTCACCACTTGGTTTTTCAAGTTATGATGTAACCCATGTCATGACAGGTGACCTTATGGTTCAACAAACTCACTAAGTTCTCCTCGAATGCATAAGAACCAAAAGGTTGGTCTCCAATGTGTTTCCCTTTTCCCTAGGCTTTACAATGTGGTTCATAGTTTTGTCTATTTGTGAGCCATGCCACCTTGCTCAAAAGTCTAGATAAAAGTATGAAGAGCTGGTTTATCTTGTGTAGAAACTCCCAGAAATTTTGTATATTTTTCTGGAATGGTTTTGCTGCCCAAAACAGAAATGGCATTTCTGTTTGGTTTTGGTCCACCGGAACTACCGGTCCAATGACCGGAAGTACCGGGCCGCCGTCGTCCCTGTGGCGACAGTGGCGCGCACTGTCGCCATGGCCGCCCGCACCTGCTCCCTCCCGCGCGAGCTACCTGCTCCCTAGAGATAAAGTGGGGCCCCACGACCCCCACCTGCTCCCCTCTCACTCCTCATCCTCTTCCCCACGCGCAGGAGCCTAACCCTAACCCTAGATCGAGCCCTGCTGCTCTCCGGCGCCGCCGTGGCCGCCGAGCACGCCGTCGTCGACTCCGGCCACCCTAGCTCAAGCCAAGACCGCCGATAGCTCCGCCTCGTCGCCCTCGTCATCCCAGTCGAAGGAATCGAGCCGGGGAGCTCGGGCTCGCCGCCGGACCCTCTCCTTCCTCTGCTCCGGCCGCCGCGCTTCGAGCTCAATTGCGGCCGCCCTCGACCTTCCCACACCTTGCCGTCGAGTTCACTGCATTGCTGGTGAGATGCTATTCCTCCGGAGCCTCCTCGCTCTCCTCCTCTCCCTCTCTAGCCCCGAGTCGCCGTAGCCTTGCTCACACTCGCCGCCGGTCGCCGTCGTGACCGTCGCTCCGGCGACCAATAGGTGGCGGCGCCGCTACCCCTTGGCTCGCCGCTGTCCCGCGCGTCTAATGCGCCCAGTTACGCATCCTAGGAGCCACCCCGTCGACGTGCGCGTGCTGGACATGCGCGTGGTCACCGCGCGCTTCCCGCCGTCGCCGTGCTCAAAATCCGTTGGCCGGAAGTAGTAGCGGTAGTACCGGTATACCGGAAGTAGAAGCGGTAGTACCGCTAGTTCCAAAAATTCGGTACTGGACCTCTTTGTTAAAAGGCGGAAGTAGAACCGGAAGTAGCGCCGGAAGTACCGCTAAACCGGTACTACCGGACACTTCACCGGAAGTACCGGTTATCCCTTTTTCGGTACTGGACTTTTGCGTTTTTGGAACGGAAGTACCCTAGGAAGTACCGGCAAACCGGAACTACCAGCCCTCATACCGGAAGTTCCGGCAGTCCCTGAGTTAAGTTTGAATGGTTCATAACTTAATAATGTTAAGTCAAAACTCGTGAATGTTATATCAATTTGACCAGCACTTCAAATGCAATCCAACCATGTTACTATCACATCCTGATCACAAATCTTTATTTGATGTTACTCAAAATTCGATCAAATGATTTAAATTCAAATAATCATTTAATTTGCTATTTATTCATCGGTGTTCCGAAAATTATAAATAAGGTACCAAAATGATCGGAATGACAAACCCTAACCATTTCATGTCATGTTCATGCATATTGAGCCACTCCTCTAATAATTTGATAATTTATAAAGAATGGTGGTCACTAAGATAAATATGGGGTTGTATCCAAATAATTGCACTAATTATTTTGGCTCCCCATTTAATCTTGCTTTAATATATATGATGGTAGCTTTGCCTCAACTGGACATGTCATCATGTGATTGAGCATTGCATCTTGTGTTCTTGTGATTTATGTGTTCTTTGTTTTTCCTTTTGGGTATCGATAGATTCCGGAGTCGAGGGTCTCTCTACTTACCCCGACGAACAGTACTACACACGCCCGGGCAGCAAGGCAAGAGATAAACTAACCTTCTTGGCATTCTAGCATCCAATGTTTTATCAACTTATTTTATCCACCATAATATTGCATGCGATTCAAATGTCTCATTTGATCAAATTATAGAGAATCCTATGATTGCATGTTTCTCCCCGAGCCAATCACATGTATCCCTACCTAGGAACCCTAGTGTTGATGTGTTGGCCGGATACAAATATAATTGTTGGTTATATGCTTAGCCATGCTTAGAAATGCTTAGTTGAAAATGCTAGTTATGCCCGTTATTGAAATTCCATAATTATTGATGTCGCTGGAATGATTCGGGCATGGTGGATAATTGTGATGCTTAATTAAAATGCTAAGACGGCTTGGGTGAGTTGCCATCGGGGATGGTATTTTGCCTCACTCTAGCCCCTAGGTGCGAGTTCTTTACCTCTTGAACCAAGAATGAGCGTGCTTCCGGAGGTGGGGGCATATGGAACCCCCTTTGACCGAATAAGTTGTGAGGGGCTTGTCAAGGGTCCTCTAGTTTGCTATTCCATTTGCGCGTGAGTGTGTGGGTGGAAAAGAAACGAGGATGGTGGTGTATAGGATGTGGCCGCGGGGCAGGGCGCTGGGAGCGCTGAACCTGTCCTTCCGCACACTGATGGTCCTTGAGTAAGCCTCATGCAATGTAAAGGTCTAACCGCGCCCACTCGCCGGCCTTCCCCGGAAGAGGGTCAATCAGGTGAGCCGGACGGTACCGATGGGTAAATTAGTACACCCCTGCAGGGTTTAATCTTTTCGAAAAGCCGTGTCCACGGTTATGGACAACTTGGGAATAGACGATAAGACCATAGAGAATCTTAACCTAATTGATATGGCAGCTAAAGGTTGCATAATCAACGTATGACAAAGGTTCATTTCCTCGAGGGTGATTCGAGGGGGTGCCTTGGTGAAGATGAGTGTGGTTGGTTACAAAAGGGTTCGATGAGAACCAATGATGACAATGTTACTCTCTTACCCCTTTTATGAAAAGTATTCTGAGTAGACGACGCCTCGTGTCATTTATATCTTTTATTGAAAACTGGCTTTATGCAAAAGAAATACATAAACAACTTTACAGCCTCCGTCAGTCATTGGGCCTATATCGCCCTACTAAACTTGCGAGTACATCGTACTCAGTCTCTCTTTGCTGCCTCTATGATTTTGTATTTCAGAGGAGGACGACACCGAGCAACTAGGTGGGTTCTTCGTTGACGTCGACTACTAGTCTGGGGTTCCCAGGTGGCAGCTTGGGACCGTGGAACAAGCTGGCTTGGGTGATGTTTATTGTAGGCCTCTTAGGCCATATATTTGCTCCTTGTTGTTAGACAACACTACCCGCTTCCGCTTGATGAATTGTTGGATCCGTGATCCTTTTGATGTGTAATATTTGTATTCTTCTCATTATATGAGTTGCTATATGTTTTGTGTCGTAGAGTCATGCAATGTGCCAGTTTGTTCCACAAGTCTCGATCTCTATGTTATACCTTGATGGTTGTGCCAATTACATAGCCTCTCTGTATAATTCCGGGGTCGGGGCGTTACACCTGTTCGCCGAGAACGCCGGGTCGGCGCGGAGGTTCGGCGGGAGCTGGGCCCGGCGACGCTGGATCTCCTCCGCCCTCGGCCGCTCGTCGGGACGGGCGGCACCGGAATCCTTTCCGGATTCAGATGACATCCGTTGGCGAGATGGACGTCTGGCCAGGGTAGAGGAACGGTGTTTGTCCCATTACCACTGGCAGGTGGTGCCGTTGAGGTACGACCGGTACCTCACGCGCCGTCGGTTTGCCACCGCTGGCGGTGCAAGCTAGAACGGAGCGGCGGGGGGAGCCGGCGTCGAGCGTGCCGGGGCCGAGCGGCGGCGATAGGACCCGGCCTCGGCATCGTTCTTTGTCTTGCGGCCGAAGAAACCCATTGTGGCTGTAGCTGGCTAGGGTTTGTGCTGGCGGCGAGGGAGCATATGGGGACGGAAGTGGAAATGGGAGTGGGGTTCCAGCCGGGGACCGCACGGGTGGATAAAAAGAAGGACTGGGGGGCGGTTCCTGTCACTGCGAAGTGGGGCCGAGCCCAGGTGTGGACGGATGCGAACGGACGCCGTGTCGCTCCGTTTCCTGTCCGCGCCGACGCAAACCCGGCTCAAATTTGGGCCGGATTTGAGTCGAAGCGGACGAAAAAACGGACATCGGTCCGTTTGCGTCGGCGCATTGGGCCCTGGTTTCGACCCATCCGGAGCGAAACGGACCGTATCGGATGAAATGGGTCGGCGCGTTGGAGATGGCCTAAGAGCCCCCTTGCATTGCCCTTGGTCCAAGCACTACACAGCACTGCCCTACTTTTATGGTCTTCCTCTCTAAAAAAGAAAGTTTTATTGTCTTGAGACCTATTCTAGAATAATGTCCCGTGCATGACTGTTAAGCTAAGTAGAGTCAAAGTATGATTTGGTTTTGCCCACTGGGCATGCCTACATGATTTTGGGTGCTCACCGATTCAACGTTCCATCCACGTTTTTTGCCCGCTCGCATGCATGCATGTAAGTCTCCGAAATTCTACAACGCTTAAACAGAGACGACCAGTATAGACCTGGATGGCTGGACCGATGTTTCATTTTCTGTGTGATTTCAGTAGCTATTGGACCTATCCAGAAATGAGCCGGAGACTTTGGGTCTGACCAACACCTACTAAGGGATTGTCATGGATGGTTTCTCCGACATGTCCAAACCGGGACCGTCAGGACCTAATTCTGACCGAGTGCATATGTATGTTCATACACCACCGTTGAGTGGCCGACACCTACCAGCAACGACACACATCATCTCTGACTAATGTGTTCTGACATGCACAAAACCTATCACGGATGGGTTTTAAGGTCCGGCGGTAACATGCTATTATGTACTAGTGGTGTGTTTGTTCTTCTGGTGATGGTCCTTGTGCACACCAGCTAGGCAGTGCTTTGTCATGGCGCCTTTTTACCTTCTATTGGAACCCCTTGATATTTCTATTGTAAGATGACCACTTATGTGTGCTCTCCCGGGAAGGAGGTCAAGAGCATTTCTTGTAACATTTTTAAAGAAATATATTTAGGTGGTGAGTCTTTCCACCTGGTGGCCCTTCAAAAATAGTTTCACAGAAAATATCATACTTCAACATCCTTTTTAACCTAATTAATGCAGGATCGATGTACTTTTCCTGTAATTTTTATTTGTTCAGTCTAGATGCTCATTCTGTTGGTCTAGACTCTTGAGAGACTAGGAAGAACAACGAACAATGAGTAAATTCGACGCATTTTTTCCTAGTGGATCGGATAGGCCGACATGATTTTTCGTTACAAACCAGTTCAAAGTTTGATCTGCATGCCTCCTGGTCCTAATAAGATCCCATCTCCTACGGTCGGCTCAGTTTGGTTGCTTTGCTCCCTTTGGAAAGATCTGCAGGACCAACTTATGCTAGAGACGAGCATGTTTCCGTTAAATTATCGCGGTTGAATTCTAGATTGGATTTAGATAGGAATGCTAGTACGGAGGGGATGTAGGTGTAGAAGGGATAGAGAGGGTTTGGTGGAATCGTTGTTGTATTGCTTGAGCCTCATGGGCATATATATAGGAGTACAATGATCTACTTGGAGTACAAGGCATGGTAGAACAAATCCTACGCTACCCTATATTTCCTAACTAATCACGATACTCAACATCCCCCCGCAGTCACAACGTAGCGACGTAGACGGTGAGACTGGAGAAGAATCCGAAGGCGGAGCCGACGGACATCCCCACCACAGTCGTAGCGGTCGATGCATCACGGAAGGTGTGGCTGGAGTGGAAGCCGACGAGGTTGCCAAGCTGGCGGTAGCCCTTTGTGCCGATGTCGAAGTAGCCGAGAGCGTAGGGTGGGGAGGTCGTAGTCGAGGTAGCCGTGCGAGGAGAGCCGTGGTCGATGTCGAGTCGGAGTAGCCGGTGTCGAGGGAGTCGTCGAGGAGCCGCGGGCGCAAGGAAGCACCAGGTAGTCAGGGCACAGTGGTGCGCCGAGTGAAAGATGACGTGGACGAGGCGTCGCGCCGGTTTTGCCAAGCCCGGGGACACGTCGTGGACGAAAGCACTCGTCGGTGTTGCCAGCACCTGTCATGCGTAGGGGCGGTGAGAGGGTGCGGCGCGGTTCAGCCAGTCATAGCGGCGCGTCGGAAGAAGCGGTGTGACTCGCCGAGCTGCAGCGGCGCGATGATGGTAAGTTAGTCGATGTTGACGAGGCGTCGCACCAGGCTTGCCAGACCCAGGGACACATCGTAGACGAAGGCACATGTCGGCACAGTGGAAACCAGGGTATCACGGGCCGGCCTGCCAGGGCCCACGACACTCTTCAGAAGATTTCGCTAAGGACCAGGCTCTCCAAGCCTGGCGAGCCTCGCGAGGGTTTTTTCCTCGTGAGGGACCTCCCCTCGAGAGGGCATCTTGGATGCTGCCTTCGATTCTGCCAAGGATCAAGCCAAAAGGCTCGGCGAGGCCTCCAGGCTCGCGGGGTTCCTTCCCTGCGAAGCAAGCTCTGTCTCCGCGACAGAGCGCACATGGGCTCTGCGCCCTCCGCAGAGTCACGGGCGCGCCTACGCGCGGTGACGACAGCGCCGCAGTTCCCACTCTCGTGTATAAAGCAGTCAACAATGCTGCACCAAGCAAAGGAGCTACAAGAATTGCCATTTCGGTGATAAGGAGACCATCTACCGCTACGCTCCAAGGGCGACGTCACCGTGGGGCGCCTCCCGAGCCCCAGCAGCGCCAGCCCACCGTCCTGGCTGGACGGTGGCTTTTCCAGCTTTGGTGACGCCGCTCCCTGCCGTGGACCGCGTCCATGGACTCTCCCTTTATCGTGCACCCGTCCTCCTCCTTCGTCGCCATGTGGTAACCCTTCCCGCCAAGATATTTGGGGGAAGAGGTCCAGGACACCTATAAAAGGAGGGGGAGCACGTTCAGGCAAAAGGTTGGTCTTTAGTAGACCGTGCTGCCTCCTCGCTGGGCCGCCCTACGCCCAGCCCAGTAACTGCGCTTCTCATGGCGTAGGAGCTGCTGCAGTACCGTCCCACGCCGGAGGCTCAAGAAGCCTGGCTCAACCGCCTCTCCAAGCTCGTCGGCGCCGCTCGCGTCGCCGCTCCTGCACCGTCTCGTTCGCTGGTTCCCTCTGCGCGCGTGGGGGACGTGGCGCACGGCGCGCCTCCTGCACCTCCTCGTCATCCCGCGCCCGCTCCAGCTCCACCAGTTCCACCGCAACCTGCTCCAGCAGGGGCTCCTCCTCGCGACAACCGCGCTGCATCGCACGCATCGTCGCCGCATGACTGCCAAATCGTGCAGCGAGCCCCGGAGGATGCACGCGTGAACATCGAGCGCCAGCAGGATCGCCACAACCGCGCCGTCCAGGACGTCGCCACCGCGGGGCGCCACCTCCGCGCCACCCTCGCCAACGGCGTGGTCACCTACGGCACGACGGCCACGTTCACTCGCAGCCTCCGTCCTGTCATCTAGCCGGTCAAGTTCAAGCCGGATCTTCCTCCGCGCTACGACGGTAAGAACAACCCCCTAGAGTTCCTGCAGCTCTACACTTTGGCCATCCAGGCCGTGGGGGGCGACGACAAAGTCATGGCGAACTGGTTCCCCATGGTCCTCAAGGACTCCGCGTCCTCGTGGCTCACGAACCTCCCCGCTGAGCCCATCAACACCTGGGAGGAGCTCTACCGGTGCTTCGTCGCGAACTTCAAGGGCACGTACGAGCGCGGCCTCACGTACAACGACCTCCGTGGCGTACGCCAGAAGCCTGGCGAGACCCTCCGCAAGTACATCCAGCGCTTCAGCCAGGTGCGCAACAAGATCCCCAACGCCACTGACGCGCAAGTCATTTCGGCCTTCCAGGCTGGAGTCACGGACGTGCGGATGCTCGAGAAGCTCGGCATCCACGACAACATCACCACCGTCGTCAAGCTCTTCGACTTGGCGGACAAGTGCGCCAAGGCTGAGGAGGGCCGCTTGTTCGTCAAGAACGAGCCAGGGGACCCTGCCGAGGGATCCAAGAAGAAGAAGAAATCCACCGAGAAGCGCAAGATCACTGCGGTCCTCGCAGCTGAACCTGACGCCAAGCAGCCTCGCGCTGCCGCTCCAGCCGCGGACCCCGAGAAGAAAGATGATCGCCCCTTCTGCATCTACCACAACAGGCATTCCCATGCCACCGAGGACTGCTACGACCTCAAGAGGCTTCGCGAGGCTCGCGAGGCTCGCGAGCGGCAGCAAGGTCGCGGCGGCCGCGGCGGCCGCGGGGGGCGACGCTGGAACAACAACAACTACGACGACAACTACCAGCAGAACCCTCAAGCCAACACCGTCCAGCCCGCGAATGACAACCTCCCTGCCGAGACACCTGAGGGCTACCAGGTGCCTCACGGGGCCGCTTGCATCCTCGGTGGGGCTCAGGCCCCCAGCTCCAACCGCCACTTCAAGCAACTCGCCCGCAAGATCGCGGCAGCGCTTCCCGGGGTTGAGGCCTCCAGGCCCCTCAAGTGGTCCCAGTACCCCATCACCTTCGACTCCAGCGACCACCCCCAAGTCCACTTCGACTGTTGGCACCATCCCGCTGGTCTACACTCCCACCATCAACAACATCGCAGTCTCTAAGATGCTCATCGATGGGGGTGCAGGCCTCAACGTCATCTCTGTCGAGACCTTCGAGAAGCTGCAGGTGCCTTACGAGCAGCTCATGCCCACCAGGCCCCTCTCGAGGGTGACAAAGGGTCTCACGACCCCTTTGGGGCAAGTGAGGCTCGCGGTCACCTTCGGCACACAAGCCAACTACCGCACCGAGCTGATCGACTTCGACGTCGCGCACATCGGCCTGCCCTACAACGCCATCCTCGGCTACCCCGCCCTCGCAAAGTTCATGGCGGTGACCCACCACGCCTACAACCTCGTCAAGCTTCCTGGCTCGGGTGGCACCATCGTCATCTGCGGCATGGTCTCAGACGCTCTGTACGCTGTGCAAGCGGCCTACAAGGCTGCCGCGGTGGTGTCCCCCGCTGACGAGGATGAGGAACCCCTCCTGAGGCCCCCCCCGCGAAGAAGAACCAGCTGTTCTCTCAGGAGAAGGCCGCGACGAAGCAGGTGCCTCTTGAGGCAAACGGCTCGGGGGCTAGCGTCACCATCGGCGCCAACTTGCCTCCCAAATAGGAAAGCGCGTTCGTCGCCTTCCTCAGGGCAATCTCTGACATGTTCGCATGGACACCGTCAGATATGTCCGGAGTACCGAGGGAGGTGATCGAGCACCACCTAGCCGTGTGTCCAAACGCACGCCCCGTGAAGCAAAAGGCGCGGCGCCAGGCGCCAGAGAAGCAAGACTTCATCGTTCAAGAAGTAGAGAAGTTGAAGAAAGCTAGCATCATCAAAGAAGTTGTCCATCCCACTTGGCTCTCCAATGGTGTGGTCGTCCCCAAGCACACCGGAGGAAGCCGCCTCTGCATCGACTTCACCGACCTCAACAAAGCTTGCCCCAAGGACCCTTATCCCCTCCCGAGGATCGACCAGATCGTGGACTCCACCGCCGGCTGCGAACTCCTCTGTTTTCTGGATGCCTTCTCAGGCTATCACCAGATCAAGATGGCGAAGGAGGACGAGGAGAAGACAGCATTTCTCACCCCTTGTGGTGTGTTTTGCTACGTCTGCATGCCTTTCGGCCTGAAAAATGCCGGTGCCACTTTCCAGCGCCTCATGAGGATCGCCTTGGGGGCTCAAATGGGAAGGAATGCAGAGGCCTACGTCGACGACATCGTGGTCAAGACCCGCGAGAAGGACACGCTCATCAAGGACCTCGAGGAGACCTTTGCCAACCTGCGCAAGGTAAACATCAAGCTGAACCCGCCAAGTGCGTCTTCGGGGTCCCTTCAGGCAAACTCCTCGGGTTCCTGGTGTCTCATCGTGGCATCGAAGCAAACCCCGACAAGATCAGGGCCATAGAAGAGATGCAGCCTCCTCGTCGCCTCAAGGACATGCAGCGCTTAGCGGGATGTATGGCCAGCCTTGGCCGTTTCATCTCCAAGTTCGGCGAGAGGGCGCTGCCGTTTTTAAGATCATGAAGAGGTCCGGTCCTTTCAAGTGGACCCCTGAAGCGGCAAAGGCCTTCGAGGACCTGAAGAAGTACCTGGCGAGCCCACCCATCATGGTTGCCCCACGCCCTCGCGAGCCTCTGAAGCTGTATCTTGCAGCCACTCCTCAGACGGCAAGCGCGGTCTTGGTGGCTGAAAGGGAAGAGCCAGTCCTCGCCAAGCAGAGCTCCGCCTCGCCAAGCCCAGAACTCCACGACAAGGAAGCAGCCTCGTCAAGCCTCCAGCCTCATGCCGAGCCTCTACAAGTGGGGCCTCAAGAGAACCTCGACAAGGACTCCACCGAGCCTCGAGAGGAGCCAACCGCTGCCACATCAACAACCACCCTCGTCGAGCATCCCGTGTACTTCGTCAGCACAGTGCTGCGGGACGCTCGCGAGCGCTACCCCATGCAGCAGAAGCTCCTTTTCTCGCTCCTCAGCGCCTCCAGGAAGCTGCGCCACTACTTCCAGGGTCACCCCATCAAGGTGGTCACCTCGTACCCCCTGGAGCAAGTCCTACGCAACCCAAACGCAACAGATCGCGTCGCAAGCTGGGGCATCGAGCTGCAACCCTTCGAGCTGGAGTTTGACACCACAAGGGTCATCAAGGGCAGGGCGCTGGCTGATTTCATGGCTGAATGGACGGACACGCGTGAAGAAGAGCCTCAAGAGGAGGAAGCTACAGCCTCAGGAGGGACGGAGCCCAGCTACTGGACCATGCACTTCGACGGCGCCTTCGCGGCCCGGAGTGCAGGGGCTGGTGCTGTCCTGACCTCACCAACAGGCGACAAGCTCTACTACGCCGTCCAGTTGTGCTTCAAAGACAGCGACAAGGTCTCCAACAACATTGCTGAATACGAAGGCCTCCTCGCTGGGCTCAGAGCTGCCATTGCCCTCGGCATCAAGCGCATCCTCATCAAGGGCGACTCTCAGCTCCTCGTCAACTTCTCCAACAAGAGCTACACGCCTAAGGACACCTACATGGTAGCCTACCTTGAAGAGGTACGCAAACTCGAGAAGCACTTCAGGGGCATGGAGCTCAAGCATATCCCGCGAGGGGAAAACCAAGAAGCAGATGAACTCGCCAGGCGAGCGGCAAGAAGGGAAGCCCAGAAGCCTGGAGTGTTCGAGGAGAGACTCGCCAGGTCCTCGGTCAAGCAACCAGCGGTCAACATGAGCATCAATGAGGAGCTCCCACCAGCCCCATCAAGTGGAGCACCAAACTGCGGGCTGCCCTCAGGCGATCGCCTGCTGATGACCCTGGTACGCCAAGACACTGGTTGGATCGACGAGATCAAGAGCTACTTGCAAGATCGAGTCCTTCCCGAAGAAGATGCAGAGGCCGAGAGGGTTGCTCGCCAGGCCAAGTCCTACTGCCTCCACGACGGAGACCTGTACCGTAAGCGCCCCAATGGGGTTGCGTTGCGGTGCGTCCCTGCCGAGGAAGGCCGCCAGCTCATCAACGACATCCACAGCGGAGAGTGCGGCCACCATTCATCCTCACGCACCCTCGCAGGCAAGGTCTTCCGGAGTGGCTTCTACTGGCCTTCAGTGCTTCAAGATGCAGCCGCAATCGTCCAGTCCTGCGACGCCTGCCAATTCCACGCCAAGCAAATTCACCAGCCCGCGCAAGGACTCCAAACTATCCCGCTCTCCTGGCCGTTCGCGGTCTGGGGGCTGGACCTCCTGGGACCTTTCCCGCGAGCGCTCGGGGGCTACCGCTACCTCTACGTCGCCATCGACAAGTTCACCAAGTGGCCTGAGGTGGAACCCGTGCGCACCATCCCGGCGAAATCAGCGGTAAAATTCATCAGGAGCTTGGTCTGCCGCTTTGGCGTGCCCAACCGCATCATCACCGACAACGGCTCGCAATTCATCAGCGGCGCCTTCAAGTCCTACTGCGGCAGCCTCGGCGCCCAAATCTGCTACGCCTCGGTGGCTCACCCACGAAGCAACGGGCAGGCTGAGCGAGCCAACGCCGAGGTGCTCAAGGGCCTCAAGACGAGAAGCTTCAACCGCCTCAAGGCCAGCGGCAAGCACTGGATCGATGAGCTCCCCTCGGTGCTCTGGTCCATCCGCACCACGCCAACGAAGCCCACTGGCGAGACGCCGTTCTCCCTCGTCTATGGCGCTGAAGCTGTTCTCCCCAGCGAGATCACCCACGGCTCTCCACGAGTCTTGGCCTTCAAGGAGGCTGAGCTGGACGAACTCCGCAACGACGACCTGCTGCTGCTCGAGGGGCTCCGCCGCAATGCGGCCCTGAGAGCGGCAAGGTACCAGCAAGACCTCCGTCGCTACCACAGCCGCCACATCCGCCCGCGCACTCTCGAAGCAGGAGACCTTGTCCTAAGGAGAATCCTCTCCAGGGCAGGCCTCCACAATCTCTCGCCAATGTGGGAAGGACCCTATAGGGTCGTGCACATCGCTAGGCCTGGCTCCGCGCGGCTCGAGATGGAGGACGGCATTCCTGTCGCCAACCCCTGGAACATCCAGCACCTGCGCAAGTTCTACCCCTGATCGTCCTCGACGAGCAACTTTTTGCGTCAAGGGAGAGCTTCGCGCCATCATCCTCCACGAGGAAAATATTCGAGCTCCCCTCTCTACTATACGTTTCCACGGGCCGTTCGAGAAGACTCTCAAGCCACCACGCCTCGGCAAGGTGACTTCTTCAAGCACCATGCCTTGGCGAGGTGGATCCCCATGCCCAGACATGGCGGACCACAGGCTCTACGAAGCCACCCCCGCATAGGGGCCCCCTCTGAGCTCTCTCTACATGCGTCGCCTCGGGCCGCGAGAGTCTCAGCCACCCCGTGTGGAACCCCAAGCCCAGACATGGCGGATTTTGTACTTCTGGCCACGCCAGTGTAATGAACCCTTGTTTCAGGTCACTTTGAACCTTTGCGCTTCGCGCCAGCATATGTTGTTGCTTCGGTAAGCAGTTATATTATTGCATTTCATCCTTGCTCGTATGATCCCTCCTGTGCATCTCGCGAGCGGGGGCTGAGCATGGTGCCTGTGCCTCGGGAGCATCCCAGCAGCGCCTCAAACCCAAGGGATCCGAGCTCTGAACTCACGGGTCAGCTCTCATGTACGTCAACTCCCAAGGAGCTCTGAACTCATGGGCCAGCTCCCGTGCACGTCAACTCACCAAGGACCTTGGTGCCTGTTCTCCTCGCGAGACACACATGAAGGAACCTACGAGCACGCATGAGTTATCTAGCTATGTATTGCTTGTGGGTATGCCTATCTGTCCAAGCGCAGGAAAGCAGGTTCAAAACAAGCCTCAGGCAACCTCGGGAGGAAAAACGCCTCATCAGGGAACCAACACCCTCTCCAAGGCAAAAACGCCTCGCGAAGCTAAGTCCAAACACTTGGTTAAATTTCCTTTCGCTGGTTTTTGTCCCTCGAGCCTCTTTTCTCTCTCCTATGCCTCATGGGCTGCTTGCGCGTTAAAGGGGAGCCCCGAGCATCGCGCCTCGGGAGCTCTTACTTCTCGAGGCCTCGCGCACCCCCCGGCCTTGTGGAGCCCTGACTCTCACATACCGAAGCGGCGGTGGTGTAGCGCTAAGAGAGGGTCCTAAGACGTAGAGCGAAAAAGACATGAAGGGAAAGATAAAAGCCTCCCGAGGGACATTCACAAGCGCATTCAAGTAAAACTTAAACAAGTCTTTACAAGGCTTTACAAGCAAAATACTAAGATAATGTGTGCCCCATGCACATCCAGCCGCAGGAAAGAGCTCAGGCCTCCGGGCCTCCTGAGGTGCCCCCGTCGTCCGCAGCGGCACTTTCCTCCTCTTCCGCGGCGTCCTCCTCGCCATCGTCCTCGTCCTCCTCTACCTCGACCTGGTCGAACTTCTTGGCATACGCCTCTGCGGCCTTCCGCATCCTGTCGCTCACCGCGATGCGGCAGCTGAGGTCGACGGGCGCCGTCACGGCCTCGAGGTCGAGGGAAGGCTGAAGCCTCGCGAGGTTGGCGAAGATGCGGCAAGTGGCGAGGACGAGGAGATCGCGGCTCTCCTCCACGACGCGTTCGTCGAGGCTCTTCGCGGTCTCTTCAAGCTTCGTGAGGAATCGCTCGAAGAAGAACGCGTACCCGGCCTCGTCGTCGTTCCCCTCTGCGGTGAAGGAGGGGACCTCGGTCCCCAGGCGGACCCCAACAGCACGCGCGCGGGACACCAGGTCTTGGAGCATGCGCTGGCGCTGGCGCGACATGGTTCGCGCGATCTGCGCGTTGCGCTGTGCCTCCTCTGCAGCGTCAGCAACCGGCCCCACCTGCTGGTGGAGCTCGCTCAGGTCCTTCTCCAGGGCGGCGGCCTTCTCTTCCGCGCGAGCCTGAGCGTCCCTGGCGCTCTGAAGGCGGGAGGCCATCTGCTTCTCCCCCTTCTCGAGCCCCTTGATGCGGTTCTGGAGCTCATTGCGCTTCGTCGTGAAGCGCTCCTCCTGCTTCTTGGCCTTCTCGTCAAAACTCTTGGCGAGATCTTGGCGGATGAGCTTGACCCTGTCGTTGGCCTCCTCCTGCATTTTCTTCTGCTTCGCCGCGAGGCTGGCGTTGGCCTTCTCGAGGCACTCCGCGTAGGTGGCCTCATCCTGGGCCACCTGACTCTCGTGAGCCCGCAGCGCCTCCTCGGAAGTGGCCTGCTCCCTCTCGAGCTGCTGGACCTGCTCCTCGTGCCGACACAGTTCCTCCTCGCAGGGGGAGAGCTCTCCCTCGCGTCGTGCCAGCTCCGCTTCACGCTGTGTCAGCTGCTCCCCGCGAGCGTCCAGCCTCTCGCGGAGCTCCTTCAAGCTGTCCTCGACGACTTTGGAGTCCATGATGAATTTTTGCTCTGCGGCCCAGATCTCCTGTTGCTTGGAGGCGGTTTCCGCCTCGAGCGCCTCCCGCGCGGCGTCTAGTTGCTCCATGGTCTCCGCCGCCTCCCGCTTCACGCTGTCGCGGGTCTCCTTGGCGAAGCGCATCGCCTCTTCGCGCGCCGCCCGGGCCGCCGCATCCTGCCGGCGGCAGCTCTCCACCCTCTCGCGGAGGAGGGCCCAGGCTTCGTCAAGCTCCGCCCGCTCCTCCGCCCTGGCGAGTTCTTCTTCGACGTACTGCGTCTCCAGCTTGTCGAGCGTCTGCCGCGCTTGACTGAAGACGGAGCTGCGGCGAGCTGTGTGACGGCGCGGCTCCCGCAGCGCCAAGGTCCCCGCATCGCCGCGGGGTGCAGAGGCCTCGACGCTTGGCGAGGTACCCGAGGCACCTTGCCTCGGGCTCACGGCCGCTCCTGGTGCGACCTGGGGGCTCATGTGGCAGCCTCCTTCGCCGCCCGCGTTAGGAGCCCTCTGGGGACTGGGCGTCCTCTCGTCCCCTGGCTCCGGCGTCCGTGGGCTCCGGAGGCGTTTCCTCCTCCTGCCCTCCGGGGGCAGATTCAGCCCCTCCTGTGGTAGCCGCGCCTGCCGCGGCCTCGGGCTCGTCAGCCCCTCTTGTGGAGGCCTCTCCCTCCGGAGGTGGCTCCACGGTGGCCTCTTGGGCCTCCGCCTCGTCTGGCCTCTCCGAGGCTCGCGCGGCCTCGGTCGCTGCCTCGTCCTCCGCTGCCTCCTGCTGTATGGGAGGAGTGGCGGCCCGTGCTGGCGACGACGCCACCTCTTCAACCTCCCCCTCCGCGCGGTGTTCATCTGCGGGAGGAGTAACCACACGCTACGGCTCGTCAACCGCAGGCGTCGCCACGGTGGCGCCGACAGTCTCTCCAAGCTTGCGGAGCCGTCGCCTCTTCGGCGCCGCAAGGTTGCTAAAAAGAAAGACAAACAGAAGATCCTTCAGGAGGGTATTCGAAAGCAAAATCCTAAAGGAAAGAAGAAGGACCAGGGCTTACTCGTCAGCCATCTTCCACACCCTCTTCTTCGCCTTCGGCGGCTGGGGGCTGCTTGCTCTGGCTCCTTCTCGAGGCGCTCCTGCCTCCTCGCGAGGAGCGCCCCTCGCGGCCACGGCGTCCCTGTCGTGGGCGGACTTGGAGCGGGGCTCGCGGCGCCCTCCCTTGCCGCTGCTCTCCTCCTCCTCCGCGGTGCGTCGGGAGGGAGCTCCGCGAGAGGGATCCTCGTCGCTGCTGGAGGAAATCACCTGGAGGTCCCCTTCAGGCGGTACGCTCCTTGAGGAGCTAGCGAGGCCTCCCGAGGGGTCAGCGCTTCCCGAGGCCTCGCCCTCGCCAGAGTCCTCCGCCTCGTCCGGTTCCGACGACTCGTCCATCTGCTCCAGCTCCGCCGCCCACGGGTTGCTGCGGGGCCCGCGGTGTCCCTCGGGCACGATGCCCCACTCATCGAATATGGGCAGGCTCCTGCGGTGCTCGAGCACCTTCTCCTCCCCAAAGGTGAAGAGCGGCCGGGCCTCATCGGCGGTTGGGGCTGGGATGGCCGCCGTAGCGAAGAGGGTCCCCATGACCTTGTCCAATACCTCCGGAGTGAAGTTGTCCGTGCACAGGCGCATCCCATCCTCCGGGCCTGTGTACGTCCACATCGGCTCTGAATGCCACTGGAGGGGGGCGATGCGGCGCCTCGTGAAGTCCTTCGCCACCATCTGGCCGGTGAGCCCGGCGTCGCGGAGCCCCCGCAGGCACTCGTACACCGCGTCAAGCTCGGGCCCTCGAAGCCCTCGCTCGCCCAGCGCGCCCACTTCTTTGGGGCGCCACGGGTATATCCAGGAGATGGTTCGTCACCTTGGTGTCGACGAAGAACCACCGCTGGCGGAAGTCCTCCACCTTCTTCGTCACCTTGGTGATGGCATTCTCGCCGCTCCACGCGATGGGGATGTAGTTCTTGCTCCTGGCGTCGGCGATGCGGAAGGAGACGCATCCGGTCCGCTCGTTCTGCGCGGAGGACCGGAGTGCGTAGAAGCTGCGGAAGAGCTCCACAGAAGGACGGACACCGACGTAGGCCTCGCAGAGGTAGGCGAAGATGGAGAGGATGAGGATGGAATTGGGATGAAGATGGAGGAGTTGGATCTGGTATGTCTCCAAAACCCCATGAGGAAGTCGGAGAAAGGAGGAACGAGACCGGCGGAGAGAGTGTGAAGGAAGATGGGGTAGTACCCCTCGCGAAGCTTGCTGCTACCGGCCGGCTTCATGCTTGTGGCGCCGTGCTCGTTGGTCTTCGCGGCCGCCAGGTGGCGCACCTTGTCGATCCCCGCCGAGTTGATGCGGGACCTCAGCAGCGCCGCCTTGGGTTCAGCACTCCGCGACGCCGCCGCGGACTTGCCAGCCTGCATCGGAGCCTTGTCCTTCTTGGGAGCGGCCGCTCTCTTGGGCGCCATGGTCGCAGGAGAGAAGAAACTCTTGGAGGTGGTGCGCTCTGGGAAGAAGGAGGCGTTTGGGGGAAGTGTGCGGCGGAGTAATGGGCGAAGTGATGGGCGCCATCATCGTACGTAGGCTTTATTGACCAGTTACCAAGGGCGTGGCGGGCCCCACTGGGTCGCCCGTTGGAGCCGAGGAGATCATGGCTTCGGGCGCAACCGCTGCGCCCCATGTGTCACGGCCCAGGCAGGCATCGTTGGGCCCCCGACGCTTCGGTTGCATCCGCGGACTTTGGCGTGCCCATCGTGGGCCCGGGGGCTACTGTCGGCAAAGTGGAAACCAGGGTACCACGGGCCGGCCTGCCAGGGCCCACGACACTCTTCAGAAGATTTCGCTAAGGACCAGGCTCTCCAAGCCTGGCGAGCCTCGCGAGGGAGCTCCCCTCGAGAGGGCATCTTGGATGCTGCCTTCGATTCTGCCAAGGATCAAGCCAAAAGGCTCGGCGAGGCCTCCAGCCTCGCGGGGTTCCTTCCCCGCGAAGCAAGCTCTGTCTCCGCGATAGAGCGCACATGGGCTCTGCGCCCTCCGCAGAGTCACGGGCGCGCCTACGTGCGGTGACGACAGCTCCGCAGTTGCCACTCTCGTGTATAAAGCAATCAACAATGCTGCACCAAGCAAAGGAGCTACAAGAATTGCCATTTCGGTGATAAGGAGACCATCTGCCGCTACGCTCCAAGGGCGACGTCACCGTGGGGCGCCTCCCGAGCCCCAGCAGCGCCAACCCACCGTCCTGGCTGGACGGTGGCTTTTCCAGCTTTGGTGACGCCGCTCCCTGCCGTGGACCGCGTCCATGGACTCTCCCTTTATCATGCACCCTTCCTCCTCCTTCGTCGCCATGTGGTAACCCTTCCCGCCAAGATATTTGGGGGAAGAGGTCTAGGACACCTATAAAAGGAGGGGGGAGCACGTTCAGGCAAAAGGTTGGTCTTTAGTTGATTGGAAGAAAGAGAGTTGAGGGTTGGTCTTTAGTTGATTGGAAGAAAAGAGAGTTGAGAGGGTTGGTCTTTAGTTGGTTGGAGGGCTGTTCTAGAGATAGCCATTGTTAGCCACCTCGAGCTCCCGAAGCTCTCCTTGTACTGTGACCTCCACAAGCAGTGCAATACAACCAAGGCAGGACGTAGGGGTTTTACCTCTCCAAGAGGGCCCTGAACCTGGGTAACATCGTGTGTTCATCTCTGCAGTGCCGTCTCACAGCGATCTCGGCGAGCGCCGTCGCCGAGGCACGTTGAGGGTTGTTTGATTCCGTGTTCAGCCCCTTACTCGATTCCTTACCTAGTGAGAAGCACCCAGTTCCTGGGACAGTTCTCCGACAGCACACATCGGTGTTGCCAGCACCGGGCATGCGGAGACGGGGAACCAGTACGAGCTGGACGCGCCATGTCGGAGGGGCTAGCAGAGGAGGACTCGACGACGGTTGCAGCGCCAATTAGCATGGGGTAGAAGGTGCTGATGTCGCCCGCGGTTGTCGGAGTAGATGAAGTGGTTGGGGAAGATGACGGCGACGCTGGCGAGTAGCTGGTGCTGGACGAAGATGAACAGGCGGTCGGCGACAGAGGCAGCCCGTGGTGGGAGGAGGCCACGTCGGTCACCGGTAGGAGTGCGGCGACGATGCTCGAAGTAGGCGAAGGAGAACCCGACAACATGACGAAGACCAAGCGCGGACGGTGGTGTTCCCGCGCCTAGGGGGCGGCGCGGCGCATACCACGTAGAAGTCGACGCGCGGGGACGGCGGAGTGGACCGCGTGCCATGGCGCTACGGCCCGAAGGGGCGACGCAACGGCGACGCGTGTCGGGGGTGATGACGGGGAAGACCTCGGGGAGGCGGTGTGGACCCCGTGCCGCGGCGCTACGGCCCGAAGGGCGACGCAGCGGCAGCGCGCGTGTCGGGCAGCCGCGGGTACGGCCTCGGGGCGGCGGGGTGGACCGCGTGCCGCGACGCTACGGCCCGAAGGGGCGACATAGCGGTAGCGTGCAGGTCGAGGTAGCCGCCTGGAGAACCACAGGGAGGCGGCGCTACGGCCTGAAGGGCGACGCAACGGCATCCCATTGCTCGATCGGTGGATAGGCGCTCATACTCGGGCGATCTTCACGGGATCCTGTGGAGGCGCACGCGGGCGACTGATCAGGTCGGCTGCGTGGCGTGGATGGGGCCGATCGCGGGCGGGCGGATAGCCAATCCGATTGCCCGCGAGGTGGATACCCTGCTCGGTGATGAAGGCGAAGGCTGTCGCAGACGACGTGCGGCGGCGGCACCCAAGCGTGCAGTCGGGTGACCACGACGGAGGTGCCCAAGCGGCCGATGCAGCACCGTGCGTGAGGCGGCCCCTATGGAGGCGGGTGGCAGAGGCGTCCGAGCAGATGACGAGGTCGATGGCCGACGTGGGCGACGCGCGATGCGGGCGCCCAAGCGGGCAGACGGGCGGTCGCGGCGGACGGCCCGCGCGGCCGATGGAGCGTCGTGCATGAGGCGACCGTGGTGGCGGCGAGGGGCGGAGGAGTCCCGATCGGAGCAGGGGCGGCGACAGCCGGCGATGGCGACGGGCGAGCTAACGCGCGGAAGGCGGCCATTACTGGCCGCAAATGGCCGCCACGTCGCGCGGAGCCGCCGTGGCGGTGCGCGAAGCCGCCGGGTCGGGGAAGCAGCCGGTAGTCGCGCCGGTGACGAAGTAGAGGCGCGTGAGAACGATGGCGGCGGTGGGCGACGCAAAACCGATCTTAGATCGGAAAACCGAAAAAGAACGCCGATCAAAGGCGACCGGCGCGAGAGAAAAGCCCCGATCAAGGGATCGGGAGAAAAGACTCTAGGGCAGCCGATCCACAGGACCGGCGGACGAACCCTAGGTACGGGCGGCGCGGCCCCCGGCGGAGATCATGGAGATCGACCTCCCCGGGGGCGGCGCGGTGCGGAAGCGGCGGCAGCGGCTAGGGTTGGATCGATTAGGCTGATACCATGTAGAAGGGATAGAGAGAGTTTGGTGAAATCATTGTTGTATTGCTTGAGCCTCATGGGCATATATATAAGAGTATAATGATCTACTTGGAGTACAAGGTAAGGTAGAACAAATCCTATACTACCCTATATTTCCTAACTAATCACGATACTCAACAGTAGGGATGCACAAAGGATAATTGATTCAGATGATCCGACACCTGATTGATATGTTATACCCGCGGACTTATTTCTGGGCACAAACCCCTTGATTAGTTGTGTCATACTGATCCAATATCATGCTCAAAATATGCGGAAGGGATCCCTGCATAACTTATGTGGACGGGATCGGGATTCCCCGCATAAGTTAGGGAACATGAGCAATAACTAGCACACATGCCCGTGCGTTGCAACGGGTTCGTTTTTATTGAATGTTTTTTTAGATCACAACAATGGATTGTAAGTTTTGATCTTGTCCATCGCTGCTACATCTAATGTTTTAGTTTGAAGTTTTCTTATTCATGTTACCAACATCCTAAGAAAATACCTTGCAAGAAAAAACTTCGTAGGAAATTAAGTATTGTTGCTAGTTATCCGAATTGTCTATAATTCGACCATTGATGGAGTTAAAACAGCCTAGATTGGTATATTTAAAAATTCTATCTAAAGTATCATCTAAAACCATTTGTTTGAACACCATCGTTAATCTAGCAAAACCATGCAAAAGGTTATCATGTCGTTGCCATTTCAACTTTTTTGTTTCTAATTCTGTTGAAATTGCAGTACCCACAAAATACCTAAACATGAATTAACTACTGAAAGTCCCCACTGTTCGAAATCAGATTGCACAAAAGCAATAGAGATAATGCACCGATTCATCAACGAATTTGAGAATTCCAAGAGGGAAAATAAGGGCATGTGTGATTATATAATCTAAATTTTGTTACCTTTGAGTGGAGCACCGCAACTTGCACTTGAATTGGATTTCTTGGTCCAGGGACTCGCGTCCGTCCTTTTTATAGGCATGCCGAATAGGCAGAGGTGCAGAGCAGAGTCCATATCGGACATCGGTCGTGTTTTCCGAACAGAGTTCGTGTCGGGGCGGAAGTGCATCCATAGATGTACTAACAGGAAATCTTAATTCTTCTGAATCAGGATCCGCTAAGAATAAGCACAATATATACAGTTTTGTGTGCTCCATTGTGCAGCTCCAATGGCATAAATTAATACACCCTTATAAATTTCCAGGCTATGATGCCATACTGAGATGATGGAAATAGCAGAATCAGGGAAAGTTTCAGGACCATGCTTTATCTTGAGACGAATAATGGTCTTACTACGTGAGCTATGTACCATGGTTGTTACCAGGATATGTTTACCTGTGACTGAATCGTGCCATGGACATGTACATGTGTGACTGAATCGTGTCATGGACAAGTATATTTGTTACTGAATCTGAAGCTCATCTTCATACTTGAATCTCTAGCTACGTCTGCACCGAAGCAGACTCTAGCGATGTCTACACCGTGACAGGAGCTGCTTCCTGGCATCATGGGAGTACTCTTTCCACCAGTACTTCTTCATACTCTCGCTTCTTTTTGTACAGCTTATGCGTCCGCTTCCAATGGCCTCCCAATGATGGATCAAAAGCCGACGCCATCCGAATCTAGCCAAAGCTTGCGACCGATGTCCAGAGCACCATGTCCTTCCTGGGGCGGTTGGTGGTGCCGGTGACCATGTCCGATGCGCGCGGACAGAGCCTGTCCATGTGCATGATCAGCTTTGACGCGGCACGGCGCTCTTGCTGCGCGTCTTCTCGCGAGTTGGACGTTGTCTTATTCTCTGCCTGGGCCAATCCTCACTCTGGCTGACCATTGCAGATTTGGTCCTTGGACGCGATGGCGCGCGCGCGCGAGTAGTGTCATGTTGGGTGCCGGTCGGGCCGTAGAGAAGGATCTCCTTGCGAGGCTTGACGCCGAGGGGTGGCGCAGTGGCAGCTCAGCCAGCTTCCTCCGCCAAGGGGTGGCGCAGTGGCAGCTTGGCCAGCTTCCTCCGAGTAGTATTGTCGTGATCATCGAGCTTCTACCGATCTAGAGAGCTAGGTTTTTGGTGTCAAGGGCTAAAAGATATAGAGTGGTCTTGGCGCGATGGAATATATATCGCTAGGAGGGCAGGCCGACTTTCATGAGACAGCTATATGCGTTTCGTTCGTACGTGCCCGGTACAGATTCCCACTCGATCGAGTCCTCCTTGTACACGGTCTACGACTCTAGGAGAGGTAGCGAACGAAAATTAGCGATGCGACGGACGAACCAAACCACGGAAACTAGAACGGACGAACCAAACCACGGAAACTAGAACGGACGAAGGAGAAACCTTAATGACTTTATTATTAGGTATAGATCGTGTGAAAAAGGTGGCAGTTCTCAAGGGAAAGGAGTCGCATCGGCTTTGGACGCTTTCGTGACACGGGATAAGTTGGGCCATGGAAGCTGGGCTACGTAGGGAGTGAGACTCGGACAGAGAGGTAGCTGGTGGCCGGTCGATCAATCGAACAATCATGCGACGCGGCCGGTGCGTGGTGCACATGTCGGCGCTGCTCGGCGCGACAGCTTTAGACGTGTACATGCGACTTCTTCACGGCGAGATCGATCTACATGCACCCTGAGATCGACCAGTGCCGGCCCGGTGCCCACTTCCTGGCACCGACCGACCACTACGGCCACTGACGCCTATATGGAAGAAAGAAAGAAAGAAAGAAAGAAAGAAAGAAGGAACGGGGTGAGGCCAGCCACCGGCCGGTGTTCCGAGGTCCAGACATGCCATCAATCAGTCGGCGACCATCAGGTGCGCACACTCTGTGTTGCACAACGCTCATCATGCATAATGTAGCCGGGGAGGGCACCGTGCATGTTGGGTTTAACTGACGTGCATACCATGCGTGGCGAATATTTGGAAACGTGCAAGAAACGTGATTGTACGATGGATGTTCGTGCTCGATGTCAATGCATGTATGGATGCTGGAATGTTCAAGACACACACTGTAATGCGTGCATATGTGCATGCATGCTCGGAGGTGTAAAGTTACACACAATGCATTCTATACCAAACTCGCCTAAATAACTCTCTCAGACCAGAGACCAGGATGAAACATGAGATTGNACTCTTGATCACGGTTTACGTATTAATTCTTCTTCTCCTACAAGTTTGACAGCTTATTCTGATGCGGACTGGGCAGGTTGTCCAGATACTTGACGATCTACATCCGGTTACTGTGTTTATTTAGGTGACAATCTTGTTTCATGGTCTTCTAAAAGGCAGGTCAGAGTCTCTAGGTTATCGGCTGAAGCGGAGTACAGGTCGGTTGCACATGCTGTGGCTGAATCCATTTGGTTGCGGCAACTGCTTGCCGAGCTACATCGTCCTATAGACGGTGCCACTATTGTCTACTGTGACAACGACTCTACAGTTTACATGGCTGCAAATCCGGTTCATCATCGGCGCACGAAGCACATTGAGATCGACATTCATTTTGTACGCGAGAAGGTTACCCTAGGCGAGGTGTGCGTTCTCCATGTTCCAACCAGTACACAATTTGCAGACATCTTCACCAAGGGACTAGCTACTGCTCCATTCACCGACATACGATCCAGTCTCAACATCGTTACACCAGACGTTGTGACTGCGGGGGATGTTAGACTATTGTAATCCGGCCACAACTTCTATTGTAAACCTACTCGACTTGTACCCCAAGTTAGGTCTAGTCTACGTCGGTTAGCTTGCCCTCTATATATACATTGTAATACGGCTCAAGTCAATCAATAAATATAAAGTAGCTTGCCCTCTATATATACATTGTAATACGGCTCAAGTCAATCAATAAATATAAAGTTTATCGATCTATCAATTGTGACCAAGAATAGTAGTACTAGTTGTAGCGGGCGAACATAGGCAAATGTACTTGTCGATGCGTAGTGTGCACGTCAATAAAAAGGTTCAGGGGGTTCATATCATATCCAAACAGATAGACAGCAGCAAATCACTAGTTGTAGCCGGCGAACATAGGCAAATGTACTGTCGATGCGTGGTGTGCACATTAGGCCCTTAGGCGTTGCCTACAACAGCCTATCTTTTCTTGTGTTAATTTAGCCCATCAAACAGGTCACTGCCCAGTACTTTCAGTTTTGAATTCAGCATTACTTCAAGGCTATGTAATCCATGCTGTACTTCGCGCATGAGCTAAATAAAAATTTGGCGTCTCCAACACCTTCAGTTGTTCAAAAAAAAAAAACATACGTATAGAGTATAGACTGAAGAAAAGGTGACATAAAACAATCATATATAATCTTCACAGTGGCGGCTAAGATATTACAATATGATTATCATTCCTACTGAGCTCTGAAACAGAGAGCCATTTTTTCAAAATTGATTAACAGTACCAAAGTAGCAGCAGATTATTCTTTACTACCGGGTGCAAGTAAGAACTCTGCACTCAGATAGATAACACTATCAAAGGTAATACACGAGGAACAAAAAGGTGAACTTTCAAACCAACACGAAATGGCAGCACACCGCACCACAGGAATAATCCTGTGGTCAGTGCTTTTAGCCGATAAGCATTTTGTTATCCTCCAAGAAACTGTATGTCGGGACCTCCAGGTTGTAGGGTGCTGGGCCCTTCCTGATTCTACCTGAGATGTCATAGTGTGAGCCATGGCATGGGCAGAACCAGCCGCCGAAGTCCCCAGAGTTGGGAAGGGGAATGCAGCCCAAATGAGTGCAGACACCGATAACAACAAGCCACTCAGGGTTTTTGACACGCTCCGCATCTTCCTGTGGATCACGAAGAGATGCAACATCAACACTGTTGGCCAGTTTCACATCATCGTCTGTCCTGCGCCTGATGAAAACTGGCTTGCCCCGCCACTTCACAGTCACAGTGGTACCAGGCTCAATACTTGATAGATCAACCTCAAGCGAAGCAAGGGCAAGCACATCCTTACTTGCTGACATACTCAGAACGAACTTTAAGACGAGCAAACGCAACAAGGATGCGTAGACAAATCTCCCACCACTCAACACAAAGTAGGCAAAGGCACGCTTGCTGGGGTCACCAGGCGGGTACCTCTGATGGTTATACTCGTCATAGACAATTTTTGCACTGGGGTTCTTCAGAGCTGCTGTAGTTGCTGGGAGCTCAGCCAAGCCTACATCCTGGTTCCTTGGAACAAGAGTTTCAGCCGAAAAGCCTACACAACAAATAGGTAAAATATTGAAATATAAAAAGACAAGAAAACAATGAGGATAGGCATTATTATATCTGTATAGAACAGTTTTGTTATATCTTAGAAAGAAAGCACATGCAAGAACGGACCAAGCAGCATGAAAATTATCAATGTCAACCACCACAAATGGAAGTTTGCACTTCAGAATTATCCCAAAAGATCACTGCAATTGACACTGCCACTATTTTTCAAGGTTTAACCCAACATTTTGATCGCAGCCATTCATTGTATGACATTTCCTATTCACTATAGGTCATTACATATAATTTGGATTTGTTATGGTCAGGAGCATTGCCAACAAGAAAAAACACTAAATGCCCTCCTACCCAGGTTTTAATTAGCTAATGTAGCACATCCAAACAAAAACTGCAGCTCGCTAGAATTCAACAACAACATACATAGTAAAATAAATACTGCTACTTATAAGGAAAGAAAAATATGACAACATATATTGTCATTTGTGGAAATCTCACAACTGGTTGGAAAAAGGTAATGATAGAAGTTGAAAGCTAACTACATATTACAAAATAGATTGTTCTAAGAAATGGTTACATGGAAAGAGCTTACATCATATCCAATTATTCATGCAACAAAAAATAAGAACTTTGTTAGCGATAAGAAATTAAGATGACAACACGATATAACTAAAGACAATGTATTACTCGGTACCACAGGATCGAATCAGTATTCTGTCCCATAATATATTGGCTGTAATAACATCTTATATTATGGGACAGAGGTAGGACACTGTAATTAGAACTATCAATTTCATGACATAATCCAAGATATCTAATGATGGAAACCAAATAATAATATTTCTACAGTTATACAGTGGTTTGAGAAATCCAGGCTAGGTGATACTAGTGAGGAACAGTTATACAGTGGTTTGAGAAATCCAGGCTAGGTGATACTAGCGAGGAACATCCAGCAAAAAGATTCAAAAAGTGGAGGGGAACAAACAAACATCCAAAAACATAAAACTGACACTAGAGCATTCTTGTGGGGAATTAGATAGGAACAAGAATACCTAGAACCGTCCCACTAATATGATGTATGTGGCCATAAGAAAATTTCAGAACAATGTTCATATAAGATAAGTATGCAAAGTAGGGAAGTATGAGACATCCCAAAGCTCCTTGCTGGTGGTAGCACTTGTAACATTGATTAGTACAAGAATAGATAGAAATTAACAACTGGCGACAACAATCTACACATTTGAAATTAACTTTGTTTGCGAGTATTAATGCAAATAAAATTTTCACAAATTTCAGACACATCACATAACAATACTACTACGCAATTGCAAGATTCATGCTTAACAACTAAAATGCCATGCCATTGTATTTACCACGGCTATGATGAACAGAACAAACTTCTGTCAAAATGGACATAAGATGTCCAGTGAACTGACATCAGAGAAGATTTTTTAACATATTAGAAAGAAACTTAAAAAAAAATAAGTGCAGTATTGGATAAATTATAACGATCCGAACGTAGCCCATATTAGCTATACCGTCAGCCATAACAAAGAAAAGATGGGAACTTACCAACAAGACACAACAATACTCCAAAGCATAACTTCAATAATCTACATAGTAAAAAGCTTAATATGTTCAACAATCCAACCCCGCCGCAGGAAACGAGATTCTAATCAGGGCCACATAAGGCGCATGAAGAAGCAAAGATCAACGAGCATCTAAATTCTAAACAACCCCAAGCATCTAAACAACACGCCTCACATCACAGATCAGGTATCAGCCACTAGAAAGCCACGTCTAGGAGAGCCCCATCCCAAACCCTAGGAACAGGAGCGGGTTCCTCACGATCCGAATCTGCATACGAGGCGGCAGATCGGAGGGAAATGGATGGAGAGAGGGCGGAAACACGGATGCGTACCTCTGGTGGCGGCGTAGAAAGGGGGTTCGACGGGGAAGCACGGCTTCTGGTCACGGGAGTAGTCGTCGCCGAGGAGGGGTCTCCTGCCAGCGGAGGAGGCCGCGGCGGGGCGCCATGCGAAGTGGGAGGAGATGCGTCGGCCTGCGACCCTGAGCATGATGACAGTGGGCGATGCCGCTTCGCCTCGCTCGTCTCCGGCTCTCCGGCTCTCCGGGGGATCGGCTGTCGGGTTTGGTTGGCGAGATCGATTCCAGCCAAGAGACGAGGAGAAGAGGAGACAGAGAGAGAAATGAGAGCAAGAGGCGTATGGAATTAGGCCTAGACCGTGGTGGGTTGGAGGCCCAACAGTGTGTACTCGTTTCTGAAAGTAGTGCTTAAAAAAAAAAGAGTGTCTATTGAGCAGCTGCCTGTTTCTCAATTCAGGGACAGACACATTTTCAGGACCAATAGGAAACTGACATCTGTATGACTCAAAATCAAAAGGAAAAAAGTAGTTGTTTGGTCCAGCGAAACAGATACATTTTTTAGGCAGGGCTTCGTTTTGATTTCCCTCACAGCGTGTTTGGTAACCACAGGGAAAAGGAATG
The DNA here is from genome assembly GCA_012064385.1 of Puccinellia tenuiflora. NCBI lineage: Eukaryota > Viridiplantae > Streptophyta > Magnoliopsida > Poales > Poaceae > Puccinellia > Puccinellia tenuiflora. The sequence continues at coordinate 97 of QRDG01000388.1, read as the reverse complement.
GGGGTTTTTATCTAATTCCCGATCCCCGTGGTGAATTACCAGCCCCCAATCAGGGAAGAAATCTGAGGGAATTCATCCTTTTAATTCCCCTCCAACT